>VXBZ01004695.1:154559-179362 GCA_013399135.1 Heliornis fulica | reverse complement strand
GGGGGGGGGGAATTTAAATCTGCGTACTATCACATGAAACTCTAATTTTATTCCAGCACACAAACAGAATAATCTGAAACGAGATGTATGCAAGTGGGCAGGAGTCAGAAGGGTCTGTCTGGTACACAAACCATCTGAAACAAACTCTGAATTTTTCTTCTGAGAATCGCTTTCTCGGATCACAGATGGCAGCCCAGGAGGGGAAACGAGTTCCACAGGCTCACCACCCACCGGTAGGGGAAGGGAGGGAGTGAGCACTGAGGCCAGTTTTGACCCTACCCCCTAGAATACCAGAAAGAATCGCTTCAAGTCACAATTTCTTTCTTTGACTGCTCCCAGGGCAGCATGCAATTATGTACTGCGACTGGCTTAGGGCAGGCTGGGTCCACAATTAGTCCCTTGACCTTGCTGAGACTAACAGTGTGAGTAAGGTGAGCATGACATCTCTCTCTCTCAAAATTCTCTATTATTTAATGTAACAAATGTAACAGTAATTCCCCTGCATCTTAAAAAAAATAAAAATAATAAAAATTTGCTCACAATCATAAAAAGGGACTTGCCTATAAACTCAACTAAAAGGTCAAAATGATAGTTTTAATTCAAAGTTTCTATCGCTTTCTCAATAAAATTAGTATGAATATAGATTGTCTCTTTATTTCTACTTTCCAGTAAAAATCATAGGATTTTCTCCTACTTTCTGTAATAGGTTTACTAGTTATAGCTCTATTACAACAATACTCAAGGAAGTTCCATTCAGATCATAGACAATTATCTGTGATAAAGCTCATGGCAGAAACCGTAGATGGAATAAATGCTGACATGGGTACATTAATGCACATGCCACTCACATCGTGTCAGGTACAGCTACCCCTTAGGTTTGAAGATACAAATACTCCTTTCAGCACTTTGGCGTATCTCAAGTAATTAGAAGCCATCTGCTGAAATCTTGTACATTCAGTCTCAAACAGCCATCTTGAAATGGTTGGGGCTTTATGTCATGCTGGAGGGCATACCTTTCCCTCCATGCTCAAGCTGAAAGAGGCCTCAGACAACAAGTAAGGAGATCATGCAGAGAAAAAAACACAGGCAGGAGTTTGTACTAGGCTGTCCAATTAATTGTCAGTGAGTTAAAACATTGCAAATTAATTGAACAAATAAACAGAAATCCAAACTTCTAAATTAAAGATGAAACTTGGGTTAGTTTGGGACCCAATCATAAATTAAACAACCCTTAATAGCCAATTAAAATAGAATATCAGGAACAAGTGAGGCAGGGGGGAGATGGCTCAGTTAACCACAGAGCAAGCAGAATGCTTTTCTACTCATCTGGTAGCCAAGATGCCACATACACCTAACGGCATACAGTTAATGGGCACAGAAGTTGATATCCAGGGTAGCAGAGGAAGATTTTCCAGGACAGCATTAAAATACCATTGCAACGTGTAACTACGAAGTCACTACTCTTAACCTTCAGGTTGGAGAAGCCACTAGAAGTGAGGCTGGGAACTTTCTATAGCACCTGCCTTCCACGAGTAGAATTAAAAAACAAATCATTCCTCCCTATCTAAAAGATCACTTTAGGAAGCAGACATAGGCATGAGGAATAAAATAAGCCATGGTAGTATAATTTGAATGATTAAAAATGCCGAGAGGTATGTTAGTTTTTATCACGTGGTCAGGTTGGTGATTTTTTTTTTTTCTGTAAGATGCATACAATATGATACATAAAGGGAGTAATTTTGATAGGAGCGTACAATAAATTATAAATGGACAAAATCATAAAGTTGAAGAACATTTCTGAGTGCACAATATTAATGGAGATCAAAAAGGCAACTAACCCATGTGTAATACATGAGTAGTGAGAAGTAACCTCCAGAACTTCCATGTAAATCAGTTAGTTATATAGCACACTAGGTCAAGGTTTAGTGAAGCAACTTCTCAATACGATAAAAATCACTTACTGGAACAGCTGACTCTACAGCGTGTGTGAGGGAGAAGATGCTCTTTAGTAATCCTAAGTAATTCAAGATGTTACTTTGGACAGTGACTGTAGTTTGCTGATTGAGAGAAATGACAACAACGTTAATTTAGAGACTTCTCACAAAACAGGTGTCATAGTGTGACACTAAAAAAGGCTTATCATGAAGTCTCTGTCTACTTCATTACAAAGGAGAGAAGCGAGTCGTGGCAGTCTCATAAAGCCTAGATCCCTTTCTACACCATCTCTGCTACTCTAAGCAGATCACTGAAAAGTGGACGCTGCACAATCTGGGCCCAAGGATCATGTATGGTATGGAGAACAAAGACGCTTCAGAATCTGATCTCCTGAAGAGCTTCGATTAAGAATTGAAGCAGGTACATCACGAATAACAAAGTTCAGATTATTTAGAGTATTTATCTATGCTATCCATTTTTTACTTAGGATAAAGCAAATTGATCACTTATGAAATATGAAAGGACAATACATTACAAATACTCCTTCAGCAATACACGTTGCAATTTTTTATATGATTTGAAGGATAAATTGCACAGAAATACAGAATATTACAAAAAGAATTTGGGGGAATTTTCTCATGGCTGTTGGATGAAACTCACTTCTTACAAAAGAATTTATGATTGTGAAAGATTTAATGCCATTATCTGGAAGTCCTTAGTCAATGCACCTTTGTGCTGGTATCCTTGAATCGATATTCAAGGCACACTCCACTTGTTCAAAATAAATATCCTAACTATACTGATCTTTGCAACAAGTGCACTTTCACTTATTCAAATCACTGCAGTCATACCCCAACACTGTCCATGGTACAATATTTTTTGGCTGACATAACAACAATACCCACTTATCACTCACTATGTCAAACTGAAACCACATTACAATACTATTATGCGAAGCCAGTAATGTATATATACACACACATATGTCTTCCTGGCAGAAGAATTAATCACATGTTAAAAGGGGTTTCTTTGGGTAGTGAAAATGTTCTGCTTGTGACCACAAAAGCGTATTCAGTGAGACTGAATCTTCTCCAGCTCTCCCATCTCTGTCCATACTGCTTCCTATATTAGTGAGGGCCTTGAAGAACATGAAAATTCTAAAGACACTCAGAAGGTGACAGAGGTGTTAAACTCATTCCTTAAGTCCCCCCACCCATCTGAGCCAATGTCAGAAACCAGTGAATTGAAGCTCCTACCTGGAGAACACAAAAAGCCAGGAAGCCCGAGGAGACAAGACTTCAGAAAGCAAATGGGATCCCTTGTTAGAGGGTATTATTGAAAGTCTCACTCAGTGTGTGCCTCTGGAGTTTGGTCAGTAGCTTCAAGCACAATGAAGGAAAAACTAAAGATCTACTAAAATTGCCTTGACTATGAAGTTCTGTAATTAAAAGTGAAATCAAATAGAGAAACGAGGAGCAGATGTTGGTTTTATTTCTGTATGTTGACTTTATTAAGGAAACATTTCCCCATTCCACTCCCTCAAGACACCCTTTTCTTTCATTTATTTGCTATGTTTCCTATTATGTGCTTTTCCCACTAAACAACCGTAACCTTCATCAGTACAATGAAGTCATTTATGTCTAAATTCTTGTTGCACTTGGGATTTTTCTTTATGTGTTTTGTAATTGTTGTAGTTGATTTATAACTTTTATGTCTCAGATGTAAAATGGAAGTAGAATACAACCTCTTTTACTCTACTCTGATTAACACCTGTAAGAACACAAGAGATATACAAAAATAATCTTTTTTTTTTCATAAAAGAACTCCTTCTCTAATTACTTTGTTTTAGAAAGCTACAGAAGATCTCCCCTGATATGAATTAAACTAGCACCCAGTTGGTGCTTTATTATCTCTTCAACAAAATGATTTATTGTTTGTAGTCTGGAAGCAAAAGAGGAGGAAAATTACATTTTCTGTATCAGTAACAGTAGCCCTATCACTTTCTCTATACCATTCTTTGAAGATTACAATGACCAATATTGTAATGATACCAGAAATAGTTAACTCTAACAAAGCTGCTTACACAAAAGCAGTGACAACTGAGATCATTGTACCTCATGATGATTTAACATCAGATGTTAAATCTTATGTATCTTACCTCAGCGTGACCTATTATAATGTTCAAATTTCAGTTTATCTCCCACACTAGAGTCTGGACATAACTGATTTTTTTTTTTAAGGTTTTATATGAAGAAAGTTTAATTATGTAGGAACAGGCAACCCCCCCCCCAAAAAAAAAAATTGACAAGAACAAGTTTCAAATCCCTTATGTGCATGCCTAACCTATAAATAATGAGATTACTTATTTTGTATATCAATGATAATTTAATGTTTTTGATACACTGATTAAAAAGGCAAGACTATTAGTGCTTACAGAAAAACTGTTGTAAACAGTCAAAAGACACGTCTACCAAGCAGCACTGCTAAAACCAAATCTTCAAGATGCATATATATGTCTGCACAGCAGATAAAAACTCCTGGAAATTCAAAATGCCATGGTGAAAAAGAGACAGATTATAAGAATGATGGTGCTGCGAGTGTAGGAAGTAGTTTATATTCCAAACTCACATTGCCTTTCTAGGACTACAAACCCCTTCAGCGTGGAGGGGTTCTAGTTAAGGAAACTACACTGTAGTTAAGGAAACTACAGAGTTTACTCCAGCAGTGAAGTCAGTAGAATATGCTGAATGGGAAAGGCAAGTACAGCTCTTTCCCTACGTTCTTCAGGAACTCCAAGGAAGCTGGATGAAAATCACTACTAGCAGAATACAACTGAAAAAAACATTTCTGGGAAGTTGGCTGGGCTACATCTTGTTGGGAAGTATTTAACAACTGACATTTCTATGGATTTGGATGAGGTAATTGGAAAGCTTCTCCTATAGAGAAGATATATAGCTCAGAGGAGCTAAGGAAGGAGAGAGACAGAGGTGGGAACCATGTTGCCTTAACAGAGATGTTCTTTGTCAGTATAAACTTGGGATGTTCTGCATCATAGACAGAGTATGATCAGTCATGAATACCGCTGGAAAAATCCTTTATGCCAATTCATAACCATCAAGATCTATCTTCTTTCTCATTATAAATTAGGTCTATTTAGACAAGGCTGAGAACAATGACTAAAATAAAATATATGAGACATCACACAATCATATCATTATCTGAAAACTGATTATTAGTTGCACCAACCACATTATTAATTCTGGATGTTAAAGAAAGGGAAGTTTTTTGAGTAGCATCTATATATGCATACATCAAGGCAAGCAAGAAATTCTGATATAGCAGCTCTGTTTTGGAAAACATCCCTTTTTACTGTCTTCTGAGTGATACTATCCTTCCCTGAGTCAGGGAAACTGTTGCACAGGCAAGTGCAAGCACTGGAGGTCTATTCAGTTATCTGCATATAGGAATCTGCTGTCACATCAGGTGCCCTGTGATATCTGATGTATCCCCACAGGGCTTGCAAATATGACAGAGCACCTAGCTGCATATGATCTCTGCCACTCAGGAGCGGAAGCTGGAAGCCAAGCGGGATGCCCTCGGGCATCCCAAATGCTACAAAGGTACCTGTACTAAATCAAATTGTTGATGTCTTTCTTGCTGCAAGCACACTCAAAACAGTGAATTGTCAGATAGTAGAAATCTTCTTAAAAATCTGCATAATCCTCACCCAAAAAGCCCAGGTGGCAAAACATTCCTCTTCTGCAATCTTTAGATAATCTTCATAGCATTGTCCAGAAAAGTGAGAGCTATACTCCATGATCTTAAACTAATTTAAAAAATTGTACTTGAGGATACGAGTGCTTTCTCATTCAAGCTTACACATAATTTAGAACTTTTAAATGCATATAACCTAGAATAAAGTTTGTATTTTAAAAAACATTTCTTTTTAGTAAAGCTAGGTAGAGTGAAGCAAGAAAAATATATGCTTCAGATGTAACTGGAGTGTACTCAAGTATAATTTTTACAATGTTATGTCCCATAATGAATTGTCCTTCTATTCTCCTTAACCCTTTTTTTTTTTTTCCCATCAAAACCACCTACACCCACTTTGCCTTCTGTTTCTCTAATCTGCAATTATTTATGTTTTCTTCATGCTGCTCTATCCGCCATGGGAGCAAAATTGTATTTGGTGAAATATAGAGCTAATTATACCATGAACCCAACAACAAAAAGACAGAGCAGATGTTACTTCAGACGTGCTAACAGTCCCTATGCTTAATGCACACATCGTAGTAAAGGACTGCACGCAGCATTTGAAAAAAAAAATGTGATGGGCTTAAACATGTGGAAAGAAATTAGCACAAAACTCAAACAGAATGACATACTTAATAGGCTCTAAAACATTTACTCAGTGATCGTATTCAGCATTGATTTTACTTTAATTCAATACATATGTGAAGCTATACGCAGGGTCAAATATAGCGTTATTAGGTAATTATGCTCGATTTCATCTGATCTCAGTACCCAGTTTCTTCAGTATCACTTCCACCTGTCCATCAGCTGCTCCAGATGATCCATCAGTGCTAGGGTGAAATTTGTCCATCTATCTATCTAAACACTTACCAAAATACAGGAACTAGATCTAAGAATACCAGTATAGGTCAAAGCAATTACCAAAAAAAAAAAAAAAGTTTTCTACTGTTTTCTTTCTGAAAACAATGTGAGCAAGCAAGAGCTAGAAAACAGACACTGGAGAAATATCTGACACTACTTAAAAACAAAGCCTGTTCCATTTTGTTTCCAGTTAGCTAGTGATTCCTTGAAACGCAAGAACAGAATGGGTGACTACACTGGCTCTCAAGCCCATGGATAGGTCCTGACGCATTTAATAGTGCGAGTGAAGATTAAAAATGTCACTGTAGAACAAGATGACACAAACACATACTTCTAATATTTATAACTGTAAGTCAACTTACCAGACTCATATCTGGAATAAATGGGAAACAGTTTGGTGTTTATTATGAAGGATTATCAGGATTAGACTGGGACCTCTCAGCAGCCTACAGATTCTGAAAGGAGGGGACCACAAATAGCATACATTCTCCCTCTCTTAGCACCAAACTTCCACAAGACCCTTAGTTTGCTTTCTCTGCCATACACTAATGATGTCAAAACTCAAATTGAGCCGACAGATCATGGAATTGAAGAGGAAAATTGCAAAATCTCCCTTTACTGCCTGCCTTTGCTGAGTAGAATGGTTGCAAAAGTTGGAAGTGATTTAGGACAACTTTCAAGCATATCTCTTGATATAACTCTAACAGGCATAACTCTTACAATTCCACTCATTTTGTATATACTAATGCAATATAAATTTGCCATGAACCCTCTCACCTCACTGTAGGGGAGTCTAGTGACTCCTCTGAGTAGCTAAACTGCTCTGCAATAGAAGTAAAATAAACTTTGCTCAGTAAATATATGGTACTTTACAGTAAGATATAAGGATAGTCCATTATTAGTCAAGGTTCAATAGAAAAATTGAGACTACCAAACCAGAATTTAGCAAACGCAAATTTGAATTATTAGCTGCAGGAGCGCTGATTACATTATCATGATAAATCAGTTTTCACAGATGTGCAGTACCAAATCTAAAAGGCCTCTTTCCACTTCACTAAAATACACATTATTACCACACAACTAGGTCAACTCCACCACAAATGGGGGAAAAATGGACTTAAAAGGTGTGATCTTAAATTCAGCTTTGAAGGAATATATGCTTGAATAAAATGTATCTGCCCTATTATAAATCCTGAGAAAAAATACTTTAGTATGAGTTATCTATATTTATACATAATTTCAAATAGCTGGTTAAAAACATGAACAACCAAACTACTCATAACACTCAACATGTCTTTAACAGCAATCATCGCAGTATGAAAACAACTCAGCTTATTACATTTGGCTGAATAATCTAAAATTGTAGAATTAAAAATAATTATTGATAAAAGATAAGACATAAAACCTCCCTAGCTGTTTGAATCTAAGAATATCAGGGGATGGAATGAATGTTGAATTTATGTTGTGGAAAATTGGTCCCAAGTTGGTTTTACACTTCATCAGAAAGCACTTTTGTCTTGTATGCAAACAGTTAATGAAGCATACAAAAACTGCAACTTTTTTGCTTGCACTAGTGTGGTAAGACTCACAGTATATTCCATAGCTTGCAGAATATTTAAGAAACATAGATTTTTCATTTATTCTCCTTTGTTTATAATTCAGAATCTTGTAATTTTAAATAAGATTCTTTCTTGCATTTTCAAGTGTTGTTATATATAGCTAGGAGCTGCAGATGTAGTATAGCCTTCTGTATCTAAAGCATTCCTTTTTGTTCCTTTACAGAGTATTTCCAAGAAAAGATGACACCACATGAATAACTGCTGTCCCAATAAATTCTAGGAATGCATGGATTCTTAACTACCTCTCAGTACTGGTTTTTAAATTTTATAGTTAAACCTTTTTTAAGAAAAAAACCAAAATTTTTTTCAGCTATTCTCATAGTTGAAAACAAGAAACAAATTGCTCCAAGTGGATAATAGTTACCTAATCACATCATTTTTAGGTAGGATAGACTCTTCCACCAACACTGAAATAAACATATAGAATAGGAAAGACTACAATATACTGAACGCTTGCCTTTAAAAGGACTTCCTTTCACACTGCAGTTTTATGACTTTTGCATCAAGACTATGTCTGCAGAATTATATCTCAGTATGGCAACCGGCTCCATTATCTCAACCATACACACTGTTACGATTAACTTTGGGAAATTAATGGCACTTACACAGCTGAACAAATGATTGGCAAACTCCAGTCAATCACCACATCAAAAAGAAAGTCCCAACTGCAAAGACAAACTGGATTAATGTTTTGCAGGAGTGGAACAAGCTGCCTGAAAATGGTGTAATGCAGGAACTGAATGTGTTTGTTTACTCAAGAATCACAAAAGCTGTTTTATCTACAGAATCCAGCCTTTTACCACTTGTCCTGTAAAGAAGCTCCCATCAGCAGACCAACACAGTAAAAGCTACTAATTCTTAATAAAATTCTTAATAAAATGTTTTGGCACTCCAGTTACAGTCAGGGCTGCAAAGGTTCACAACATTTCAATTCAAAACAGCCAGATGAGGTTGTAATGCCTGTTCGTAGGCTTGGGTGTCACTAAAGGACATTTGAGGTAACTAACTTAAATACATCATAGACCTAAACCATCTTTCGTAGTAGCTTCATAACAGATGCTTCATGTTTCCATGATATACGATAGCTGACATAGGGCCTTTTTTTCTATTTTTAAAAATTATTTATTATGCCATGACATGCTGATATAAAAGGTACTCTTAAGCTTTTGCTTAACTTATCTTTTCACTGTATGCTTATACTATTTCATGTTAAGCAAGACTTTTACACTCATCAGGAATTCTCCAATGACGGCCAGCCCAGATGGGCAACATCTTCAACACCAAAGGACTGTTTGGTAAACTGTCACCTTGCAGCAAACAAGACAATTGCACTCATACTTGAATTTGGATAGTGCACTTGTTGGACCTGATAAGCTAAGCAAGTTGGCTTGATTAATGTTTTAATCCAAATCTTTCAGGAAAGCCCAGCTGCAGCAAGAACTGGATGTGGTGATTCAGGAGACACCACTCACTCCCTCTGAGTCCTAACTGAGGAACTGCTCCAGAATAGTGCGAAGGGACATCATGCTGCTGGTGGTGCTGTCTTTCAGATGAGATGTAAAACTGAGTTCTGACAACTTACAGTCATTAAATATCCCATGGCACTTTTCACAGGAGTACATGTGTTAACCCATATGTCCTGGCTATGTTCCAAATGCATAATTGCATTCTGCCTACCTAAATTCCCTACACAGTTTCAGTAGCATGCAGTACTATTTATTCTCTTTCTCTCTCCTTTCTAACACTGCTCTTTAGCATTTATGCTTAGGTACAAGGAAAAGATGCAGATATATCACAATACCTAACTTTTAACTGGTTGACATAAATTAATTGATGGTAACTTAGATCTACAATGCAATACACAGGAAGAAAGAGGATGCTCAGAATTCCATATAAAAAGAAAAAAAAAGCCCCCCCCNNNAAAAAAAAAAACCCCCCCCCCCAAAAAAAAAAAGCATGAAGCTGCATAAACTAGACAATTCAAAAATATCAAGGACAGGAAACTCTCAGAGCTTTAATCTTCCTCATCCAGGACTTAAGCACCCATCAGTTTTGAAAAGTACCCCCATTCCTCTAGGCTGTGCAGTCCCAGACATTGGTAGACTTGTAAAGAAACTGGCAGGCTTTTTAAGATTGCATTCTGAGAGGTAGATACTCAAAATTACTCTTAAAATCCCCATAAATTCAACTCCTGAAGACAGGCATCTACTCTATTAAGTTAAAAAAAAACAAACAAACAAAAAAAAAAAAACCAAACAGAGTCATTTCAAGGTCTCATTCTATATGTTACATTTTAAATGGAGTGTATAAGAAACATTGATAAAACACAGAAAGAAACCCTAGATGAAAACCTGGGAGTATTCCCTGAACATCCTAATTATTGAACCACACAATCATTCCCTCTTTCTTTTCCAGTAAATCTTGTACTCACTTCATCATAATGTCCTCAATGCAAAGAGAGAAGAATACTTAGAACTCACACTGCCAATTAATATATTTTCACAGGAGATGGACAAAAGAGCTTTGAGTTACTCACACCGCCCTATTTCCTCAGTGAAGTAGTGATTAGACCCCTTTTTCTGAGCTCACACCATGCAACTTGGCCAAATGTAAGAGTGGCTCCTTGCTTTAAGCCGAATGCCTGCATCAGTAGGGGTGTGTGCTGAATTCAGCCTTACAGATCACTGAGGGGAGGGAGGTTCCACCTGGTCTTTTGATATAAAATGGGGATTGCTTTAATGAGTAGAAAGTGGGGGCAATCTGGGGGAGATACTGTAATAAAAATCTTAATGTCAAGGGGATTTGGCCACTGAAATGGTCTTTCCAGCCACAAAACAGAAAACAAAAAAAAGTCTGACCCGAGAGGATACTTCAGTGTATTCTGTGCTTAACTTTTTAACTAGAACTTACATTCTGTTTCCAGTTGCATAGAGGGCAAAACAAACGTATTTTCTTATAGCCAAAATTGCAAATTAACGTCCTATCAGGTGGCAGTGTGAAGTAAGAGACATACCACCTTCACATAAGGTTTAACTTGGCCCACATCTTTCCTCTTCTGAATCATCTTTCTGCCACCTTTCTCTGCTATTAAATTCACTGTTTCTTTGGGTTGAGGTGTTTGGGGTTTTTTTTTTTTTTTTTTGGGAGGGGGGGAAGAGGGGATATGTTTGTTTGGGTTTTTTTAGGAAATACATTCAGATCTTAGGTTATATCGATAAGCTCTCAAAAAAACAAAAGCAGTCCAAAACAACCTCCATATACTTTGTGAGCATGACTGCATGAAATAAAGGCAGGTCTGATGGATGTTGAATTAATGTAAATGACATTTTGTAATATATGGCCCTGATTCTACTTTCACTTATGCTGCTGTAAATCTGGGAATAGAAAAAACAAAACCAAAAACAAAACCTTCCATGGATTTTCAAAAACGTACTTTGTTCAAAAGCTGATACAGCTGAGAAAGAATCAAATGTTCTTTATTTAAATATTGATTGTGCACTTAGGAAATTAAAACAGTTTTGATGCATATACTGAAAATAAATATAATTTTTAATATATATTAAGTTCTGCAAGCTTATAGGCTTAGAGAGAATTCCAAGTAACTAGCTTGTCTGAAATGAAAACATGAATATTCCTAACAAAAGGGTTTTGTACTTGAGGGGATTAGAGGGCAGCAAGTAGCTTGGAAGCCTTTGGAATATCCTCCATAAAAACAGGTCATTTTTTAATATATATTAAAAAAAACCTTTAACAAAAAACAACAGATTGTGCTAAACTCGCAATCCCTTTTCTTCTTCTGCCTCTGACATGCAAACACCTGACACACAAAGGGAGTCACATTCAGAAGGAGATTATGATGCAATGATCTCGTTGTGAATGTTGCATTATGGTTTCAGCATCGCTGTAAGAGCTCCCCTGGCACTTGTGCTTACAGCAATTTGAATTTCTCTGGCAGCTAGGTATGATTTGTGACAGATTTCAGCCTTGCTCTTCATTGAGGGAGTACACTGGCAACTGCTTGAGGTATTTACCATGGAGATTGGAAAACAGAAAATGTAAAGAGGAACATTTGAGAAAGCTTTTTTTTTTAAAAAACCTATTGATTCTTTTTTTAACAATTGTTAAGTAATCCAAACCAATTTTTTTCATCTTTTCAATGGCATCACTTTGTGCTTCTTAGAAAAAGTTGTCTTACTATGCTGCTCTA
The DNA here is from genome assembly GCA_013399135.1 of Heliornis fulica. Lineage (NCBI taxonomy): Eukaryota > Metazoa > Chordata > Aves > Gruiformes > Heliornithidae > Heliornis > Heliornis fulica. Next base: position 166,987 of record VXBZ01004695.1, on the reverse strand, counting down.
TTTGAAAGGTTATTCTGTTCACCACAGTAGTGAAACCTGTTAATTACTATTGTGAATGCATGTATCAGTAGCCAAATGCCCCATGTAGAGTGCAAAGAATATTTCGATTGATTGTACAGTTGAGTTTGCATCATGAGCAGAAAGAAGTCTGCCTGTACACTCTTTACACATCAATTACACATCTGAACTTGTTTAGTTGGCTTGGAAAATCTTAAACTAACAAAGCACAATTATCTGTTTATGCTGGAAAATACCTTAGACTCCTTTAGAAGTAGGGTCAGTTGGTAGGTCCCATGCTCTGACTTGGCTTGTCCTGTGTAGAGCCAGGAGCTGGACTTGATGATCCTTATGGGTCCCTTCCAACTCAGCATGTTCTATGAATCTATGTTTGCCACTGCATCCCCCAAAAGTTTGCCAAGGCAAAGCCTCTTTAGAGCAGACCAACTAGTTCCCAAAGGTGACCTGCAAAGATTGTTCTCTGTGTATGTCTTCTGCCATAAAAGTAGCAACAAACACCCATTTGCAAAGTTTCTTTAATACTTTCTTGGTCTGCAAATTAAATCTTACCTTGATTGTTCCCTTATTCCCACATGCAAGTCTCGGGGGTAGTCCCCAGGGAATACAAGCAGCTCGATAGTAAAAGCTGCTCTCTGAACACAAGCATTCAGTGAACAATGACAACATGCTGGCTGGTTTTGGCATGAACTGATGAATGAGAAATTTAATAGGGAGATATTGCAAAGCCTACAAAGGTAAAGCCTGCATTTAACAAAGCACTGAGGTTTGACCGGGCTTATCCTAACAAAGTTTCTACCTCATCCAGTAGAATGGATCCAAACTTCCATTCACATATAAAAATAAGTTTGTCATGTTCTTTTGTTAACACAGTTCCTGTTATTTTAAAAGTAACAGATTTTATGGCCTATGGTTATCATCTGATACTTAAAATATGTACATGAAAGAATGCATAGGAGGTGTCACGTGCACCCTTGGGAAGACAAAATGTCCACATGGTCCCTAGCCTTCTACAAGTAGGAGTTTCTGGGTGAGAAATATTCTTTCTCATTTGCAGATGCTCTATATTCAAAAGGTACAGCATAAAACATGGTGTAAGGATTAACACTCTGATCTGCCAAGCATCCTCAACTCAGGGCTCCAAAAATGAGAATCACCTCTCAAAAATAATTATTTCTTTATATATAAACTCTACAGGGTTTATGTCCACACCAGATTTCAAATATGTTTTTGTAACTATGCAAGATGTTTTTAAGAAATTTACTTCATTTTAAAATAATATATGCACAGTGGTCATTAGAAACCAGTGAAACACTGAAGATTTATATGATTTGGAAAATACTTCAGTACATCTAGCATATCATGGTCTTATTATTGATTGCTAATTGAAAATGTAGAGTTGAAATACATATTGCTTATAATTTCAAATAGAAAAGAACACCATAATACACAGTAGTCATGTATCATCAACTACCCTTAAAAATATATACTTCAACTACATTGGTAATAAACAATTACAAAAGCAATAAAAGAACAAATTCCAGGATCTTTTGAATACTAAATGGAATTAGATTATGTGGATTTATTTAACCTACCAACTGCTCACTGTTTCATTTTTTAATATGATTGTATCTCCTGGGAAAATACATGTCATAGATATGGGCTGTTGAAAAACTTTTTTTAAGGACAGGCAGTTTAAGAAAAACTGAAGATTATATAAAGAAGTAGAAATAAAATGCAGAAAATATGTAAGTTGTGCCTGTTCTAAATAATGATCAGCAGTCTATTTAGAGAGATGAAGTGAAAAAGATCATTAATATATGAGGATACGTAACAGTAAACTTGGCACAACTGTTAGCCCTTCTCACTATATGAGAATGTGAAAATATTCCATGAAACTGAGATACAACATATTAGCACATATCACTTTCTGGAAGAAACAGAATTACTTGTTTTAAAAATATTTATAATCATACAGATGGAAATAATGGAGAAAAACAGTTTGCTTAAACCAGAATTAATCACTTAGTGTAGTAGTGGGGAAAAACACTTGTTACATTAAACATAACAAACAATTGTACGAGATTCAAGAACTCTCATTTCAGATAATAAATCCTTGCTGACAGACAAAGACTTGAGAGACATTATTTGTGCACAGAAGATGATTCTGCATCAGCCCACTGTCGGTTTCTTGAACTTTCTCTGATGAGTGCTGTGATTGATAGGATACTATGACAAATGCACAAGTCCACTCCAAGGTGGAAATTCTATGTCATGCAAATACTTGAGCAACTCTCCTAACTGAGGAACTCAGTATTTATACTGACATCACAAAAATGTATTATTATAAGGATTCATCTCTTTGACATTTTGATTACAATGACTGAACTATTTTTCTTCAGTAGCTACTTTGAATTAAAAAAAGATATTATTGATTGATAAAAATGTTACATATATAAGTTATCAATGTATAGTCGCTACTATTCACATTAATATATATTCATATGTTCATATTCATACACTTTATGTAAGAACAAGTATACAAACCCATATATTAGATTATGTTTGTCTACACAAAAGATTAATGACTAGAAAATGATAAATTCATGCAGAATTTATCAACTATTTAAGACAAATATCAAGTTACATTTGAGAGAAACAAAAAAATTAAAATGAAATAGAGACTATTTCTGTACACAGGCTACTAATTAAGCCATCTAAATGTAGCAATTGTGCTCTCTTTCACTCTGTTCTGCCTTCTTCATTTTTTTAAGCCTTGCAAAGAAAGAACTACTAACTTATTCATTTCAGTTAGCAAGAAATTTCTCAACTTCCTAGGGTGCTTAAGTGCAAGAATATTTTAGACCCCATCTTTGCATATTACTTTATCTTTCAGTGGTAATTAACAGAGTCTTAATCTGGCTAATGTTAATGACCACTGTTCTTTCTTTAAATCCCAGTTAAACCAAGCTTATTAAGGGCCAATTAAAGGAAGTCTTATGTGATCTGAATAACACTAAGACCAATTTTTAACAGCTATAACTCTTTATTTTGGATTATGATTGGGGAGGGGGGAAAAGACTTCTCATGATGGCCTCTATTTTAAAATAACCTGTGAGTAGCTATTGGTAAGGATAAAAAATATTATAAAAAGTTAGATACATAGCCAAATTTAGTAAAATACAGAATTTCTTTAAAATTATAAAAAATCAAAACCCAAATAATTTAGCTATATACTACTATTTTCACTCCTTTGCATAAGAAGGTAATACTTTACTAATTTCTAGTTTGTTTTTCATATTGTTACAGCACAAAAATGTAATGACACTATGAAATAACTTTCCAAGTGGTAAAAACACGACCTAAATCTCTATTAACTGAGTACCATGGAAAAAATAAAGAAAAAATTACTCATCTTTTGAACAGGAAATGGAAATAATATGAAAGAATTAATAAGGCTTTTTTGGTTTGGGGACAGCCAGGTAGTTTTCTCACTGCTTAACTGAATACTATTTTCTACTCTGGACTTTTGAAAAGCTTGTTGGTTCCACTTATATCTAAGATGACCCTTCCATAGCCACATTGTTATAAATTACATCCTACTATTTCTTGTGTATCTAAGATTTCACTCATTGCTTAACTTCACCATTACTTGCCTCCATTCTGGATGGAAGCAGTAATGCAATCTGACTATTGCCTCTAGGTATTAAACAAAATGTTACTCTCTACCACTGCTACCTAAAGTCCAAATGCCCTAGAGCCAACCTCCACTGCAGCAAGTCGCCACAAGACAGGTTCTCGGCATACTCTGCAGCACACAACAGATCCAACTCCATGGCGACACCTCTTAAAATTCTGTAGCAGCAGCAGCCAGAAAATCCATGGCAACATTAATTCATTATTGTCTCTAAAATACTTTTCATCCCCACTTTCCCACTCTTGCACAAACATATTCAGCCATGACTCATATCGCTGACGAAAAATTGATGGTTATTTTTAACAATAAATCCTAAATTATTTTTCTCTGTGCTCCCCAGATAATTTGGCTGTAACAGCCCTTGGCCTTTAAAAGAGCTTTGCACAAATCATCATTCTATCCTGATAGCAGCACAGAAGAAAAACTTGCATCTGGACTCTCCAGTTTTCAGCGTCCCACTTGCTCTGTTCTTCGTCAGGCTACTGAGCATATTTGTGTCACACTCCCTTCTATCTAGTTATAAGCTGGATTTGAGATTTAACTTTTTATGCCCTTGTTCCTGGCTCTGTGAGACAATACAGCTGTATTGCAGCTGTGAACATAATTATAAAAACAAAACAAAACAAAACCCTTTTTTAAAACTGAGAGTAGAATTTTGCAGAAAATGTTGTGGCTACAAGAGTAACGGGCTTTGCTCTACACAACCCATAAAACTGACAGCTGACAGCAATGCCGTTGCAATAGGAAAGCATAGTTTTGTTTCCACATAATTATCAACGGGTTGATGAGGGGAGTCACAGGGGAAACCGAATGCTGCAAAAATTGTATCATGCCACAGCAAAATAGGAAGAGGGTGATGACCTTGTAAAGGAATATTCTAGTACTGAGACAGGGCATGGGATAGTCAAAAAATCAGTTCAAGGTGAGGTCACACCTGTAGTGTTGGCCACAAGAAAAAAAGATAGGAAAACACAAGGTTTAACATCATTCCCACTCATTTACATCATTAATATGCAAATTAGCTTTTCCATTTAAAAAATCAGCTTTTCCATGAACAAAAGCACATCACCTAGAGTCTTGTCCTGTGAATATCTCCATACAGATCCACAGGAACAGCAGTAACAGAGAAGAGCATGCCAGTCCCGACACAAAAGGAGAAGCATATTCAGAAATGTCCTTTAACCAACCACTACTTTCCCATACTGATCTTTCACTCTTACTCTCTCTTTCCCTTAGTTCTCTGACTCTACCATTTCCCACCACTACTGCTGTCACAGACCATTACCCACCACTTTTGGATTTCATGCTTCTCTTCATGCCTCTTCCTCTAAGTCAAGGTCCCAGTTTACACCCCAAGTTCAGTCCTGGATCAGAGATGGGGACACTCAGGTGCAAAGCTGGTTGTCATAGTGGTACAAGAGTTGTTCTGCCTGTTCCACATGACATCAGTGATATGTGTGAGGATCAAGGGTAAGATCTGCAAATGCCTTCAGTTTTACTGGCTCTGTGGTTTTATATACATAAATAATCATAATTACACACGGAACATCTCATCTGCATTGGCAGTATGGCCCTAGTTACTATTACGGAGATTATGGAGTTATAGAGGCATTTTATCCCTTAAACTTTGTATTACTTCTTTTAGTGAAAGATCTGTAAAAAAAGCATTTTCAGGAGGCTTCAGGAGACACTGAGGAAAACCACACACCTGGCACTTTTCTCCCATGACCATGGGAGCTGCTTGCATGTTGAAGGAGTGGACTGTTTGCATGTTACTGCATGTGAGGCCTTGGGCTAGTGAGACAGCACCAGATAAGGCCTGAACTTCCCTCCACATGTATCTCATTTTTTTAAGTCTTTCCAACACACTGTCCTGGACAAAGAGGTGGGGGGGGGAGAGGGGTGGGGGCGTCATTATATGTGCAGAGAGAGAAAGTGAAGGCTTCAGTTACTTTATGAGGCCAGGGCCAAGAGCCCGTGATATGGAAAGAAGGATCTCCTCCAGCCCAGCAAAGGAAGAAGCTGATTCTCCATTTCCCAGGGTATTTAAATATTCTATAAGAAAATGCATGAACTACAGAACATTATTCATTGCCTTGTTTGTGACATCTGGCTAGTACTGCTGTACCAACAAGTCCAGTGACACTTAAGCTGATTCCCGCAGTGCCACTTACCTGTGTGCAACCAGGGTAGTCTGGTCAACATTTACTGGTTAAGCTTCCTGCCATCATAAACAGACTGTAATATCTTCCACTCCTTGAAGTAACACAGTATCCATATGGCATAATACCTCACCCAAAAGTGATCAAGCATGTCTGGGAAAGTTGGCATCCATGGCCATAGTCTAGTTTAGTCTACAAACTATATTCATGGACAAATAACAAATTTATCTGCCTTCTCTTTTGTATGAAGAAAACACTTCTGATTCTGATCTACACACAAAATCAAAAGTTGAAATAGCCTGTGTACTTGCAACAATCTTGATGTGGTAAATCCATGGAAATAAATGAGAGTAAATCATATAACCATTGCATGGATTCTGAAAGGACAGATTTCTTTTCAGACATTAATATTAATTCAACTGTTGATCAAATTTCCAATATTGGACCTTATGTCTGTACAGGAGAAAAGAACCAGGAAATGCAAGGGAGGAGAAGAGAAATTTAATTCAACTATACTGGGCACAAGACTTGTGAAATTGCCTTAAAGAGATGTGTAATGAAAGTTTATGATTAGTTCGCCACAGTTTATAGGAGATACTTTATCTAAAACATCACCTGTTTCATGAGGTGAAAAACTAGATTAGACCTTCAGTCTTTTGGTATAAAAGACATGGATTTTTCCTTCAAAAACTCTCCATCTCTCACTGGTCTTGACTTCCCACTTACTAATTTAAACTTCTGGACAGATCTTTTTTATATGTGTGCTTTGTCACTATCCCTCCATGTAACTGGGACATGGGAACTAGAGATGTCAGATTGCGGGTTTTTTTCACTCAGGATGCCTCAGGACTGACTGAACAATTACTATCAGAGTCATGAAGGAATTTTTCCCCTTTGGAGCCTAATGGATTTTAAGGCATCTTAGAGTTTTAGTTCATTTGACAGGAAAATTTGGAAGTAATGCAAAGCCCTAGGTATTCCTTAGCACTGGACAACTGCTAGTATGCCTATCACAGAAATAAACACAGAATTCTGCTGGCTAACTTTTGCATCTAAAAAAAAAGGCATGAAGGTCTCTATATTTGGTAAATATCGCCTTGCTGTGGAAAGAAGGAGAAGCATACTCTTTAGAGATCAGGGCAGGGACAGGGGGGGTGATTTTCCCTTTCTGCTCTTCCCTCATGAGGCCCCATCTGGAGCACTGCGTCCAGATCTGGGGCCCCCAATTCAAGAAAGACGTGGAGCTGTTGGAGACGGTCCAGAGGAGGCCACAAAGATGATCAGGGGGCTGGAGCACCCTCCCTATGAGGACAGGCTGAGGGAGCTGGGCTTGTTCAGACTGGTGAAGAGATAACTGTGGGGGGACTTGATTGCAGCCTTCCAGTACTTAAAGGGAGCAGACAGGCAGGAAGGGAATCGACTTTTTACAATGGCAGATAGCGGTAGGACAAGGGCAAATGGATTTAAGCTAGAGGAGGGAAGGTTTAAGTTAGATATCGGGGGAAGTTCTTCACTGAGAGAGTGGTGAGGTGCTGGAACAGGCTGCCCAGAGAGGTAGTGGATGCCCGTGAGAAGTTCAAGGAGCATCAAGACCCAGGGGTGTTCAAGGCTAGGTTGGATGGGGCCCTGGGCAACCTTGTCAAGATCCAGGCCTGGAGGTTGGTGGCCCTACCTATGGCAGGGGAGGTGGAACTTGGTGATCCTTGGGGTCCCTTCCAACTCAGACCATTCTGTGATTCTGTGAATCTTACAGCAAATTGAATCCTACAAACTTCATCCATCCTCTGGAGGGCCTGTGTAGCTGAGGAGTCTGGGAAGATTTTCAGTGTTTCAGAAGCTTTTCAGTGTTAAGTTAATAAAGCTAAAGCCTGATGCTTAAATCCATTTCTGTGCCTGTCTTCATTCACTTGAGCATCCTAATAAAGTGTCCATTTCAATAGACTGGTAATATTCTGAGATGCCAGCCACTCACACTAAGATGAAATCTTCCATTGTAGAGTATAAAGAGTTAATTGCATAGATAAAATATTCATATATAAATCACAGTACCAGCTAAACTCCTATCTATGATTCATTTAAAACAAATACTTCGTAACAGAGATGAACAATAGAGCTCCATAGAGGTAATCAGATGGAGAAGGGAGGGGGAAGGAGGTGTAGGATCAAATTACATAGCAAACAAATACTTAGTAACTTTTAAGGCCCAATTTTTTTTTTCATCTAAGTCTAAATACTACCTTTAAAGAAGGAGATATGCTAGAAAATTAATATCACAGGTAATCTATAGACCAATTCTGGCTAATTTAAAGCTCCAATGTGTATTTGTTTTCTGTATAAATTCCTTATTATTCTCAATAAGGTACTCAGCACGATAAAAAGAAGGACATTACCAGCAGCGTTTTCAATCACGGGGGCTATATATTCAAGAGCAATCAATAAAAACCACACAGGGCCTGACAAACAACTAGTCAAAGGAATCATTTTTCTCAGATACTTAGCAGTATCCTTTTAAAGTAATTGCTTTTGGTCAATGTTACCCGTTATCATTTGGTCTGCTCTTTTTCTAAAATAGAATGGATGTCATTTCCATTAATATTTCAGCTGTCTATGTAAGTTTTCAAAGTGCACACTCCACAAAAAAAAGGTGGATTTTTGTTTCAACTTCAGTCAACTAACGAAGAACTCTGAAATGTTATAGAACCAGCAGTGTCATATCGTCTGAGCTAAAAGGTAATTTTAAAGAAAACTATTACAGAATATAAGATATCATCTGGCCTCCTTTTCACTCCACACACTGCTGTTAAATTCAGATAGAAATGAAAGCCTTTGTCCCAGTCAATCCATGCTAGAAAATAGTATTAGAAGACAAATATGCCCAAAATTTCACCAAAAATAATGAAATTAACATTGATTATTATTATATCTGTTTTTAGGAAATTTCAAGAAATTCTACTACTGCAAACCCTTGTGTTGCCTAACCCTGCCTGTGACAGCAGGGAAGTTGTTGCCTTGTGCCAACTGATCATTTAAAGATGTCCACAAAAATACTCAGCATAATCTGTAAGTGTACAGCTGGGATACCAAATTAGATTAAGAAAGGCAAAGAACATATCTTTTCAGTTGTAGTAAGGCCTCAGAAACCGTCTAGTTATGCTTTGTACTAAATGTTCTGGCACGCTGCCAAAGCACTTCCAAACATTTCTGAGTCCACTTTTCCACAGAACTCTTTTAAAAATCAATTAGTAGTGAAAGTCTTTCAAATGCAAGTGTTTTAAAATGTCAAGCTTGTAGTTCTCTTCTCCCCACCCCACCCCCCCTTTTTGTGCATCAATGGGGGTATTTTGAAACCTTTATATCAAATTGATCATATTCTCTAATTAAGCCTGTAAAGAGAATGATATGTGCAGGCAGTTTAAAATGCATATAACAAAAGGTTCATTCTTCAGAAAAAAAATAAATAAATAAGGTTGAGAGAGATTCTGCAATTTTCTTAAACAAGGATGCCCAAGACATTTGTATTGATTTCAGGGTGATAAATGTTTTCATCATTACAAGCAACTGTAGAAGAAATGAATACTCTATTTAGAAATTCCTGGATTGGAATATTTTAAAAGTATACTGCGTAAGTGTTTTAGAAGTTCAATTTCAATTGCTGGAAAGAGTCAAAGAATGAAATAGAGGCTACTTGAGGTATTTATCAAGGTACAGAAGATAAAATAATAAAATTAAGAACACCATCAGTAAGACTTTCTGATTATCTGAGTAAGATAATCTTTAAGGACTGTAACTTCTCAGTGGACTTTGTAACACAGTGAAGCATGCCACATAGTCTTCCTGTTGTGCCACTATATTTTGGATGATATCCATACTAACACAACAAAAGAGTTAAGTGTATATTTTGTCCCTCTGTCACACAATCTGTTTGCTCTATTTCATTCAGCTAAGTGCCCAAAGGTTTACATAGATAGCAATTGATTGAAATCAGTTTTTTATGTGTAACACATTTATATTAATTGGTTTGTCCTTTCAAGTTGTGTTTATCTCTTCATTTCCATCACAGTTTCAAAGGTCACTCAGTTCCATTTATAAATCCAACATGACAGAGATTAGTAAAAGAAAAAAAAGGAACAACTAAATGAATGCATCATCACACAATCACACATCTCACAATTCATTTATCATATTAATAAATAATGCTGTCAAATGCTTACTGCTAAGTTTGTTTGCTATCATCAAAATATTTCTGTCAAGATAACTTAATCAGCCCTGTTTATATACTGAGCTAAAAAACGAGCTTCAAAATATTGAGGATATTAAGCATATTAAACACTTGTCCCCTTGATCCAAGATTCCAACCTGAAAGTTTTGCATCTATGCTTTTTTTTTTAAATCACTCCATAGCTGTCTAACAATAAAGTTCACTCAATCCACTCTCTGATGATAGCCGAGATGAGGGAAGATGGAATCTGAGGAGATGAGAAGGTGCGAGACTGAAGTTGCTAACAAACAAAAGTGCTCTATTAGGAAGGCTTTTGAGGAGGAAAACTGCAAGGACAGAGAAAATCTTTTTTTTGTTTAAAAAAACACTGTTAAAAGCTATATGACATCCCAAAGGCTGAAATGCCTACTATGCCAACTATTGATATCTAAGCTATTCGGGAGTAGGCCTCTCTTGCTTTGTAAAAGGCAAGTATCACTCTGAAGTGAAGCAAAATTAAACCATAATTTTTCTTGCTGTGAAAAGGAACTTCAGTCCTACCATAGTGTAGGTAAGGAAATAAAGTAGAAAATGTGCAAATGTAATCTAAACCTAAATGATGACAAGACATGTAAAAGTCTGTTACCTATGAGCTAAAGCATACTGTTTGAAGCAAGCCTTTTCTAAAAACTCCCTAGAGAAAAAAAAATCACAAGGTTCTCAATAGCCTCAGAGCCTACATCCCATTCTGGTATTCAGTGTCTGCAGTTTGAATCTTCAGTTTCAATGAAAGTCAATGGCAGTGGCAGCATCAAGGTCTGCAGCACTCCATATTCATATGAAGGTTCTTCATCTTGAAAAAAAAAAGAAGTACTATGAGGATTTTCTCTACTAAAGAGACAGCTGTATACAGGTTCTGTCACTGACAGGCACATCAGAAAGAGTCAAAACAAACGTGGAAAAACTCACATTTTGCAGCAGTGAAGAGATCAAAGAGGTTACTTCTTCCTGCTGCCGTCCCAGGCATCTTCCTGGACAGCTGGTCCCCCCAACCTGAAATACCTGCCTCCCCTGCAACAGCCTACAATATCGACAATATCACATTGAGCGAACAATGTGCTCTTGAGCCGACAATGCGCTCTTGCGGCCCAGAAGGCCAACCGCATCCTGGGCTACATCAAAAGAAGCGTGGCCAGCAGGTCAAAGGAGGTGATTCTCCCCCTCTACTCTGCCCTTGTGAAACCTCACCTGGAGTACTGTGGCCAGTTCTGGAACCCCCAACACAAGAAGCACATGGACCAGTTGGAGAGGGTCCAGAGGACAGGTCACAATGGTGATAAAGGGGCTGGAACACCTTTCCTATGAGGACAGGCTGAGAGAGATGGGGCTGTTCAGCCTGGAGAAGAGGAGGCTCCGGGGAGACCTTATAGCGGTCTTCCAGTACCTCAAGGGGGCCTACAAGAAAGATGGGGAGAGGCTGTTCAGTAGGGCCTGTTGTTGCAGGAAAAGGGGTAATGGCTTCAAAATAGAGGGAGGGAGATTTAGATTGGATATTAGAAAAAAGTTCTTTACTGTAAGAGTGGTAGAGCACTGGAACAGGTTGCCCAGGGAGGTGGTGGATGCCCCTGGATCCCTGGAGACGTTCAAGGCCAGGTTGGATGAGGCCCTGAGCAACGTGATCTAGTTGGGGGTGTCCCTGCTTCTTGCAGGGGGGTTGGACTAGATGACCTCTGGGAGTCCCTTCCAACTCTAATCATTCTATGATTCTATGATTTTGTGATTCTATCTCATGCTGGGAAATGCCAAAGCGTTCCTTCTTATTACAAATATTGCTTTCCTCTCTTTGATCAGCCAGAAAGAGATGGGAGACGATCATCTCCATTGCTTGGAACAGTCATCAAAGCACCAAATATTGTTATCTGTTGGTTTCAAGGAGGAAAACACCAGAAAGAAAAAGATGTGAACTTGAACACCCAGGGGCCTGAAGAAAACAGCGGATTTTTCTCTATATGAAGTATATTCCTGGGTGGGTTTTGTAAAAGTCCTGCAGTGGAAATGTATGAGAAGACAAAAGGTCATCTTGATCAGTATGAAAAGGAATTATAAAATAATAAATACATGTGTACTTTATTCATCATACAATGTAATGTGCAGTGTTCTCAAAATGGTCACAGGATTAAAGGTACAACTCCTCCATTCCTTCAAATCCCAGTAAAGCAATTTTGCAGCAAATTAATTAAAAAAAAATTTGATATTTTGGAAAGCTCATCAGCCTAGAAGAGAAAACCACTATCTGTGGTCTTTCTCCAACCCCATGCCTGCCCCCATCCCCTCCCCCATGTAGATTACAGGCCCC
>VXBZ01004695.1:149559-152059 GCA_013399135.1 Heliornis fulica | reverse complement strand
AAGCTTTTGCTTCTGCAGTTTTAGAAGCCTGTTTTCTTGCAATGTCTCACATAGGTAAAATAATTTCTTTTCAGAAGCAATATACCTATGCAATCAAAATAAATTGAAAGTAAATTTATATCTAAATAGTTTTCTGGGGAAATACCTAAACTTCTCACCTGCTATTTCTGAAGACTAGATTTATTTATTTTTCTTTTCCATTCCACCATGTCTAAGGCACTATTTTGCCATTAGTGTATCACTGTCTTGGGAATGACCTGTTAACTTATTCAAATCTTATCCCAGAAAATGCTAACTGCACACACTTAGAGTGTGATTCAGTGATTTAACTTTCTTTATGTAACTACAAGTCAGTAGTCACACGACTAAGCACATTTAAGGTGCAATTTATCTGACCTACTTTTGCCATTTACATTAGGATGAGACAGATCACCCCTACAATTGCCTATTTCTGTCTGTTGAGTCTAAGGTGACTAACTTGGATGCAAATGCCTGCATTTGTTCCAATGAATCCCACAGTGAGGATTTAATCTAGACGAGAGATTCATCATTATAACACAACTGACTGTCCAAAATGAAATGCTGAATCTTTGGTAATAATTCCCTTAATTTTCTAACTGGTGTTCAAATCATAACATCCAATTCGTTGCCTTGTTTAGCAAATTTAACACATTTAACAATCACAGTTAAAGGCTGGAGAAGCAGATCCAGAGAAATAATATTCTCAGTTGGTAGACATTATATTTTAATTATGAAATTCAGTATTTTATTTTCCCTCATGCTGTCATGAACACAAGTAAAATTCCAAACCAAATTTCAGTGAGCTGACTATATATAGCCAAGTGATCAGTTTGTGGTGTTCTGTGCATTCCCAATCAGTTTTATGAAAGCATCCCTTTAGCTTGAAATACGATATGCTCAACATCCCATGTTGGTCCTTACGTCTCTATGATTATGCCTGTGCTAGCACCTAGACAACACTTTTCATCCACAGATTAAAAAAAAAAAGTTTACAAAAGTAGATATATGTCACTGAAAAGCATTTGTCACATGTCCCATGATGTCAAAGTTGCATACACAGCTTGGTCATTAAAAGAACTGCAATGCATCATACAACAAACACTGTAAATAACTTTCTGGTCTGAAGCTATTGTTTGTTTATCTTATTTTTCATTTTTGCAAGCAAATGTGCTTAGAAAGGGATCACATCCATCCACTTAGGAACATACACATCCACTTTACGCTAAGAGAAAAACACACATTGATAAAAGTACTGAAGTAAAAAAAATACAATAAAAAACACTATTTAATCTGTTAAACAAAGGAAAAATTCTTATGAACTAGTGATACTGTCATTGAACTGGAGAGAGTTTAAGAACAAGCTTGCTCTGGCTTTTTCACCCTATGATTTGGAATCTGCTCACAGTACTGCCAGCTTAACCAAAAAGGATTAACTCTCATATCCAACTGAGAACACAGATAATTCTCAGTAATTGGTAAAAAATGAAGATGAATGGGGCTGAGAGATAAGGAGCAATTAGCTCATCAGCAGTTACAGCTGTGCACTCAATCCGGATTCATCTCTTGAGTCTCGGCCCCTTTTAAAGAACCTAAGCAGAATAAGCACAGGACACCCCCTCCTAAAAAAATTGCGGTACCTGCCCATCATTCCTCTCTCTTTCATTTTATTTCCGTGTTATACAAAGACACCTGTCATAGCATTCTGTGTAAATTACTACCTCTCCCAGGACCTGTATCTACAGCCAATCTTCTTTTTACACTTTTAAAAACAAAAAAAAAAAAAAAAAGGCAAAGGGAAAAAAAAACCCAAACCCGGAAACCAAATGACTACTGTAGACACTCTTAAGTTCCCTGTCAATCGTTTCATTATAGCAGCATCATCTGTTTGAAAATATAAGCAATTCCCTCATCTAATTATAGGGAGGATTTGAGGTTCATTAACATTGCCAAGGCAGAGAATCAGATGTGCAACTGCAGAGCTGTGCTCAGTGGCCTGCATTCTCTGTTTCCTTTTATTTGCTTTTTCAAGGTCTCCAAGACTTTTTCCTGAAACCATAAAAGTAATTCTTTCCTTCAAAATAGACACGTGTGTTTAGAAAAAGGAAATGACTGCATTTTGTACTGTTCTATTATTGGGCAAGGTCACTGGAGAAAAATAATTTCACCTAAACCATTTTATCTGTGATTACGGATTAAAAAAAAAAGGTCATAGTAGCATGCAAGCAACTGTTACTTTTCAACAACAGATCACAGAAAAACTTGCATTTGTCTCCTAATTTTAAATATTGCAAGGTAATGTGGATGAACAGGAAACCTAACATGCCAAGAAAACCTCTTAATTTTCAACACATTTTGTGGTTGTTTATGGATTAACATGCTAGCCAAGTGTAAAATGTTGCCTTGTATTTCCTAACTGTGTTTAGACACTGAGAAACCAAAGTCTTCATGATTGCTTCACTTCCTTAAAGAAATAATAGCT
>VXBZ01004695.1:121818-149530 GCA_013399135.1 Heliornis fulica | reverse complement strand
TTTTTTTTTTTTTTTTTTTTTTGCATGAACGTAGTTTAAACAATGACATTTTCTTGGGACATCTGTTTTGAGATCACATTTTGAATAGATATGAACTCATTTCCTACTAAGCAAGTAATTTACTATTGTTGATAGTTGTTTACAAGTTTTATGAGTCAGATTTTAGCAAGTGGCAAAGGTCTTTACAATCCTTTGAGTATTCCCTAAAGTATATGGACAGTGTTTTCATTATATAAAATGTTCGGGAAACAAAGTATAGGGACTGTTCTTCACTTCCTACCAAGTTATAGATAGCATAGTCCAGCTGACAGAAATAGCTTTAAAGATATTTTTTTAAAAGGCTTCTATCTTTTGCTGCTGCAGGTTAATGAAGTATGATATCAGGGCGGTAAGTACTTAAGCAGCAAGGAAATAATTGAGCTGCCCTACCTATCTATAACGTTGGGGTTTTAGACGGTAAATATACAGCTGATCCTAGTACCATCCTAAGATGTGAATATGACAAAGAGCATAACCTCTTCAATGAAATTTTAAGTTTGACCTTGTCATGCTCTTTCTTTTTAATTCTGCAATTTAAAAACAAAACAAAACACAAAGCATAATCCCCTTTTGTTTGCTGCCATGCAGAATTCATTTTTTAAACAAAACCCCAATAATTTATCTATGCTGCATGTTGTACGTAGAATTGCCACTAAAAAGAACCCAGGACATTTTTCCTTCTTATCTGCAATGTAGCTCATATCAGCCAAGCTGTCACAAGACAGTACTTGATATAAACAAGAGATTGCAAAGACATCTCAGTAATCAATATTAGGATGGCTACAGTATGGAAGCCCCAACCACTGCATATCATTTGTCTCAGCATCTATTTCTATGACCAAATGAAGCATTAATTCAAATCATAAATCTATGGTGATTTAAATCTGGGAATGAGCACCTGCCTGCTTTAATGATTTATTTTGTACATTTCAGTAAGCAGGAGATTTGTCCATATGAACTGACAGGTCACCTTCAGATGCCAGTAGCAGACTGTTTATCACCATGCAGACTAGCATCTCATCTTAGCAAGTAAATATTAAACTAAAAGAATCCAATTGATTGTGGATGGGGGAGAAAGGCGTTGCAGCCATATATTTTACTCAGTGTGCTAATACCTCACTCTGAATCCTCTGTAATTTCTTTTTTTTTTTCCCTCTTTTTTTTCCTCCTTCTAAAATGATAATTCTGGTGGGAGGATGCAAGCTCAAGGTTACCATATGAAACTGAGGGATCTAAAATAATTACTTATTAGTATCATTGGCTTCCTTTAACTCCCTTCACTCACTAACCTTTTTGGCCATTGCTTCAAAGGACCAAGTTAATAAATTTGTGTAGTGCTCTCTATAATTATACAATGTTCACCTACAAAAATGCCTTCTATAAATCACATTAAGCATCTGATTAAATCCAAAACAGCAAGACAACTCAAAAGTAAACCAGACAAGTCAACTCAAGAGCCCATATTTTATTTATCTGCTTTTACATTGGCATTGGAACTGCCTAAGAACTCAGTATGATTAATCCATGTACACCAACATACCATAATGCTTGTTACATATGGACTAAGATGTATAAATTAAGCTTTCAGCCTGGTTGGTCAGTTTGTTTGTTTCTCTGCTCTTTGGTTAGGCACATAACATAATTTAAAATATAAACCAAAATCAGGATATTTTCTGTCAACATTCAGTAGCATAATATTTCAAATTTGTGCCTAACAAGCCATAATTTAAAACATTAAAATGTTGTGTGGACTTGATAATATTTATTTGAAAAGACACCTGAAAAAATCCAAGGGAAAAAAAGCTCATACCTACTACAAAGCAACACCTTTGAAAATACTAGCTCTTGCCAAGACAATAAAAGATGCTAATTTTCAAAAGTGCAACTAATAAATAGAGACTTAACTCTTAATGAACCTAATAATACCCTGGCATTAGTAGTGTAATTTCTTACTTCTCCAATTCCATAGGCACAACTGACTCTGGATACTAGATAGGGCTCACTAGAAAAAAAAAAAGCAAACTATTATTGAGAAAACCTCCATAAGAAGCATATAGTTGGATAGATAAGCTGGACGCACAGACAAGGATGCAGTATTTCCAGATTTCTATTCCTCATGGCATGGAGACAACTGGAATGCTATTCACTTAACGCAGAAGAGCCTTTTTTTTTTTTTTTTCTGAACTAAATGAACTCAATTTTTCATTCAGTTAAATTGGGAAATTAACTGAAAATAACAAGTAAGTTAAGGGGATGAGAGGAAATTTTGACAATGACAATACTTAATCTTGCTTTGCTAACTTTGCCCTACTAAAATAGCTAGAATGTATTTTCTTATGAAGAAAATGATTAAGTTGTATGAATAGATTAGTTATTTAAATTATGCCTCAAACAATTATTATTTTTTTTTTTTTAGTTTTAGTTTTTGTCCATTCAGAGGAAATTCAGATACTCCTTGTATCCTCAATGCAAATACTTCACATGGGTTAGGTTTTAGTTATCTCTTAACTTTTCCATTTCCATGGCTGTACAAGTGGTTTTTCACTAGAACTACCAAGCAGGATAACAGTTCCATAATCCAATATTTGAACATTTTATTTCACATAGAACATTCAACTAATCCTGAAATTCAAATCTACACTATCTTCTAGTTCTAGTCCAGACTCTATATCCTTTCAGTTTGCATTTATATTTTTTACTCTTTCTCATCACTTTTCTTCCAGTTTGTTAGGGGCCACCTGGTCCTTCCACTTCACTTGTACCTATCTCCTCCTCCCAGATTACCAAGACACCTGCTCTCTACCCACTCTTGTCTCCTCTCCAAGAGGAGAATCCTTCCACTAATAATCTAGTGACTGCGCATGTTGGTCTTCAAGTACTAACTGAAGACTTTTCTTTACCATCACAGAGGTCTTTTTGTCAGCCTTTCTGTAAAAGGAAAACTAAAAAACTGATTGTCTCCTGCTGCAGTAATGCATATGTATTACTATTATTTAAAATAGCATGTGCCTAGGTGAACCAGTTCTTTGAACTGCAATTCACATTATTTCTAAGTAACAGCCTACCAATCCTTACTGAACTGTACAGAAATGCTGTTAATAAAAACATGTTTATTTATGTTAAGGCTAGTGCATAACTCTCTAAGACTCATTTCAAAAGTATTTCAGAGATGAAAAACTAAAAAAATAAACAAAGCTAAACAAAAGACCCAAAACAAAACCAAACAAAAAAATCTTAAAGCCATTTTTTCCAGTGTACACCAATCTTGCCTGCAGTCTTCAGAATGTACCTCTTTGTCATTGAATTTCTGTTGCTGAGTTAATACTGTCTCAACATGATAAAAGGAGCCAATACAATGAAATGGCATAACAAAACATTTTACAGCAGACACACACAGATGATTAAAGATTTAATCAACAACAACAAAAAGTTACTCTAGCTTTGAAGTATGCTTTAGCAAAACAAATTGTCCAAACAAATGAATAAAGTACACTGAAACAATTCTTTTTTGAGAAAGAACAAGAGCTGCTGATGGCTGCTTAAGAAATGGAAAAACCTGTTAACTACATTTTAAGAATGTGTTTATTAAAATAAAATATGATAGGAACTGCAGAGCATGGCAATAATTTATTGTGTATGTATGTTTTCCTTTTGTCACAGGGCACATGAAAGTATGAAATATTTTGCTTTCAAGCTTGTGTTCTGAATTACCTAAAGTCGATACCCAGCACACTGAGCAGGAGACATTGTTAAATTTCACTTTGACACCATCATCTGTCACCCCCACCTGTACTTTGAAAAATGAACTTTAAGCAACCAAACCACTTTCTTTCATGGAAAATATTAACTGGAGTCTGCAAAAGTAACCTGCAAAGGAAAGAATGTTTTTGTATAAGTAAGAACAACACTGAACGGTGGTGTAAAGGTCAGAGGCAAAATAAAACTAAAAACAGTAAGAAAGGGAAAACAAATGAGCAACTCTTTATACCCAATCAGAGACTCCAGGTGGAAGTCCAGCTGAATCACCATTTAAATAAACTATCAGAGCATTATGGACATACAATAATGCTGTGTTGAGACTTACCGACACTTGAATTAAGATCTCCGTTTTCAGAGTCTGCTCCATGCTGGTTATTATTTGCATGATAGTTGGACATAGCTTCTAATTTAATTTTTTTCACTTTCATTGCTTCTGCTATGGCAGCATTGGTGGCAGCTGCTGCTGCTGCAGCTGCTGCTGTCAGACCTGCAAAGAAGTATGAACAACATTTAATATATATTATTCTATGATTCTTCATTATTGAATGGATTAATTTCCCTTCTACTTGCTACATATTGGAGAGAACATTGCTGGCTGTTACTCCTCTTGAAGTTTGTAAACTTTTTCAAGTAAAATGTTTCTTATCCTATTTAGATAACTACTTCTTATGCCCACCTAATTCTTAACTTGATATCCCAATACCTGGGATAACACAATTGTAACTAACTGGGGAAACAAATACATGCCTTCAAAAACCTTAGCTTTGAAATAGTGTCTTAAATGTCTGGCTATGAACAGGTGAGCATGTATGTAACTGTGCTTAGAAAAAAACCCAACTTGTAGATCTCAAATGTTTGCCTTGCTAAAGAAACTGGAAGAAAAAAGAAGTCTAGAATTTCTATTTAAAAATAAGAGATGAAAGAACTCAGACATTTATTTATCATTTCACACATAACAGGAAGGAGATGTGGGCATTTTAGGAAGTGTTTAGAAGAAAGATTAGTAATGCTGAACACTGGTAAAATACTTATTTTGCTTTACCCAAAACTTCAAGGTATCAAGGCATCTATCAATAAAAAGAGGAATTATTAAATAAAATTAATCCAAATCCCAAAACTATCTTAATGCAATCCAAGTGCTCTTCCTGCCAACCCAAATTTCTGCCATCCAGCCATTGACAAGAATGTTCTACAAAACCAAGAAAAGTTCTCTGTGTCAAAAGCAATTAGAGAAGTCATCCAGCAATGCCTTCAAAACGTAAAATTAAATACAGTCTTTACTCATTTTAAGTTTTTGCCCCTTTCCCTCAGGCAGGATGATTTTTCTGTGGTCCCTGAACAGTGCTGCTACCCACTCAGATCCCTTTCTCCCAACCTGGGTGGCAGCAGAGACAAGTCAGTGTTAAACTTCACAAGAGCTGCCTACACCACAAGACTGATCCAGGGGGCGAAGTTGGAAATTCAAGAGACTTAAATGTAGTAAAATAAAGAGAAGGCACTAAACCATGTAAAACTTTATGCTGTTACGCAATCTCAGCCCCCATCCTGTGATACCACACGAGGAGAACAGACCCTCAGTCACTGTGACTCAAGATTCTTGCCCTGACTGGGGAAGGCTTGAAAAAAACCTTAGTGTAATTAGTTTAAAGGTGCCTGTTTGCTTGATTTTCAGCTACTCTGAGAGGTGCGAAGTGTCTTATGGATCTCAAGAGGAATTAATGCACAACTTACTATTCCAGTGGGCCCAGGTTGCAGCCCAGCACAGGAAGATTGCAATTTAGCAGGAAAGACCAAATAAGCAAATAACCCCAAGCTTCTGAGGTAAATATTCCTACCACCATTGCTTCCAAGAGCCTCTGGCTGCCTCCTTTGCCTCCTTAAATGGAAAATGAGTTCACTCATGGCTTGTTTTCAGTTAGCAATGGGGAGAGACAGAAGGCAAAATCCAGCAGGGAGGAGGCAGAAGGTGAACAGAGATCAAAAATCTCCCAGGGAAGACAACAAGGTGGCATGAGAGGTGCCTCTGAATATATTGCAGCTTGACTCAAGGTTGTTTTCCTTTATTTCTCTGCCTGACCACATAAAGATTAGCAAACAGTTACAGCCTTCCAACTCTCCTCACAGGCTGACTTCTAACACCTTCAAGTGCAATGAGAATTGCCAAGTCTGTGATAATTACATTCTGCATAGGCAGATTTTATTTAGAAAACTGCTATTTCATGTAGAAGGAGATGTAACAAAAGCCAAAAATCTAATTAGAAGGTGGATAAATACATGAGTTTCATTTTCTTTAACTGCTTCTACTATTATAAATTGTTCATGTTTTGATCTGAAGAAGGTATTGACAATAACATGGATTGCTTCCAATGATGTTTTTAACTTAGAGGAAGGATATGAAGTTATACATTATACAAATATGGTTGCAGTCCCTAAATTAGGCCACAGAAAAAGGGACAGTGCACCTCTGAACTTTGCTTTGCATCCTGTGCTCATTAAACAATACAATAACCTATACTTCCTTATTTTATACACATCTTTGACAAGCTAAAACTAGCATCTTTAAATAACTGTTCGGAAGAATATTCAAACACGATACAACTAATGAATACAACAGCAGGCCTCAAACCTTTGGCTGTGGCTGCACTTCCCAACCAGCAGTTATTAAGTGCTTCCAAAAATACTCTGTTAAACAAACACTGGACATTGGGCTTCTGAACCCACCTGTAAATATTATGTCTCACAGGGGTAATGACCCAGTCACACAACCACCACAATACAAACTTCTTTTGCTACAAAATGTACTTCAGTGCTTCTCCCACAGTAGGCCATAATGCTTGACTGTAGAGGAAGCTGTAACTTTGCCCAGGGACTGGAAAATTAAAAAACAGATTGATTCATTCTGTGGTATGATTTTCTCAAGTTAATGCTTGTGACAATAAATGATAATTTTAAAAAGCAGAACTTAAAACTTCTAGTTTCTTTCTTTCCCTCATACAATCACATAAGTGATTGAAATTATTAATTTGCTATGCAGCAATTACTTTAAACTGTACGAATCTGAAATGTGTGTCTTGTATAGGCATCAGTGTTAAGGGAGATGGGGGGTGGGGGGTGTGTGAGAGGGAGGAATATGAGTAAAGAATAACCCTCGGAAGTATTGCTTGATGCAGTTTCTCCTGGTATTTCCAGCCTACAGCACGGTTTCTGCTTTAATGTTATTTTTTCCTATCCCTTGACTATCATGATATAGCAAAGCAAGTGGTAAGGAAGGTCCTGAGACAATTACTACAGCCCCTTGCATTTTAATCACCGGCACACTGTGGCATATACTGTGGTATAGTACCAGACAGAGCCCGATTTATCTCGCATCTCTCTTGCAAAGGCAGCCAAATATATTATGAACAGAATACATTAATAAGCTGCTATGTAATTACTCTTTAAAAGTCTAAACTTCAACATTCAGGTACGGATAAATACTTTGGGTTTTTTAGTTAGTTGCTTGAGAAAACCTTTTGACCTAAACATTATTTAATACCACTTTACTCTTACACAAAGTAGCAAATTAATTTCTGAGGTGCACAGTTTTCTACCCTACGCACATACAGGATAACCAGAAGTCATCTGTGAAGACAACTGAAATGAAAGAAACGAGGTTCATACCAAAACCAGCCATTGGATAATTTTTTATTCTTTTATTTAAACACTTAAAAAGTATCCAGGCCAAAACATTCAATGGATTAAAGTCAATGGTAGTTGTCATTAATATTCTGAAATTGATAAGTTGTTTACGTCTGGCATTCTTCCTGCTGATTATGCAGTGAGACAGGCAGCTTTATAAATATCTCATCACTCCATCGTCACACAAATTTCATCGACAGTGCTCATGCACAGCTATTAGCAATATGAATCTAACCATTACAAGAGGAAAGAAAATCGAACATGTGGCATTAATACGCAGTCCTGGTTCCTAACCATCTGATAGGCAGATGGTGTAAAGCGGATTCTCCAGCTGAAATGAAGGGGCACATCATTTAAAACCTTGTTTGCATTCTAACTGATATCAGTGCCATATTGATATACATGATACATCATGGCAGTATTTGAACAATCTAGTTTGTTTCAGTCATAAATGTTTACAGCCTTGTTTTTTATCTTTAGAAGCATGTTCTGAAGAGCGTATTTTTAATTTATGAAACCTATTGTTTACTTCTGTTGAACCAGAAGATTAGCGAAGAGCAGGAATATTAAATTACCACAACCACAGCAGTATAACTAAGATGGATGAATAAAGTATGGTTTTTCAATAAAAGATGTTAGTAAAGGAATTAAAAAATTAGCCTAGACATTTTATGCATTAAATACATTTATTCATTTAAACCTTACAGCTTTTTTCCCATGTGACATACTTAGAACTTTAATGCTTTATAAAGCTATTCATTTAAATCTCTTACTGCCTGCAATTAATCTTGTCCAACAATTTAATTCAAAAAGCAAAACATCAGAAAGTAAAGTTCAATTCAAGCATCATGCTTCTGAAGTAATCTCCGTATTGCTGACAGTTCCTATAGACTCATCAGCAAAAGTCTGTTCAAGGTGTCTTGTAGGAGCCATATGAATTTGAATTACAGCTCAATTGAAAGCTCTCCAAGCCTTAGTAGGAACTCAGGAACAAGAAGCAGAACACCAAAAGAAAGCGTGAATGATCCTTTCCTACAAAGACCTTCGCTCTTCTGTCACTAGATTACTTTGGCCTGTTGGGTGTGTTTGTGGCTGTTAATTATGTTAATAAAGTTGCAGCCTGCTGCTGCTGCCAAATATAATCATAAGCTTTCTCCTGCCAAGTTCTAGTCTAATTTACACCTGTGCAACTCTACTGAAGTCAGAATTTCGTGGGTGAGAATGAGACCAGGAGTATGCCCAGTATGTGTGGTCTCTAATGCTGAAAAATGAGTGAATGAAACAGAAAACAATGACAAAAATTACAGCATCTTCAGAAAACAATTCTGGTTTAAAAGCAAAACGTCTGAGAGAGCTGTCATATATCATGACAGATTTTCAAAATGTGTACAAATTACTGGTGGGCACTAAATCACAGAGTTTCTGCCATTCAACATAGTATTCTCTTCCTCAAGAGAGAACTGTTAAAACTTTCAGTTTTGATGGCACTAGCAGCTTACAACACACCTTATTTGGGAAGGAAAAAGGACCTTTTCAGTCTCAGTATGTCTCAAAATACACATTTTTTAATTGTATGACTACAGTTGGCTTTGGGATAACTTATAAAATTGTTTAAGTAACTGATCTTAATTCACTTTTAACTTCCTTCACAGATCTATGCCCAATAGTAATTTTATTCCTCACAGTTATTACAATAAATATTTAATAACTTCCTTAATGTAACTACTACCTTCTTTTATACATAGACCATATATACATACATATTTACGGGCACATTAAAAATCAAATATTACATATAATATGTACATATTTGCACAATCTCACTCTTTATAACTTTGAAAACAGTTTCATGATACCTTACCTTTGTGATCACAGAAATGGCAGAAAACCAAAATATGACTGTTAGCAGCAGTTACATTTAATTTCATTTATTTACTGGAATGTTCATTCTGCAGAACTGCAGAGGAAGTCCAAATCTCATCTAAATTCTGAAAGAACTCCTTCCATTATTTCAAATTATCATTTAATCCTTTTTCCTATAGTTTATTTCAGTGGTACTGACTTGAAAATAATTCATATCTTTTCTTGACTTAATTCCAGGTTTGATATTGAGGTTCTTACTTGGATAAAATTCCTACTAAAATCTGAAAAACTCTGCCTGAGAAAAAAAAAGGCAGCGTTACCTCCTAGGCCTTGACCCCGATCACTATAGATTATTGCACTGGTTTCATGGATTTCAGCAGTTCAGGTACAAGTTTTTGGTAGCTTATTACACTGCTGCCCAGTTATTTCAAATGAAATAGGATCCTAACCTTAGTCTCTGATCTAATGGGTGCTTTATATAGCGTGATACATAAAACAAGAAGGGGAAAGCAATCTGCAGGAGGACAGAGGTCTGATTACATAGACTGGATGGCAGAAAGGGGAACTTCAGACTACACCGTAATGTTCTGCTAAAATATACTGAGTTTCATTAGTCACATCCTTTACATATAACACAGACCTGGAATTTCACAGTTATCCATAAGCCTTATTTCTGTTAAGATGCCTGGGTTGATCCAATACAACACTATTACTATACCCTGAAAATTTCATTACCTGTGATTTTGGGATATCAAGAAATTCTTGTCTGGCCCTTCTAGCTGTATTTTTGCATGCAACTTCAGTAAATTGTAAATCCAGATCATATTTTAATATCTTTCAAAGGGCTATTATTAGTCTTGTTTAAAAAAAAAAAATAAATATTAAGTAATTAACTGCACTTTAAATACTGTTAAAGAAGGAATACTTAGAAAAATTCAGGCATTTGATCAGGTTTAGACTGGTGCAACTAAAATGAAGTTGCCAGTCTTGCACTGAGACAAAACCAGTGTACGTAAGGCTCAAACCATCTGCTGTTCATCAGACTAATCAGACCTTTTTCCTGTAACTACTCCTAAATTACAATATGAATATTGAGGTCTGGGTATTGCATTTAAAATAAACAAGCCCAAGAGTCGCATTTCCACAGCAATCTACAAATCTAAAAATCGTTTTTATTTATAGCGTGTCTCCACAATTAATAACACAGTTGCGGAAATAAAACTGACCTAAAAGTGTAGTGTCCTCTTCATTATTTTGGTTAAAAGTAGATTAAACTTACGACTGTGATTTTTGAAAGAGAACTACTTACAGGTTCAGTCATGCTAAAAAAAAAAAAATAAAATTGTCAATGTACTTATTTATCACTAGTGTTTGCCATTTATGGAACCAATGGACTTACATTCCGTGAAGTTATTCTTTACTGTGAATTTATTACTTTGTACTGAACAGTAAAAGGTGAAATCATAGCGTACATTTCAAAAACCACAACAAATTACTAACTGTTACAGCTTAACGTGATTTTGTAATCTGTGAATTTATTATTGGCTTGGTGCAATTGTGACAGAATTAAACAAGGTATACTGCATAACTGCCTGGTTACATTGTACTTTTCAGTAACAGTTTAAAATACTACTGGAAAGAATACGGCACCTCTGCAATACAATTAGGAGAGAACATTCTTTCTTAAACAACAGTCATCTTTTCAAAAGCAATAGATTCTCAGTTCTCATTCAGTCTGTTGCATTATTCATTTCATGTGCAACTTCATGCTGGACCATAAATTGTTACTTTATCTAATCAAAGGCGACTTAACTCCACAGAAGGTCAAAGGTTTAATTTTGTGAAGTATTATCTTACGCTATGAGTTTAACGGAAAAATAGAAGAAGAAAAACAGCCAAGAAACTGGTAATAAATGAACCTTTATTGCCTCAGGCATTGGCCTAGTTAATAAACTTTCATTGAAGGTTTCTTTCAACTGTTATGGACAATGAGGTAAAAAAAAATCTTAAATTACAGCCATGTGTGACTTTTAAAGCAGACATTTTTTTTATCTCAACCTCCCCAGCTTAGGAAAAAGACAAAGAGATTGTCTTCAATTTCTTAACCAAAAATGTATGCTTCTAAACAGATGAAAAAGTGCAGATCAATCCTTTTTAAAAGCAGAGGTCAGCTTTGAACAATATAAAAAAATACTTTTCCTTAAGTGTCAAACCTCGATCCACAATCTCTTTAACCAAATAGCATGCAATTAAAAAAATGTATGTGGGAAGGGAAAATATATATACTAACAATATATTATGCTAACAAGGATGCTTGGTTCCTAACAGACTTTCTGTTTTACATTGCTAGAGCGCAATAACGGCTCTTGTTTAATAGAATGACTTATTATGGGAACACTTGCACTTTTTGCTAACAGAAGTTCCTTTCTTCTTTTTGTGTGTATTATCTCATGCTCTCACAACACTATTCTCACTGCTATGAGAAATTAAAAGGTTTAACATAATGACAGCTACTGGTAGTTATTTGTGTTCCATGAATTTTCTTGATTTAAACATTCTGATATTTGACTAACTACAATGTCTTTTACTGACATATTCTTTGAGTCCAGTTTAGAAAAGTGTATTTCAGTTTAGGTTATACAGTCAAAAACAATAAGAAAATCAGCAGTACTTAATAAAACCTTAGCCTTTAACTTTATTCTAATTTATAACTAGACAGACACAATTAATTAATTGTAACACTGCTACAATTCAAAAATACTGAAAGGATGTGTTCATCCCTGTAACAGCAGTAATGTAGCTAAATACTCATAATCTTTCAACCAGCAGGAGCTTTTGTAGTTTTTTTTATAAACCTAATCCACAGCTTGACACAGATCCTGGGGTAATGGCACACAGTTCTTTGATTAAACTAGTATCTAAACACTATTGAGGCAGCCTGATGGCCCCATGGAAGTACGTCTCCCTACATCTCCCGAGCTCAGCCTCACAAACAGAATTGACAAATTCTTTCCAATAGACCCACTGTAGTCCAAAAGCCTAATCATGTGTGTGGAATTTAACTTATCCATGTATATAAGTATTTGTGGCACTAGAACAAGTTCAGAATAAAATGAGGTTTTAGCCGTGAACTGCAGCAGTGCAGTTTAGGTTTTATAGCCTTCTGGTGGGATGGACATGCCCACAGAGGGACTTCTGCTCTGGACTGGGTCCACACACTGAAGAAAGAGCCCACTGGTATTTACTCGATGTGGTATCAAAGCCTTTGTATCAAAGGCCACAAAGCCTTTGATACCAATGTGGTATCAAAGCCTTTGTGGCCTTTATGGCTCTGGTCCCAAAGCAATATTTTTGCCCAAAGAAAGCAAGATTAGATTCTTACTTTCGGTGCACAAGGAATAGACTTACTGCAGGTTCCTGCCCTCTCCAAGACAGGAAAAGAGAAGGAAAGGAATGCAACGCTTTAGCTGCAGTTGCCTTCCCAAACTATGATGAAATATTCTTATAGGTGCTCATGAGTGTATCTTCAGTTGACCTTTAAAATATAAACTACTATTTCAAGATATTTTAAGGTAAGTTTTCATAGGATTATTCATTAACAGCATAATATACTACGTGTAAATAAAATATCTTTAAAGAACAACTTTGATTCTCTTTTGTAAATTTCAACTTTAAGGTATNCCCCCCAAAAAAAAAAAAAAAACAAACCAAAAACCAGCCCAGAAACCTTTATATTACAATATATACTGACAAATTCTATAATATTCTTCTGATTGCCTGTCTGTATTTGCAGTGTGCAAAACAGGTTGCAACAAGCATTATAATGGCAGAAGTCAGCGTATCACAGGAAAAAAATCCCAGAAATCCAGTGGTCATTTCGAGGCATGTATACCATTTTTAAACACAGAAATTCAGGTAAGAGAATTTTCTTGTTTCAAAATGCAAAGAATTCACCTGTAAGCATAAGGAGAGAGAGTCCTTTCTTCTCCATCCCTCACTCACTTGAAGTGTTGTAACTTCAAGAGCTGCACTGTGGCTTTGGGGCTCTTTTTTATTATTCTTTTCTTTTTTAAGTTTCATCAGATCCATTATGCATTATTCTGCGCCAGAGGCAAGGCGTGGGGCTAAATGTACTATTATAGCACAGTGATAGCCGAGCGCTGTACTGCGATGCAGGACTGTGATACTGTACAAAGCAGCTGTGATAATGACTTACAGGGACACTGTATAGCCCTGCTTTCAGATGAAAAAGGCAGTCAGTTCTCACAGACAGCCTTCTCTCACCTAATACTTTACCTGTTGCACTGGATAACAGGACAGTAAACAGGCTATCAATAAAATAGGACTTTCACAAATTTACATTACTGGAAACCGCTTTCCTACACCATGTGAAGATTCCCTCAAGTCTGGGATAAAACATGAGTTTTATAATTTCTCATTCCTCTGGGTTATGACCTTCCTTATAATTTCTAAATTCCAAGTTTAAGAATTCTCTGACATGGATTAAGAAAACAACTGCATGTTTAGCACAAAGTGAGAAATAAAAAAAAAAATAAAAATGTATTAACTATCTAGATAACAACTCACTTTTTGTCCCAACCATAAGTAATCTAACTTCAAACAACTGCAACATGCAGCACATTGAGTGAATGTCTTCATTTTTTCAAATAAAAATACAAATAACCTGTTTCTGGTAAGTAGTGTATATGCATTTCTTTGGTATTTGCTAGACACTACTAGTCTCCAACACTGTAACTTCTAGACTAAAATTTTCCATATAAATCCTTTGGAAAATGGAACAGGAGCATTGGTATTACTGTATCCTAGAAGTATGAACAACACGCATATTCAAATGATCTAATCAACTAACATGGATTTCAAGTCAAATTTCAGGTGCTTAGTTTTGGAAATATAGGAATTAATTTTTAAGAAGAAGCAAATCTACTGCTGAATTTATCTTTGTGACACACAGAGCATAAAATTACGGAACTCTTTTATGCCAGTGGTTCAAGAAGTTTATTTGGTGTTTCTAGCATTGTCTTTCTTTGTCCTGTTCTCTAACTGAACATAGCTTCTTGCTGTATTTCTTTGCTAAGCTTGAAAAAAAGAGTATTTCATCCATCTATCAAAACAGATTTTCAATAACAATAACATGAGAACAGTGTTTTATCTAAGCTGCATACTAACCATTCGCTGGTGTACAGTGAGGTTTCACATAATAAAGGCAGATGTATCAACATGATTCTGTCCTTCCAGCAACAATATT
The DNA here is from genome assembly GCA_013399135.1 of Heliornis fulica. NCBI lineage: Eukaryota > Metazoa > Chordata > Aves > Gruiformes > Heliornithidae > Heliornis > Heliornis fulica. The sequence continues at coordinate 134,925 of VXBZ01004695.1, read as the reverse complement.
TAATAAATATGCCATAGCATCTATGGAGGCATTAATATATGCACAATGCAGTATCATGATCAAATCTGAAGAGTGTACATGCATTTGTATTTTCATTTTTCTCTCTTTGCTGTTGACATCCTGCCCTTCTCAACTACAGAAAAGACATTTTAAAAGTGTGACTACAATGCTGTCTCAATGGGCCACATTTTTTAAGAAAAATATTTGCAAGTAGGGTTTTTCCATTCTCACATTTGTTGTAAGAAAGCTTACACTGCAAGAAAACTTTAGTGAAATTTAGTGAAATGTTCTACTTTCATTGGAAACTGCTACCGTTCAAGCATAAGTGATTGATATTCCTCATATGAGAGAATATGAAATAAAAAATGAGTTATAAAATGGTTTCAGTGCATGGAAAAATGATTACCTCCGACAATGTTGATGATATACAGGAATTTTGGATGGCTTCATACCTCCAATCTCCTAAATGAACAGTTTGTTGACATTTCTACAGCAAACTAACACAACACTAAAATGCCAACTGCATTCTCGGATGCAGTTGGCATTTTGGCCTTTTGGCCATAAGGTTGAAGGAGGTGATTCTCTCTCCCTACTCTGCTCTCATGACACCCCACATGGAGTACCGAGTCCAGCTCTGGGGTCCACAGAACAAGAAAATGATGGACCTCATGGAGCAAGTCCAGAGAAAGGCCACGAAGATGACCAGAGGGCTGGAGCATCTCTCCTATGAGGAAAGGCTAAGTGTTGAGGTTGTTGAGGCTGAAGAAGAGAAGGCTTCAGGGAGACATTATTGTGGCCTTTTGGTAATTAAATGACAGATTCCATAAACAGTTATTTTGGCAGCTTTAGAGATGCCCCTAGGTCAGACACTTGGTTAGACAGCTGATGACCTGTCTGATTCTCCTGTCTGCCATTTTCTTATGACTTAACTTCCAGTTAGTTGTAAATGAAATTCAAACAGATCATTACCCCACACCTAAAAGACTCCTGCTCAACCACATGTCAAGTATCCCTTCCACAGAAATCCTTATTGGGAAGAAAGAAGCTTCGGAAAACAGAGGCTGAAAGAAAATAGCTGAATGGTATCTGAATGGGTTTTAAGTAGTTCACTCTTTTTGTTAAAATATGATTGTTCTAACAAAAGAGGAAATTTGAAGCTTTTGAATTTTAATTCTGATATTACCAGAAGGTATCAGATATGTCATCTACATTTTAATTTTATTCCCATCTACCTATTAGATGGAGATAATACTTCCTTACCTTACAGAAGGATTACCAATATAAATCAGCCAAGAATTGTACAATGCTATAGAAAATAAAAAGAAAATGCCAAGCATGTATTAACATTGTACTCAGCCCTGCTTCTAAATCTATATAGTCAAACAAAGTCCATAAAACGCAAACTAAACTTGCCTAAGATGTGAGGGCAGTTGTTCCGTGTAAAGTGCACACCAGTAAAAACCCACAAAGGAACTGTGAAATTGAATCATTGCTTTCAAATTTACTGTGCACCTTAAAAGGTCACATAACTTTTTTCAGCCCAGGAGACATTAGGAACAATAGGGAATAAACATTTGGTATTTTTGTTAGTTTAGCTGGAGTTCTTTTCTTAAAAGCATTCATTTAACAGATAGAAGATTTTTTACTTGAAATTCAAATTAGTATATGGCAAATTGAAATTCTGAAGTAGGAAGGGAACACAAGCAAGCATTTAGCAACATAAAAAGAAAAATAAATCAAACTCTCAGTTTGTGATGATTTGTCAAAAATTTTAATTTCCTGAAAGCTACTTAGGGCTTTATGAAAAAAAGAAAAAAAAAATTAAAAATCCCCATCCTTCTGTTACTATCTGATCTAGTTAAATGTCCATTTAACTAAATCATTGATAATAATAACAGGGAATATAATGATTTTACCTTATGCTTTTAAAATGTGACTAGGGGTTGGTTTTTTGTTGACTGTAAAGGAAGTCGTATTCTGAAAAACAGGATATTAAGGATTAAAAAAATGTACTTCTAATGTAATTGTACCATGAAGCTATCAGACTTTTTTTTTTTTAATGGCCTGAAAAGTAAACGGAACAATATAATTATCTAAGAATTTTTCCATCCTTTACAGACAGGAAAAAACAGGTGTGTAATTGAGAACTATTACAGCATGTTACCTGTTCAAGGATACAGTAGGAAAATTCATCATTATTTATCTGTATATTACTTTACAGTTAAGAATGTATCCCATAAAAGCACAATTCTCAACTTTGTTTCTAATGCAAAATGAAATGCACCTACATAAAAAGGGGGGAATTAATGTTTGTTTTAAACAGAAAAGTATTAATATTGGAGAAAATTATCATGCAAAGCTTTGTTTAGCATAAGTTAATGTATTAAAGCATTATATGAACATCAACCTCGTCAGTTGCTGATGTTCCAGACTGATTATTTCAGACAGTCCTGGCAGAGATTTTGTTCCTCTTAAATACCTTTATGGATAGTACCTGACAATTACAGAAACTCTCAGTAAAGTCAAAACTCTGTGTTTTTGTTTGTTCAAAATGAAATGTTCTAAGCAGGTCAAGCACTACAGACCACACAGTAACACCTAAACAATATTTTCCTTGCAATACTACTGCATAATTGAAATATTTCTTCCATTTTCTCAGGGTTTCATTTGTAGCCAAATGGAATTTAGGGCAAGCTCAGTAATGCCTTAAAGCTGAGGGGTTTTTCAATATGGAATTATTTCTATTTCAAACTGCTAAAATATGGCTACAGGAAGTAATTAAAAATTCAATACATTAGTTTTAGTTAACAGGGCATCATCAGGAGATATATTTTGGAAACTTAAACAAATATCACTAAACAGCACATACTATCCTCATCAGCGGGTCTCCATTAGGAAATACAGGCAGTTCTCGTTGGGAGAGGTGGGAGGTGAAGCCATGAACTGTAGTTGCAGTACTCTTAATTCCTAAAACATGAAAATCTTGTATGTACCTAATCTGTTAGACTAGTCTATGAGTTTTCTTGGTGTGTTTATATTTTTTTAAAAGATAACATGCTATGTATCTATGTATTTATAATGTATGCCTTTCAGCCTTTTAGAAATCTTGTATGTCTTGCACATTTGGACATGCCTTTCCTGTTGAATCATTTTTGCACTGACTGAACCCCTGTCTCATTCATTCGGAAGCAGTATCTTTACTTTTCTTCTTCTGATTTGCAGCATCAGTCTTCCTATGCATTCTTAACTTTATTAAGCAAGATTCATATTGGAAAAAGTAAAAATAATAATAGCAGTATGTTAAAAAGTATTTTGGCAAGATCAGTATATTTTTACTACTATTCAAAATTTCAACAACCTGGTAGCTTCAAAGCTAACTAGTTTGAGGATGTTTGAATTTTCTACAAAATTTTATTAAAAAAGAAAATTCTACCAAATACATCAATTCTGGTGGTAGCTATTTATCCTGTATAATTATGTTTAGTTACATGGTACACTCCTGTGCAGCTGTAGAAATTAATACAAAGCCAATGCAACCAGAGAGAGATGTTTAAATTTGTAGTTCAGAGCTGCTGACATTCGGCATTAGACCGTAAGTGGGTCAGGATAATTCAAATTTAAATATAATATTGTGTAATACAAGAAGATCTATAGAGTCATAATGTCTGAATATATTAGGTATGATAATACTTCTATTGATTTCAGTCTGTTAAAATAATGAAACTGGATTACACAAATCAATTCCTGGAATACAACACAAAAGTCTAAATTATTTCCTTTACACTTTCTTAACAGGTTTTTCAAGTGAGATTGACTAACTATTTTAGACTATAACCAAAACCAAGTCTTAATATTCTCAACCTTGCAATAAAAAAATAAATAAAATCCTTATAGTACTCTTTCTGTTATCTTACATTTGTCAAGCTTAACAGTCTCTTAACCATCTTACAAACAGCTTTCTCCATATGATCAATTATTTAAGACTCTCACTCTTACATCATTATATCTGCAAGGAGAGGAGGTGTTTCAATAGGAGGATGTACCATTAAAACCAATTAGAGAGCGGTCCATTTGCTCTCGCGGAGGGAGGACACTCACAAAATGCTGTAAAACATTCAAGAACACATAGTTTCTGGTAATGTCATCGCAGTTATATATAACTAAATATTTCATAACTTCTCAAAGTCTAACAAAAAATAAGGCATTAGCTTTTCAGACTTTCAGGCATGGTGCTTTTATTTTCAGACAGAGAAAAGCACTCTTCTGTATATTTTAAATTAACTCTACTCAGACTATAGGCTTGAAATTACACTGCTACAAAAACATTTTAAAGATTACACTTGTCCAGTGTCCATGTTAAAAGTCACTAGAATAAATAAAAAATGAGGCTTTTTTCAGAATCCATGTTACAAAATGACTGGTGATCCAGAACACGGAATGTAATCAAATCTGCAAAGCACAAAGCATGTACTCAAACCTGAAGTGTGAAGCAAAGAGGAATTAGCATTGTGAATGCAATAAAAAACTGTAAATCAGTTCTTTAAAAGCGGAAGACAACCGTCTGAGTTAAGGGCTGGAGGCATTGCATCCTGACCGGGTGCGCAGAACACTACAGATTTCCAGTCTTGGCATTGCAAGTTAAAGATCTGAGATGGAGATTCACACTCCACTGTTGTTACCAGGAGGTAATTATACAACAGTATTTCTAATGATGGAGTCCCAAAGCAATGCTTCTTCTCTTCCCAGTGGAAAATATCTTTTGAAGCAAAGAGTGGCTGTGGGATTCAAGAGGAGGGAAAACACATACCATAAAATATAATTAAAAATTGTGGAGGCTGCCTATGACAAGAATAACCATAAAAAACAGATACAAACCAGCTGGCTGTTAACAACTCCTGAGTTATAAAAATCTTAAACCTGCTGTAAAGCACTCAATTCGATTTACATAACCACAGAGCTGACATTCCTTTTAGGCTCCTCTGCTGGGGATTATTTTGACATGTTTTAAGGCAGCATAAAAAGCAACTGTGAAAGGAAGACATGTATCATCTTACATAAAAATTCATTCTTGCCTTAAGATTGGACTTAGACACTTTAATCCCAGCATCTTTATTGAAACTGGAAAATATCTTCAATGGCTACTGGTGATTCAATTTTATAACATTATCCCTTTGGTGCTCATATTTTTGATAAAGTTGATAGTGTGTGTACACACACAAACAGGAAAAAGAAAATCTATACAATCACAGAGGCTTAAGTTTTGGTATTACTGCACAAAATACCAGCTCCACGAGAACCCACTACAGAGTGCAGCAGATCTAGTCTTAGATAGATTACACTGCTTAAGATTGTGATCGGCCTTTGCTAAAGAAGAAAAGCATTTCTTAGGAATGTAATGATGCAGACAGCGTTTTACATGACTAACACAGCCTGCTGTAGGGAATTAAAATAAACAAAATAAAATAAAATCAATCTTACATTGAGTGAAGTTTTGATGTATAAGTGCTGGCAGCTTACATTGCCCAGAGCACAGAATGAGTTTTGCCATTTGATAATTTGCTTGATTCACTGTGCTGCCTCATGCAGGGCATTTTATGCCTGATTTATGTTTAATCGAGTCACCTGCTTAATGTTAAGGAGGGTCACAGTTAGATAGAAGGGTTACGACCATATAGGGCTTTCAACATCTCCCAGTTTGACATAAGAAATGGGTGTAAGTGTTAGAGGTCAACCTTTTTCTTTTATTTTTATTTAATGTCCTCTATGGAATATTGCATAAAACATTAATGCACCACAAAACCAATTTGATTCCCTTTTGAAACACTTGTGATTTTTTTAAAAGATTATAAGGTACATCCTTACACAGAAATGACTTAGAGTTTTCCCTTTAATAGGTATACAATCAAATTTAATCTGGTGTCTGTGGGAAAAATAAAGATTATAAAAGCAAAAGGACAATATTTTTTAATATAATTAGGGTGTGCAGATTTACTGTTCAGACTGAACATTCATTCTTTTAAACATACATACATGGACATTAGGATTTTCACCATTTTCTTTCCAATAATAATATGAAAAAAATCATCTATATTTAATAAATAAAACTAGATGTGTACAACTACTAAGGACTGGAGAGCTCAGGCACATCTATCTTTCTAAATGTTTCTGATTCAGTGTTTCAATACGCTGAAAATTACTGCAGGACATCATGCATTTTAAGTTTAAAGTCCTTCTATACACCGGTGAAAAAAATAGATACTGCACCAAATAGGATATTAAAGATGTCTTGTTAAGGAGGAACTATTGCAATTAGTGAGCAAAGATGGAATTCAGCACTTAGCAGTTTGGGTAGCTACATTTCAAAGTTCACTTAATGCTGATTCAGAATTTTAAAATAGTCTTTGGGGTGCTTTGCTGTTTGGGGAACGGCATATATTTTTTAGAAGGAACAGTGTAGAGCTACTTGCATCATTGTGGATTTAAGTTCTAAAAGAATATGGCACTGTAGCTTTAGCAAACTACAGGGAGCAGGATGATAGCAGTAAGCCTACTTCAGAAAACTGATATTAATATTAGTTCATTGCAACATTTTAAGTAAGCAAAATATTTATACTAATTCATCCTTGCTTGCAGCACTGGAGGATTGTTTTATGATAAAACCTAAACTAGTGGTCCTACTGGAGCTAACATCAAGAAATACCATGGTTGTTTAAATAGTGTATTAATTCATTATCACATTTAAAGATTTATTAGTCTTTAAATGCACTAAAATATATGTACATGTCATGTCATGAACCCAGCTACCAGGACCCAGTAATAGACACGAGTCACAGTGACTCCAGAAGGATATCAGAAGTTACAATCCTTGACTGAAATGTGATTTCACTGCCTGTTATACTACATGTGTGTGATATACAGTATTTTGTGCAAGTGGTAAAATACAAATTTTTCTTATTCCATGTTATTACTATGCCCAGAACATACTAAGCTTCTTCAAATACTTGAAAATACATTGATCACTTCCACAACGTCATCTAACGGACAACATATAGACACAGTTCTGCACCCAGACATTTAAAATAATTTACCTACCCTGACAGCTTCACCTACCTAATTTAATATTAACCTTCTAAAATTCAGCATTCAGTCCAAACTGTTCATCTAGGCTGCCTATAGTCAATGAAGAGATACAGGCATCTCCAGAGGGTGATTCATGTGCTCTGTCTTGTACTGAGATGTATCACTCTCCAGAGATGTCCGCTGCTTTCCACTGGCTATGAAAGGAGAGGACTCGCTAAGATGTCACCAGCTACATTTCAGACATAGTAACTTTTGGCAGATGAATGTCCTCCTTGATAGCTAACTTGTTAGGTGACTAATGCTAGGGAAAATGAGTTCCCTTCCTCCAACAGTGAAAATATAGTGAAGATTCTTACCTATATGCTTGTCATTTCTATGGAAGTGTAAAGAAACTGCTACTTTGGAATTCTATTTCTAGGTACATATTCCCTTTAAAATTAGCTTTATGTTCCTACAGAACTACTACAAAATTATCACAACATCCTTCAAGCCTATTTGACTAAAAACCCACTACTTTACAAAAGTTTAAAACAGTTTAGACATTAAAATCTCAGCAAAACTAAGCAAGCCTGAAAACTATATATGCTTGGTATTCTTTAAAGAAGAAAATAATTTGTATTAAACATCCTTTCATTCCTTCTTTTTTTCAAGGACTCTATTTTTACAAGAAAATTTTAAAAACGGGTCCTAATAGAGAAGACATAACAAAATTAATTTTGATTTCTATTAGTTTTCTCAAGTTCTATTGTTTTTGGTTTTTTTTAAAAAAAAAGGTTGCCAATTTAATTTTGGGGGTTTTCCATTTTTCCACTTCCTATTGAAATAAAAATAGGGAGATACACTGATTTAAAAATTTTTAAAAAATCACCTTTTAATCAAAAATTGGGATTTAATGACAGAGCACATATTGCCAAAGGATGCAAAGCATCTATTGGATTGAGTCCTTTCCATCCGACTTACTGATAAAATCCAGCCCACATCAGCAGTAACAGAGCTATCACAGGGAACTCTAGCAAACAAGACATTCAGCGTTTGGTCCAAAAACTAAGAGTAGGTCATCAACAAGTGTCCAACCCATTTTCATGTAACACAGAATCTACCATATCACTGCTCATGCTTTTTATCACTGTATAGAAAAAACTTGAAAATATTCATTCATCAAAGCATACAGAGAATCTCAAACACACATAAAAATGTAGTTCTGTTCACTTGAATAAACTTAAAGGGATGATACTCAGGGATGATTATGGGCCTGTTTATTTCATTTAGTGGAGCACAGTACTGAGATACTTGAATTGGCATGTTTACATGGTACATGCACCACAGAGAGGTACTAACTCAGGAATGGAAGCTCTTTTATAATGTCATCATAGCGATGCACCCAGGCTGACAATGAGGGACATTTCTATATTGTAAGTATGTTCTAAATTCCACCTTCTTGAAGTCAGTGGCAGGCAAAAGAGGGAGAAGATTCTGAAATTATTTCAACTTATGGAAATCTACAAGCATTCTTTCTACTTCTGGCTTTCAGGATAGGCTGAAACTGTTTCAACATCTGTGCCCAGAAAGCTCTGCTCTAAGTAGTGCTCTCTCTTTCTAAATACAGTGCTCTTATATAACATATAGATTAAAAAAAACCAAAAAACAAACAACAAAAAAAACCAAAACAAAAGAAAACAAAAAAAAAAAACAAAAACGACACCCCCCAAAAAAAAACCCAAAAATAAATTCAAACAAAAAAAAAAAGTTAAGAGCCAAACATGAAGACAGCTTAGAATCCCAAAAGCCTCAGCATCAAAGAGATGCCCATTGTGCATGGAGGTGAGAATTACACAATTCTAGGCCTATAAACAGGATTTCAAACTTAATTAAGAAGAGAAATTATAAAAATAAAAAGGCAGCCTTCTAATCATAATTACAACTTTAAAAGAACCATGATAATTCTCTTTATAGATGATCTTTAATGGCACAGGCTCTGCGAACAGTCCTTTTTGACCCTGTACACAGCAAATAGTAATTTCCTGCTATGATAAAATCATGACTTTTCATTTAGCAGGCATTTTTTCAACAATTTGAACCAACATCTCATTTTGTGTGTGTGTGTCACAGTTCTACAAAGCACAAGATTTGTCATAAAGAAGTCATTTCTCAGGTGGTGAGGTTTCTTCTAGAAGATGTATGCATTATATGAAAAAAAAACCCAAAAAAATAACAACAATGAAATTAAAATTATTGCACTAAAAAAATTCCAAGCTGCAGCTAGGAAGCAAAACAAAACAGAAAAAAAAAAAGGGGGTAAGAACTCAGGGCAGTCTTTTCTTTTGGCATTTGACAAAGTGGCCATGAGATTCAGTTAGAAGAAATAATTAACAATGACAGTACTGGAAATCCATTTTCATTCGCAACTTATTTACCTATCAGTGCTTAGTTTTTCATTTTTTCATTAGAAGAACATTACCTAATGGCATTCTTCCCAGATTTACCATATTAGCCAGGCTGATGAGATAAAGGATTCATGATTGGTCACCATCTTAAGAATGAGGGAAATAATAAGTGTGTCAAGCTTGAGGCTACATAATGAAGGTGTCTACAATGCAACTACTAATCTTGCCAAAATGTAGTCAAATAACATGCTTTAATTTTTGCTCATCCCTGAGCTTGTCAGGCAGTTGGACTAGATGATTGCTGTCATGATGTCCCTTCCAACTGAAATAGTCTGGTCCTATTCCATTCCAACTCATTCCCACTTTTTTTTTTTTTTAATGCACATTACAGTATTCAAAGCAAAACCAGTAAGTGATATTAAACAGAGAATCTTTCATTTGGCTTCATGTGTCTACCTCTGATGAAAACACCTCAGTGTAAAGTATAAAGGAGTTTACCAGAGATTCAGAGGAATCTCAAAATTACTCTGAAAGAAGGAAGAGGTTTATATAAATATACACACACACACACACACACACACACACACACACACATATATACACACACATTCTATTTAAAGACAGAGAACTGGACAAAACTTAGTAGCCTAATCAAAACTATTCAAAGAAATGAGGGAGAATCATAACACAAAACATGATATCAATACTCCTCCCATTCAAAAAGAAAGTGGTTAGGATATAATCAACTTCAAAATCATTCACAACACTGAAAAATATGTTAAGATCTAGGAGACAGTGTATCATGTTAAGATAAAGTTATTTCTGAATACAGAGATAAAGTCAGGGCAACAGAAAACATACCAAAGCAACAAATAAAGGAAAAGACACAATTATATTGTAAACTCTGCTAGAAACAATCACTTTAAGTTACAGTTTAAGTGACTTTTGTGTCTGTAGAAACAACACTATACAAGAAGTGAGATGGAGCTAAGCAATGAGTGAGATGTTAGCACTTAGTGACTGAGGATAAAATGAGGAGCACTCTACTGGGAGCATGCCAAAGATGTGTTAAGTGAATAAATACAATTACATCATGAATATTCCTTAAAGAAGCAACAAAACAGGTTCAAATAAAAGACAGTGCTATCTCAGAGGTTATATAAATAGATCTGAATTCAAAGGAAAACAAAACAAATAAACAAAAATATACTAAAAAAAGTTCCCCACATTTTTTTGTCACAAAAAAAAAGGATTTTAGAAAGGGCAGATCAAATATAGTTTCTGTGGTTACACAGAATTAAATCAGTAAGATGTGGGATAGAAATTAAGTTAAATCCATTGACAATAACCTTCACCTAGCTCAATCACAAGTTATGTAAGGGCTACATTGACTATCCTGTTTTGCCTATGCCCTACTTTATATCTGGGCTATTTACTGAATATATTCGCTTACATGATTACTTAATAAAAAATACAGTTTGATTAATAAATAAAAATTCAGGAAAAGTACATCATTATTTCTAATACAAAATCCTGGTACTCGTTTAAACTTCTAAAGTACCATTCCACCGTCCAAAGAAAGTTCTGTCAAACTGATTAGCTAGAGAGGACTACGGAATCAAGTATTTGGGATGAGAAGGAAAACATCCCAGGGAAATGTCTTCTTAGGATTTGCTGTTGTTCTTCATATATTGTACCCTGTTTCAAAGATGTTACTTTCTATTATTAAAGATCTAATAAAGCAAATCTCAATATTAAGACAAAATAGACTTGTGAAAGGGGTGGGGAAAAGGAAGATAAAATAAAATACTCTCTCATAGCACAGTTCTGTGAGTTGATAAAGCAGAGTTTATCCAGTCCAAAATTCATGCCAAGGCTAAATCGCTCATTAGGGAAAATATCTCAAATTAGGATTAGTAAAGAATTATATATTCTAGTCCTTCTATCACTTTTCAGGGAAGAAGAAGAACTAGTTGAAAGTGAGATCCCAGACAACTGGTAGAAAATTCTAAAATACTTGCTCACATAGAATAATAGTATTTGCTCAGAGCATGTGACTTGGAACTCAGAATATTTTGCAATGATACAGTACATCAATTCCAAGTGTCATACCTGGTCTGGTACTGGCAAAATCACTCCTTCTAATGTCAGTGGGGATCAAAACAAATAAATACATAAAAGTAAAACAGACCACCAAATATTAAATAGTAATTATGGTAATAGTATTAATAGTACTAATAGTACTATGATGACTACTATTACTACTACTACTACTACTACTAATAATAATAATAATAATGACTCTACTGTCACTGTAAGGACAGCAGCAACTAACAATTATAAAGCAATTTCAAAGTAAATATTCTTTTTGATAAAATTATGACACAGAAGTCTGTTAGAAAACAAATTCATATGAACGATTATCCCTAACTTAAAGACTCAGATACCAGCATTTGCAGGGCATGTTGGTAAATCTGCTGTCTCATGATGACCATAAATTTTCCACAGGAAAAAATAAAAAATATTTATGTTCAAGTGTGATTTCAGCTAACAATTCTTCAAATTTCTGAGTGCAGTTGCAAATGTCAATTATCCAATGTTTGGACTGAATTCTTTTTGTGCATAGTGATGAGTGCATTGTGCATATGAAAAAATATATTGAGTTTTACTCTTCTTCATCATCATCAGAAAGTGAACTGAAGACCTCCAGAACATGAGTAAATAAGAGGAAAGATAAATGCAGATCTAAAAGACATACAAAAGATGAAAAGCCTTCTCCTAGAGTAAAGAGGAAAGCAATTTTTTTGCTTTTTTTTTAAATGTATACTGCAAGAGATTTTAATAAAAAAAGTAATCATTAACGCTCACTGAAAAAATGGTATCTGGCTATTGAGCAGAAGGTGGAGAAACCAAGTTGCTTATATTTAAAACAACATTTCCATATAAGCATTTTTAATTGCTTTCAGATGCTTTTAAATCTTAGTAGTAATTAACTTCATTCAGCAGACATGAGTAAGTGTTCATGTTCCAAAAGCTTGTAAATTTTTGGCACTTGGTCTAATAAAAGATAAAATTTCCATACAAACTTTCCCTCTAGTTTCTTTAAACTAAAACCATACTAAAAACTCAACAAGTGGTTTATTCATCCCATTAGTAAGTTTGTAGTACAGCTACTAAACATGTTCTCTAATTGGTACAAGGAATAGAAATGGCCAGGAACTGTTCCTGAGAAGAAGATACAAAAGAGGGGGTTTTTTTGAGGGGGGAGTTAGGTTGGGAAAGACTGTAAAAAGAATTTAGACTTCCAGTTGTAAGCTGCAGGATGCAAACCTGCCCTCCAAGTCAAAGAACAGCTCTCAGCTCTGCAATTTATTGGTAGAGATGGAGCCACAGAAGTCATATTCTTTGTGGGAATAAAAACCTAAATAGTAGCATCTCTTACCAGAATTTTCCTGGGGTATAAGCATCCAGGCTTGTTTTCACGTGGCTTAAGAATTATCTGCCACCATAATATTTTGGTTCTATCTACATGTCATCAACTCCTAGCAGTTTTTCTATATGAAATTTTAGCCCTGGTGATTACAGAAATTAATTTCACGAGAATTCAGAGATATTTATATTTTATATAAGCATGTTGTTACAG
>VXBZ01004695.1:65950-121764 GCA_013399135.1 Heliornis fulica | reverse complement strand
GCTAAATCCTAAAAACCTAATCCTACTTCATAATGATTTACTTCATACACATGAATCTCTCATTGCTATAGACTATAGAGGCAGGAGTGCTCTATTTTTTCATTCACCTCTAGGAGTATGTTGTCCTCAGTGTGTTCAGCGTCTGCATATCTGAGACTTCAAAGGTCGAATATAATTTGAGCTTTCAATAGAGGGGAAAAAAATTACTTTAAAGATTGTTTTGTCACAGAGTGACTGAGTGCAAAGGAGCCACTGCTTTCTTTCACTTGAATGAAATATTAATCTACTAGAATCTTTTGAGATACTTTTCAAAACAAATATAGTGATTCACAAGAAATCACCTTTCTCTTCTCAGATATTTGCATTGAATACTGATGGGATGCTGGAAACTGTTTGGGTTTGTGGTTTGTCTTTTTTTTTTTCTTTTTCTTTTTCTTAATAGTCTTGTACATGCCAAAAAAACGTACTGTTGTGATGTAGTAAGTCACACAGCTACTGAATTGCCCAAGTAAGATAGTCCTTTTCTTCCCATATTCACATCTATTAATGAAGCAAGGGTACAGGGGAAACCTATAATTGTTTGCACTGTGTTAAGCAGCTTTTCTCAGCACTGGAAGTTCAAGCTTAAGTGGCATAACAGAGTCAGTATCCTAATGTGGTAATTATAGCTAGGTTTCTGCATATTGGATTGGTGCATCATGGCATATGAATTAAGGAATTAGTTTACTGACAAAAGAAAACATAAAAATAACATCATCCTTTTTAGTAGTGATGTTGTTTATTTATCCTACCCTTGATTTTCATGGTTCCTAGCAGCAGAGCTTCAGTAACCTTATATAATTAATCATAAACAGAGTTTTGGGAACATGCAGATGACACCACCTCATGTTTTGTATTCCATATTTCCAGTATAAGTGCCAGGAACTTTATTTAGGAAATAAACATAGCCTGAAGACAGCAATGCTATTCTTTTAACTTTCCTCTCAATATGGGCATATATACGGTCTTAGAGTGTGTGATATCCAAGAGCATGATGAATATAGAGAAAAGGAAATTTAGTAGATGCACCTGCCCATTTAAAAGATTCCTTGCAACTTGTTCTACTTCTCTTATGTCAATCTAAATCTCAGCCACCACCTAACAGAAAGGTAATGTTGACAAAACCTTACTTTTCAGTAAAACTTGTCAGTACACTGTCTGTCTATCTGCCATTGCTGTGGATTTTGATGAGTTGAAACGACTCAGTGACATTATTAATTTTGTCTTGACTAGGTGCAGTTTTACTTTCTCGAGCTTCCTCATTCCTAGCATGTTACTGTTTTCAGATACAGAAACTAATACATCATTAATTCACGACCTAATCAAAGCAAAGCAATAGCAGTAACATTCTCCTCTATCCAAGATTATTTTTTTCCTAAATGTCCACAGTAGTCACATCTCTAATACTAGTAGCAGTAACAGTTCATTCTTTGCTGACAGCTTGAACACGGTATCACATTGCAATTAAGAGTGGATTGAAAGGAGATGATTTAAAAATTACTGACACAACATTCATAACAAAAAACATTTCAGAAAGACAAAATAAAGCCTCCTGTATATGCACTGTTGAAAGAGGACAACCTCTGAAATCAATGACACAAACACTGTAGCAACGTAACTTTGTAACCTCTCAATAGTCACAAATTAATAGACAACAGCAAACAAATTGGTATTACGTTAAATAAACTGCTTACACTAACTCATAAAGAATAACTCTTCCTTCCACCTTCCTCTCTCTCCTCTAATCACACATGTCCTCATCCCTCCATTTTTTTAGCCCCCTTCCTATCATTCTTCCTTCCAACTCTGCTTCAGGCACACAGCAACCAACCAACACAGGAACCTATTTCTGCACCCAGAAAGAATAAAAAAGTCTTCTCAGCTGAAGAAAGTAATATAAATTTTTCAAACTCAGCCTTTGAATGCAGGGAAACTCATACGAACATCGCATCACAATATAGTACTGACTGCATGTGTTTCCAACCAAGAAGAAAAAATGTGAAGCAACTTGTAGACTATGCAGAAACAAGCTTTGTGCAGCAATCTGGCCTTGGCACCCTGAGCTCAGGACTTGAACCAGAACAACCTTCCTCTTCAAAAACCTTGTCCCAGTTAAGACTACTGATTTATGACAGCTCTAATAGACTGCATAGGACAACATTAGTGACAACAACACAGTGCACTGTGAACAACTGATAGTGGGTTCATTATAATTCTGATTATATGTTATCCTGTCTTACAAAATTCATGAAGGCAATGTTTCTGAAGCTGTATGTCATAAGGACAATTCATAGTACCTGGTTGTCTTTGGAAAACTTGACAAAGTTCATTTTGCATTCAATAAGCTTGCTTCCTGGAAGGTTAGATATGATGTGACCATTAGATGCTTGACCCATCCAAGCTGCTATCAAACACAGCTAAATTAAAATCAATTAATACATTACTTAGAGATTTATCTTTTTTTGCTTAAACTGTAGTCTTTCAAAGCTGCCCATATATAATCATTCTTGCTTGCATACTTCTCTTGAAGATACTATTTATTTCAGTAAATCCCTATGTTCATACATTGTACGTTATATATCATCTACCTGACATCTTCTCTGGATATTCCCTTCACATCTAAGTCCTTGCGTGGTATCTGGAAAACTCCAAAACACACATTGTTCTTAACTAGGAGACAATCCCATGAAAAAATGCTATCTGATACAACACACCAAGGGGAAAGAAAAAAAAAAAAAAAAAAAAGAGAAATACATAAGCTGCAATCTCTTCCTATACTACAGAGAATCCCCAAACACATGATAATGAACTCCAAGACCATAACTTTGGAATATATAAATTTCAAGTCATATTTTATTGAATGCAGAGACAGCTCTGGTAGCAGATCAAATTCAAAATGAATAGAAAAAAAAAATCATTCACTCTTCATCGATCACGGCATGCAAGGACATAGGTAGCCTAACTCTTTAGGAAGGGAAATAGGCATCTTGATAGCATCCAAGAACTTCATGTCACTCTGATGACACAGAACCACAGTTAGCAATGTGATGGATGATACTGAGCTTCATACCAAATTTTGCTATGCTTACTCTAACAAGTACCATCTTAACACACTGCTACAGAAATCAACTTCATTCAGATAACAGACCATCATGTTTGCAAGACTGAGAAACTGTTCCAAATTCAGGATCATTTCTAGTGGCGGTGCTTAATAAAATAATATTCCGTGCTTGATATTTAAAGTGGCAATGCACTGTTTGCTCTGTAAAAATTCATTTTAAACTAATTAGAAATGAATTTATTTGATATTGAATTATTTTGGCTAAGCATTCTCATTAAAAAGCAAGATTTTGGATGGGAAAATATCAGGTTTATTATAAGAAAAACTGAAAACAGAGGAGCATGATTATCTTTTTTTTTTTTATACGAAAAACTGTCTGAAATCTAAGCTACAAGGCAATTTCAGCATTTCCCACAATTGATAAGCTTCCATTTTTAACAATTTAATTTTACAAAACAGCGTACTCGGCAGAATGTATCTTTTCAATAACTTTTTTATTTCAATCACAAATAATAGTATGTTGGGATTCAGAAGGCTATAGTAAACACAAGTAAACACCTCCATTACCAGGTCCAAATTTAGTCACTGCTAAATTTGCCATATACCTGCCTTTAAGAATAAGATTTTAATTGTTTTCTTTTTTATCATGAGGGTATCCTGGTGATAAAATACCTTCACTTGAAAAGTGGAGAGGTTTTTTCCCAAGATGGTTAATATACTTTTTTGATTTGAAACAAACTGAAATTTGGGTGAGGGTCACTTAAAAAGTCAGAGACACTTTTTTTTTTTTTCATCGTGTTAAATCTACCCTGACTTAGCAAAGGTAGATAGATATATATGGTGGGGGAGGGGTGTGGGTGTGTGTATATATCCTTCAGCTTGGATCCTACACAAAGGATAGACAGATGTCGCTCTTAAAGGCAAATTCACAAATCAGTAGTATTACACCCTTAGCCTTCAAAAAGTAAAATAGTTCTCTGATCTAGGAAGAAACAAAAAATATTCATCTCAGACTTCCCATTGAAGGGTAATAAATCTGTGCACATCACAACCTAATAATAAATAAATACTTATTATTATAAAACACCGGTTTTATACAGAGCAAAGCAACTGGATATCTTCCATACATTTTCCTACAGTAAACAATGTAGTCACATCCTATTTTCTTACAAAGAGCTACTGAACTCACTGAATTGTCACAGGATTTTGAACCTGATTACTGAGACCCCAAAATAAATTCTTCCATGGCAGTACATTCTGATCAAGTATTATAATAAATGAACGTTTAACACAACATTTAAGATGACGGCTAAAGAGTAAAACATCAGAAGTCAGAAAAGAATGAATTTGCATATGCCTGAAATCATACAGCTAAACACTCAAGTTCTCACAGTGCCTTGCATTCTTACCCTAACAGTGGCTGAAACAATTATTTGATTTGGGGATTCTTACAAAATGTGTGGCTACATGGAAAATTAACTTAATTATTAATTAGTGAATCTAAGAGACTCATTGGAACTTAAAACTAGTGAGCTTCCAGATCTGGATTCCACTGATAAGGCCTCTTGTATACAGTAGAAGATAGCTAGCCATTCAATAGGATGATAATATGAGAAAATTATGACAGTGTTTTCAGAGGAGGTGGCCTCAATTACCCCTTCATTATGATTTTTAAAACTACGGAAAAACATATTTACAGACTTCAGTCAGTATATCTTCCCAGTGACACATGAACTAGTGAACAAAATAGAAGCTTTCATATTAATTACAATGACTACTCCTTAATGAAGTGCAAAAATGTTTGTATATCTGATGGAGTTTCTTGAATTAGATTGCAGTTTATCACTCTGAAAGCTGAATTTTGTGGCTCATTTTAACAGTAAGTTAGTTCAACCCCAACAGATAATCGGCATAGCACCCTATAAGACCAATCAAAAGCAATCTTAATGTTGAAAATTATTAAAACACTAATAAGCAAAACACTGAGTTAGCATGGAAGGCATTTTAAAAGTAAGCAATGGCCAATAACTTTTATTAGTTTAATATTTTAACCAACAGAGGATCATGAAATGTGCACACTGAGTAAAATAAATAATTGAATAATAGATTTGATTCTCAAAAATCCTAAGTATGTAACTCTCACTTTTAATTTATAGCTTCTAAAATACTCAGAATTCAACTCTACTCACTTAGACAAGTTAAATACCTTCTTAAGACCTTACAGGACTGAATCTACCAGATGAAAATGCTTCCAACTACAGATTTTGTTTCTTGGCAATATCCAATATGATGTGGATATAATAACAATGATAATTATATTTTAACCATTCCTTAAATTCTGCCTAATACAACATCAATAACTGTGAGCCAGAGAAAATGAAATTATTTAATTATGTGATTAATCTTTCTTTAAACACCAAGTAATTCCATCTTCTACTTTAGCAGAAACATTGCCACACTTTATCAACAGCTGCATCTGTGAACTCCATTTGTCCTCCAAGCTGAAATAATCTATACAAAACCTCTAAATTTTCTCCTTACTCCAACTCTCCATAAAATACTTAATGGCTCACAGACTTTGTAGAGGATGGAAGTTGGAATATACTTTTATTGATTCAGGCACACAGCAAGAGAGAAAATACGGATGAGATTAGAAATTAAATCTTCAGATTATTACTTCAGAAAAAAATAAAAGAACAAGAGTTTAATACAGGAAAGTAATTCTACTTCACACACGTGAAACATTTCAGAAGAAGCTTAGTATCTTTACACTGGAAAGGTCTAGTATCAGATGTGGAATAGGTGGACAGGAGTACCTACCAGAAAGCAAATCTGCTCAAAATAATAATAGCAACAATAATTACTGAGACTAATGCAAAAACAGATGTAATAAATTAAGCATGTAAGGTGTTTTGCTAATACTTTGATTGACAAAGACAGACATACAGACAGACAATAGAAGTAGTATTCTTATCATGCACTATGATAGTGATTTTCAGAGTACTTCATAGTCACATTTTATTGTTCAGAGAAAATGCAGTTCCTGAAATAAGTACAGGAGTTCTGTAGCTATTTCTGTAGCTACTCACTTCGTTAGCTACAGATTATAGAATCAGTAGGCCAAGCTGCAGAAGAATTAAATTAGGATCTTTACAAAACAGTTTCAAAACTCAAAATAGCGAATAATAATTATGAAAATAATTACCTTGAGAAGTTAATTGTTTTTTCAAAGTTTGTACGAAAGAATGGAAATATCATACATTATATAGCAACTACTGATATACAAATACAGAGTACAGTGTAACATAAACTCTACTCAAGTATCACAGGACTGTTCTTCTGATTAATTACAATTACCCACCTTTTGACACCTTCTAAGTACATTAGCCAAGAAAAGAGATGCAGTACACAGAGATATGTGGATCAAAGTTAACTACGGTGAGCCACCTGGTTTTGGAAGGGCTTCACGGTTATGCAAATAAGCCTGAAAAGTCAGTCCACTTGTCTGAAGCTATACCAAACTCTTCTTTGTTCATAAAATCATAGAATCATAGAACATGTTAAGTTGGAAGGGATGTTTAAAGGCCATCTAATCCAACCTCCCTTCAGTAAGCAGGGTCACCTTCACTAGATCATGTTCTGGCTACATGACTTGATACATAGGCAGATTTTAATTCTCTGAACAACTCAAGAATCATTTCATTTCCAATTTCTACATATTTCTCATTTTGCCACATTTATTTTAATGAATATAAGAGGGCCTTTTGTCAGCTGACCAGTCTTTTCTAAAGTTCGGATCATTTTGTAAATTGATCCTAATTAAAGGCAATAGTTAGATTAGCAATTGTGGGAAATATTTATGAATCTAGTGATAAAAATGGACAAAATATCACCCAAGAGGTGATTGATCCTCACATCTTCAATTTATGCTCCCTAAAAAAAATGTGGAATATTACTCCTTTATTCCCTTTGATTTTCTTTCTCAATATAGTCCCCAAATCTCAGATTAGTCCCTAAACGGTCCTCTAAAGTGAATTCATTCTGAGTGATGATGCAACATCCTCTACATGATTTTTCAGGCTGGATCAGTAAATATTTTCAAGGGATCCTTAACTTGGCCTCCTAAAAATTTACAAATTCATAACTTTTCATGAAGTCTTTTCATACAGTTTTGTAACATTATTATTTGCACTCATAATTCATGCAGTAACAGCACCTTTAGAAACCAGGTTTTCCACCTTTAAATATGTATTCCTGTATTATGCAGATTTCAGAAAAAGGAAAGTTTTCAAGTAAAAATCATATGTTAAATCACAGCTTTGTGTATCCTAGAAATGCCTAATAATTGCAGATCTCTGTTACTTTAAGAGCATTAAATAGCACATAATTGTTTGTGTGATCACTTACACGCTTTTGTAGGCAGGAAAGAAACTTAGTTAATATACTCAGATTATTAAATCAATCAAAAAGCTTAAAAAGAAAAATTTGTTACAAAAAAAAAAAGAGAAGGAGGAGGGGAAAGCACTTAGCAACCTGATACTTTGATATTTTTTGTTCTTAGAGCTGAATGCTAAAAGGAAATTCAAACTTCATAAACTTCTGAAACAAGGAGACATCTTAGGGCTACAAAATGACCAAGGGAATGGAGTTATGAAGAGAGGCAGGAAGAATTTGGACTCTTACAACTGGAAAAGGCTCAGAGGTGATCTCATCAATGTGTATGAATACCTGATCGGGGCAAGGGAAGCAAAGAAGATGGAGCAAAACTCTTCTCACTGTTGCTCGATGCACACAAATTGAAATAAAGGAAAATCCATGGAAAAATAAAGAAAAAATACTTTCTTTGAGAGCAGTCAAACACTGCCAAGAGACATGGAGTCTCCATCCTTGTAGTTACCCAAACCCCAACTGAACACAGCTCTGAAACACTTGCTCTGTGTCACCCTGCTTTGATTAGGGAAGGTTCGACTAGATGGTCCCCAGAAATCTGCCAACCTCAACTGTTCTGTGGTTCTATGAGTATACAGTGAATATATGGAGGAAAGTGTTCAAAAGCAGTAAGAATTTTCTAGCACTGACTAATGTCATAACAACTGCACCTACATCATCTATTTGAGTTAGAGCATATCTTTCCTCATATGGCTCTAACAGCAATCTTGGTACTTATTCACAATGCAGATGCACAAATGTGCATTGAACTGAACTCACAAAATGAGATTATAATCCTTTTTTTATACTTGCCTGTCTATGAAATGCTGGAATAACTGTCATGTAATACTGTTGTCATGACATTCCTTACCTTTGCTGAACCAATCTCCATGGAATGCTATATTCCAGAGCTTGCTGCTAACACAGTCGGTGTTTGCATTTTTTGTGCTGTCAGAGATTTAACACCACCACAATGGAAAAAAATCATACTCACCCTTTCTGTTGTGGTAAGCCATGTAATGTGAAATCAGTTCAAACTTAACAGTAATTTCATAAAACCTTTCCTCTTTTGCAAGAGACTCACAAAGTACTACCATCCTAAAGGATTCAGTGAACAATAACCTTACATATGAGTATTTTGTTTAAATTATTTTATTTTCATTTATTTTTAATAATATTTTTAAAAGGTCTACATCTGGTACTCTAAGAAATTGGACATGTGTTTTTAGTACTGTACATTTTTATCATTAACTTGTTATGACCAGCTTTAAAGGACTAGAGAGAAACTGGATACTTTAGCTATGAGTTGTAGTTTTTCAGCTGCTTTCCTAGAATAAAAGAAACGCAGAAACAACCCCGAAAGATATTATATAAAGAGGCAATCTGCTTATATACTAGCTGTAACACAAAACCCCAAACAATATTGTTGACAAGGGTTTTTGTTTTTTTCCGGTCTCCCTCTTCTCAGCTTGCTTACTTGTCTCTGACCTGTTCCATGCCATCTCCTATTTTTCACATTCATTTTTATCTTTCATATTAATCACAGAGTCATAGAATGATTTGGGCTCAAAAGGACCTTAAAGATCATCAAATTCCAAAACCCCTGCCATGGGCAAGGACACCTCTCACTAGACCAGGCTGCTCAAGGCCCCATATTCTCCTGTCTTAATGTCCCTTTGCGTCTGAAATTTTTAATCTCTCCCCAAACAACACGAATGATTCTGCCCTATAGAAACTTCTGTTCTTTCCCCACATACACCCTGTCTATTATTCTCACACTGCATTAACTCTGCACCAACTCTATTTCCTTTACTAGATTTTATCTTGTAATTCTTATTGTATATTTTAATTCCAATTTTCTTTTTTTTTTTTTTTGCTGCTCACACCTGCCCAGACTGCTACCCTTACTACCCTGTGGTAGTCTATTAGGCCTGCCTGCCTACACTCCCACGCTTGCCTGCACCCTCGTCTCATCCCTCCTTCCCTCCACTTACTGTGTACCTCTCTTTTAGCAAACTCAGTTGTCTGAGTTTTCATTTTGTCACTCCTCCTCATCCTTTGCCTTTTGAAAAGCTGTAAATTCCTAATAAAACACTTCTGGCTATGTGTCTATCTCAGTATGTAAGCATCTCTCAAGCCCTAAGGCCAACAGACACTGTCCACAGAGCTAAACTCTCTTCACTTTCCTCCCTCCTCCAGAAAAGACATTTGCATCCAAACTGCCAACAGTTTCTGGCATGTGGTATTTCCTGAACTGTGCATTTTGTTTTTGAGAATGTTAGTCAGCTATGACCAAAACCATGCCAAAGATCACACTCAAACAGGTACCTGATCATGGGCACGTACTCAAACACCCACCCATCTATCCAATGTCGGAGACCCAGAAATCATCCTCTCTACTATCTTTCATTTACTTCAAGAAACTCTGTGCTGGAGACTGAGCTGTGCAAACAAGTGAGAAACAGCTGGGGAAGAAGTGGAAGCTCAGGTGAACTTTGCTGAAGCAAGAAAGACAACTTAGCTCATCTGTAACATGAAGAGAGAGAACATAGCTGCATCCACAACAGCTTGGCTGTAGGGTGCCTCCATCTGCAGGTGACGCTGTTCATCTCCCTCCTGCAACACAGCCTTTCTTAATTTAAATATGTCTAACAGCAAATAACTGCTAGGAGATGTTATAGGAACTTTCAAGAGAAAATAGTAGTTTGAGAAACAGATTGTTACAGGACTTTACATTAGTATAAGGCCTCAGGAGACGTATCAAAAATGGAATTTCAGGATGAAAAATTAAGAAAGACGTGTGTGAAGCATGGAGTTATTTTAACTAACTTGGTTTCTTCAGGCAACTATATTCATGATGACATTATCTAATCAAGCAAAGCAGCAAAAAATCAGAAGATACTTGATCTATTAAAAATGAGTAGGGAATTAATGATGGGCATAATTCACTCTTTGAAAGTTTTTTTTTGTTTATAAAGAAAAGACTGAGGGGGGTGAATTATAAAGGATCATTATTATTTGTATTTTACAGTACTGAGCTACAATTTCCATTACATAGAACACATTTATGTAGCAATAATGTTACATTATGGGAACTCCTTTGTGATATTTGGGTGGTTTCCTAGACTGCTAGTTTGTTAACAAGTGGATACCAGCCATGAATTTGAAAGATTGCCATAAGAAGGTGTTTTTAGCGATCCTACCTGTTGGCGGGATGATTCCAGGAGACATTAGGCCTGGGACAGAATGTGGCATGATGTGAGAATTCTCTGGGGAGGTGACACTTTGAGTCCTCTTAGGAGGCCTTCCAGGTCTAGAACTGAAACAAACAAACAAAAAAATTTTTACAATTAAGCTGTTGTCTTACACATCATTTCAAAGTTGTTTCAAGTGGTAACATGGACTGTAAATAAATTTGTTTCAAGGACGGTTGCTTTTGCAGTTAGATGTAATAGACTTCCATCACTAATTAGATTACATGCTGAATTCATTTTCCTCATTGAAGATCAGCCGCTCTTGATGCATAATTCATAGCCTGCACCTCGTTACCTGCTTCTTCATATTAATATCTATACACAGTTTGAATTGCCTCGTTTGCATATGCTAAAGTTCTGCATGCAGCCTTCAGCACGAAAATTATGCACTAACTTGTAATAATTATTACAGTCAGCCTGCTATTGATTTATGAGACTTTTAAAAACCAAATATGTGTAGTACTTGTAATGAATGATATTTTAAGGTTCTTCAGGAAATTAAAAGGCAATGGCTGCCTAAGGAAATGTTCTGCTTGTTTGATTTAATACTACAGTTAGCTGGGAGGTGGAATGAAAGAGTGATTCAGACCTATAGCACATTTTTCGATGATATGTTTTATTACTTCGCACTGCTAGCCTGATATCTAGATGATAAATGACAATACATATCTAATGTGTGAAAAGGTCTTGCAATTTCTTTATTTTTTGTCATTTAAAAGATAAGTCAAGTTATCATTTAACCCTTATTCTATTTAAAGTGAAAATCTCACTAAGACACCTTACTTTAAATATACTACTTTATGTCAGGAAGGACTCAGAATTATTTGTAAGGTATTGTTAAGCAACTGCCATCACAGCAGCTTATATCTGTCCAGTATGGAAAAATAAAGGGATTCAGGTTTGAGCACTCCTTGTCTGTTAAATGCTCACATACACAACTTTACATCTCCTGCAGTGTGTAAGTAGCATACAAATGAGGTACGGACTACAGTGAAAATACTCGTTACCCACTTATGTGCAAATATGTACCTGCTACATCAGTGCGCATCCAAAAGCTTGTATTCTTACGTACAGATCGTAACACAGTACTACTGCAGTGTCCTGTAACTGCTTATTTAGGGGACACTGTGGAATAACTCCACAGCAGTAAGTGATGTGCAGTTTGAACACTGCAGTGTTAACCCATTCTTTGCCAAACATTTGTGGTTCTTCACTTGTTTCCAAACAAGAAAGAAAAGGAAGGTGGCTATGAAAGGTTTTGCTCCTTAGGTCTTCACGCTAACAAAACCCTCATCAAGGATAATGGTGGTTTTAGCAATGCTGGGACTGCAGGAGACAGATAATAAAATACCTCTGTTTTCTGTTCATATTTGTTCCCCTTGTGTTTGAAAATAACCTTCTTTTTGCAACTTCTATAACCTACCTTTAATAAACCAAAAACAATCAAAGTACAAGGCATTTTCTTGGAGTTTAATGACTCAAGGCATTGAGCCATTAACCTTAACTGATCATTAATTCCCAACTTAATGTCCTGAGCTGAGGTCATTATTAAAATTATAAGCTTGATAATTTCTTTGATTGGTAGAGGGATTTTAAATCTTTTTTTTTAATATAAACAAAATCATCATATGTCACAGCTACAAGAAAAACAATTATAGAAAAAAGAATATTGTCTTATTCCAGCTCATAGAACCAAATTATACACCTTCCATAATTTTTTTTAAATTTCTTTTGTGATTTACAATAAAAATAAATATACCATGAATACACATAAAACTGATAAAAATATTATAGACAAAAATGATCTGATTTAAATGGAGTGCATCTAATATATTCACCCACCAAAAACTGCCACTATGTTAGAAAACTTTAATGGCTTAATTTAAATACCTATGGTGATGCACGGTTCTCAAATCACCACTCTGATATGAGTATGGAAGGGTCTGACAACAGCATAAAGAACACAAGCAGGGTGACATGGCATAATGCACACCCTTATCAAAGACTTCCAAGCCTTTAAAAACCAACAAACAGGTTTATTCCTGCAAAGATTCTCTTTGATGAAATAATTCTTACTTCCAAATATAGCCACAGTGAAGTCTGAATGCTTTGGTCTTTGGTTTTGAGCAATAAACCGAACCCTCTTCAAAGCCCAAGACACCCATAGAACAAGAAAGTCATCATCAAATTACAGTTGAGCGATACTGAAGTACCCATGACAAAACTTCTTTGGTCACCTTCTACCATCAAGCAGATTGCACTGCAAGATACAAAGGGGCTATTAAAACCATAACTGAGCCCAGTAACTCAAATCAACCCCATGATTTATACCAAACTATACCAAGTAAGTTTTTTCACATCCTAAACTCCCAACTTCAATCCAACTAACAATACTGAAGTAACATTTCAGAGAATTAAACCTCTAATCCTGATAAAATTTTAAGTGAGAAAGCACTAACTCCAGTCTACTACATAAAGGCATTTATCTGTATAAGAAGCATTTGTTCCTTATGACAAGGCAGAAAAACACAAGTAAGAATAATTAAAATGGCTAAATCTCTGATTGGTTAAAATAAACCCACACTGACTGCCCCCAATAATTGATTAAGTAACAATTGGCTCAATTCGCTATTTATATTATGTACTTGATTCATAAGCCAAAATTCCTAACTTAAAATTCTACCATTTTATAATATCTGCTTTCAAATTATAAGAAGTACAAGAATTTCATTTGAATAATTACTAAAGTTATGAGGAAAATGGATATAAAGATTACTTTAAAACAAATAATAACTTTGATTTTATTTTAAAACTTGGATGTTGCTTTGTTGTTCATTATAATTTTTATAGCTATAAGATAAACACTTTGAAAAATTAAAAACCTAGCAAATGAGTTTAACTATAGAAAACAGAATGATAAAAAATAACTTAATGAATCATTTTGTTAGTATTTTTCCTGAAGTTGTGCATTTTAGAGAACTACTGGGGCAATTTAATATTCATTTCAAGGTAATAAGCTTGTTTGAAAGTTCTCACATTCCTATTTTGCATCAAAATTGGTACATTTGCCTTTAGTATGAAAATAAAATATTATTTAAATAGATATGAGCTTATTAGTTATGCAAAATATATTTATTTAAACCCCAGAGCAATGTAAGTTATTCTTCTATGATGTCAATGAGTTACGAAAAACATCATTTAACAATTGTTGATAATACTTCTTTTACTCAAATTTAGATTTTATGTATACACTTAA
The DNA here is from genome assembly GCA_013399135.1 of Heliornis fulica. Lineage (NCBI taxonomy): Eukaryota > Metazoa > Chordata > Aves > Gruiformes > Heliornithidae > Heliornis > Heliornis fulica. The sequence continues at coordinate 107,726 of VXBZ01004695.1, read as the reverse complement.
ATAGATACATAAATGATATTTTAAGATTTTATCTTTTATCTGAATAAAGTAATTGGAAGAACAACCCTAGTTCTGAAGTTATATGCTACTTCTTAAGGTAATGATAATTATCTCAATGGCTAAACTACTCATAGCTGATCCATTCTGATTGTGAAGATGAATAAAGTTAGGGTTTTTTAGAACTAAGATAAACAGGCTGAAGCGCCAAAACCCAAAAAGCCAACATCAACCTTCTAAAGATGTAGGGTCATAGTACAGAGAAGTCAAGGAGTCTTACTGGACTCCAGAAGAAGACACTAGAAGAAACAGACCTATATCTGGAAGTCATAGATTGTCTTTCTCTTTACTGTTTCATTCTTTGAAGATTAAAGAGAGCAGAAATTAGACAATTTAAGCAAAGACACAAGGAAGACATGACAATTAACTGTTTTAATGTGCCGAGGGAAGTCAAAGGCAAGTTACCAGTTCCTTATTTACCCACTAAAAAGAGATGTAATAGAAACAGTCACTCTTTCTGCTTTTAGAAATACAAATATGTAAGTTAGATTTTTTCCTCCCTAGAACTTAAGTTTTCGTGTGTGAGTTGTCTTAACAGACACTGAAGAAGAAAATTAAAGCTTTTTACAGGACCACATATCACTAACTTAGCATTAAGCTTTTCAAGTGAAGCACCTAAACACATTTAGCTCCCTCAAAACTCATCTGCCTTACACAAGCTTGTGCAGGCTTGTACCAAGGTCTGCAGACTTTTTCAAGATAGATTTCAGATTCACAATATAATATGAAGTGACAGAGGAACTAAAGGTACAGACAGGTGAATATTTAAACTCTCAAGAAGGGAGGGAAATATTTTCGTTATTAGCATCAGATAATTAGATATTCAGAACACTTTACAGAACAAATTAATATAAAACCATTAATTTTTGGACAGATTTGTATTTCATTCCTTCAACTTTTGCAAATATTTCAATGAATGCTTTTAGCATTTTCTCTTTGAAGGAAAGGGTATCTATGTCTTCTGCATTGTGACTGGCATGAAAGGTGCACCACATGAGAAGTAATTGAGAGTATATTATCCTAAAATGAAGCAAGTTCTCTGAAGTAGTTCCTGTTTTTGGTCTTTCGATCAACGTATTTTAGTCTTACATCCTTCTTGTCTTATCAGATCTAGACAACAACAGACGGATGAATTAAAAAATAAAGAAAATGGAAGAATTGGTGGTTACTATCAGCTAAAATGTTGTGCTTTGATTAAATCTTTTAAAGTTTTGTACACCTCCAACTGTATTATCAAAGTATGAGCTTGATCCTAGAAATCACTTTGATAGTGCAAAACAATTAAAAGCAAACATAATCTGCAGAAGATCTGGTGCTGAACAGTCATGTGGAAAGAGATGAGGGCAGAGAAGAATGGGTTTATCTGCAGGCTTTAAAAATAAGCTTTCACTCACCTCTTTTCACTATCTGCCTGAAGACAGCCATGGCTTTAAAATGTAAGGGTCTTATCCCTGAAAGACTTGAACAGGTAGACCTCCCACTGATTTCTGTTAAAAGTTCTGAGCACCAAGGAAGGTACTGGTTCCAAAACAGCCAAAACTCTTCACAAATGATATATACCTCCAGAGTGCATGACCAGCCTATTATAGATGAATGATTGCATGACAAAACATATACCATTAGAAGAAAAGCATGTGCAAAAGGTTGAGACAATGCTGTGATTTATCTTTCTGCTGTTCTGCATTTGACGAATACTTGTGCAAAATTAACTCTAGGCGCACAAAGTTGAACTATTTATAGATTTTTTTTTCAACATATGAAGCATCCCTGAAGAAAACACCAGCTCCCTAAGCAGCGATAAGAACATAAACTGCCTTTCTACCCAAAAGTTCTTATTTTCATGGCCAGCTTTCTACATTTACAGTTTCACTTTTAAGCTTGCCTGTGAGCAAGTTTAGTGCACAGAAATACTACACTCATTTGAAACCGAGAAAACATGATGCAGTGAGGCTGCCACTGGCCANGGGGGGCATGGACGGAGGGGCAGTTACACTCTGGAGGTGATAGGCAGCAAATCAGAAACGTGCATTTGGTGTATTTATTTAATGTAAATTTTATGTTCTTAGAACTGCTTCTAACAGGTTTGAATATCAATATCAATTTTAGCTACATCAGCATTTATGCATATCATTGAGGTACGTATAGAAAACACTATGCTTTATTTCTAGTTGTTCTGCCTCTCCTCAGTGCTTCAATGCCTGATAGAATTTTTTACCTCAAAGCAGCTGGAAGAATGACATTTAGGTGAAGAGCCTATGGAAGTGGTTATTACATGCCTGCTATACGATAATCACCGCAAAAAGGCTGAGGATGTTGCAGCATGAGGCTACTGGCTAACAACGCAAAGTCAGGGGTGCCCTGTGACAACTTGTAACCAAAGACCATGGACTCTTCCTCCATGGTATACACACAATACTTCTGGTTTTGGGACAGTTTTCATGCAGCTCTCAGTGTCATACGTGCAGCCTTCACACTAATGAGACTTGAGCCAAGGGCGTGTCAATTCTGAAAAATAAGGTCTAGGAAGACTGACTAAACCTTTTGTGTAATTTAATTCCTTTGGTTGGAAAACACTTGCTTGCCAAGGTAACCTTCATAAATATTTCTAATGCACTGAACTAGCATTTTTAAGGCAAAAAAGTGACAACGTACATCGATCTAAACCTTATACTTCACTATTTTAAGTTTTCCCCTTCTACTCCCACTCAAGAACAAAGGAAAATAATGTGGTTCTAAGACTGGGCATATATCTATTTTGGCAGTTAGTAAAACAAACATTAGAAATCACACCATACCCTTTTTACTTGCAGCAGTCGTATAAAACAATAAAACGTCTCGGTGCAATTACCTTAAATTTATTTCTCTTCTCACAGTTAAACAGAAAATGTTCTCACGCAATAATTAGTGCTGAACTCATGATATATTAGAAGGAGTTACTAAGACAGCAAACAATGCTGATAAAAATAAATACAAAGATTTATTAAAAATCTTCACAAACAAGTGTATGAATGATCTTTGAAAAAATTTCACTGTGCTACAGGAGTGGGTACTGGAGAAAGCATACTGATAAAATATTGACACATTTCAGTAGCCAAACTTTACTGTCTTTTGAAATGACAACGGCCAAAAATGGTTATTTGGTCAGAAATGCAGTAATCATTTAACAAAGCACCAAAGAATTAAGCTAAATGGAAGAAAAATATATTGCACTCCATATCCAAAATCATTTATTGTGGTAACACATGAGCACTGGTTAGTATGAGGATACTAAACTTTAGGAGGGTTAAAGAAGACCTTGTTGAATTATTTCTTTTTCCTAACAGACCATTCATGCAAACTAACATTTCCATTTTCCTAAGGCCAAATCACTCTGCTTTTTTTGCAAGATGAGGAATATTCTTGACACAACAGTACAAGATACAAGGTAAACAAGTGCAAGAATATACAGAATATATGTTACACCATAACCTGTCAGCCCTTACTTGACGCTCAAAGTCCCACTACAAACACAATGAAAGAGTCTAAAAAAGATTCAGCTTGACTGACCGTACTACTTGAATATATGAATGACCCAAAGGGCAGGAAAGGAAATAAAACCAGTTAAAAAATCTGTACATTACTGGAGTAAACTACAGTGCCAGATTTGAATACAGCTGTGATAGTACATAAGTTTAAAATATTACTGAGATGTGACTGTTCTTGTAATGAAATTGAGACCTCTAAGTCATCCATTGGAAAGGAAAAAAAAAAACAGATAAGAAATTAATCTAATTCTGTTAGGTGGCAGAATTATGATGTCAGAAGTAAATTAAGCCAAAAAGTTCACTGCTTCATCTAATTAGCTGAAACACTAGATCTGCTCGAAAGTTCTTAAAACATTTAAGTATGTTGGCTCTCATGATTATGTAATAAGTATGAAATACAAGCCTCTGATGATGACAACTATACAAGCTAGAGTAGAAAGTAAGTCTGCATGAACAATGAAAAGCAATTATTAAACAGAACTCATGCATAAATTCAAACCATATTTATTATGGTGCTCATAATAGCCAACAGAAGCTTAGAAATCACAGCACTGCAGATCCTGAAGATAGTTAGGAATATTGTCAATAGCAACATGAAAACCTTGCAAACCCATATTTATTTCCTCTATTTACATGATGTCCTCTCAAAATAATTCTTGCAACTACCAAAAAAAAAGTGTACCAAAGCAGTGCACTAAAGTGCATGCTTCCCACAAATGCTCTGTCAAGTTATAACAGATGCCTTTCCCATTTCACTCAACCTCTCAGCCTAAACCGCACCCGTAAGTTAAATATGCAAGCTAAATGATTCTTTCTAACAGTGTTATTCACCCACATGAAACCCCAAACTATAACAGATGCAAAGCCTATATTTTCTTCAACTGTTTTCATCCTTTCTTAGGCTTTTACTTCTAAAAACATACCCTCAAAACATCATCTACTATGTATATTATAAAAATGTCAAGTATGGTGCCAGTAGGCCAGAAAGGCAGGTTTCATCCATAAAGACATAATCTAAAAGAATTTTAAACTTTCTTTTTTTCTTTTTTTTTTTTTTTAAGTTTCTACTTCAAGTTGCTGAGAAGATTCCTAATGTGAAGCAAGTAAAACTGATGCGGTTATGTCTGTTAGAGTCTGCAGATGGCCTGAAACAATGATTTAAATATATGAACTTTAGTTGGAATGAACAGTCCTGCTTCAAGGCTTGTTTTCTAACCATCTGCATTCATCTCTGCATATAACTTGCACAGGTAATTACAAATTTGTGAACATAAATCAGATAATTTTATGTACAAATAACCAATTAGACTCAAAGCAGAATTAGGCTGTATAATAGCACACTCGTATTTTGAACATATATATAACCATATTTCTGTAATAAAAGTATCTTCATTTTAGAAATTTTTGCCTAACTTAAAAAAAAAATAAAACCTGAAATATCTGATTTTCTTTTCCACTGGACATACTGGGCAGCAGCTGCCATTTTGAGCTCCATTCATAAAAAAATAAGAACTGGCACACAAGAAAAAACACATAATAAACAAGCCAACCATTGCTCTAGAGCTGGTTGTGTCATTACTACCTGCATGAAATTAAAGATACATAAACACTTCAATGCTGATTTAAGCTCAAGAAGAAAGAAAACATAAATATTGTATTATTCAAGGTAAGTATTTTGTGAAAATACTCTGGTTGTCTTGGCACTTTGTTAATTAATATGCTATTCTTATTCATAAGAGTTGATAATAGAGTTCTATCATATAAGTGTAGCCACTGTAATATCTGAATGCATTCATCACTTAATTGGCCACAATTCTTCGCATGAAATGCTGAAACAAGTGAACTGTCACCTTTTTAATGAAGCTGCCTATATCTTAAACCCTTTTCCCTTTAAAAAACTATTTATACTCAAAATGAAAAATTTTATTCTAGCTTCTGCCAGAGACTGTGGTTAATGTTCACTGCCCTTTATTCACCTTATTTTTAATTCTGAAAACCCACACTCATTAACCATACACTTCCAAAGAATTGCTGGAATCACCTAAATAAAAGCTTTAAAGTGACTTTTACTGTACATTTGAGAATAATAGTAGTGATAGGAACCACTGGAAACTCACCACTCGTCTATACAGCTGTAACTGCACAACTGATATAATACAGATTGATGTTAAGAACACAGTATCCATTATAATCAGGAATTTAAACCTTTACATAAGGTGGGGGTTATTCACATGCATGCAGAAATACAAATCTATGAATTCATTTACACAGTGAATACTAAGATGACAAGGTTTTGAGTAGACAGCATCTAGAATCAGTGAGATACTTATGTTGGCACTGTGCAAGTAACACCGGTGAAACAAGTCTACCCTCCAACTGAGTGCACCTCTATCTGATACAAATCCTAAACTAAAAGTTAATGAGCATGCACATCATTAGTTTCTTGTCTGTCATTCAGACTCCAAATTGTTTGGGACAGAAACCAGCTGTGAGTATAGTAGGTAGTACAGTGGGTTTGTGCAACATCCAGCACTTAAAACGTGGACCCAGAATGACAAGAGCGTTGACTGGTTACCCCTGAAGGTACCCTTTAATTATTAAATCCTTGTCTGTCTTCTAGTTGCATTTTTCTTTTGAAACACAGAAAAATATGAACTCATAGGGGAAAAAATAAATTACAGTATATTTCAGGAAAAATCCCTGATCTGGGTACCTACCCCCTCAAAATTTCCTGTTTGTGAAATGAAGATCTCAGGTGTGTTACAGTGCTTCAGCCTTGTAAGTCTCAACACAGCCTTGCTTGGCCTTCATATTCTACTCTGGAAGATCATTAAATAATTTTGCATTTTGTTTTACTTGTCAAGAAAAGGAAAAAACACCTAAATTCAATTTCCTATGTTCTCTGCAGAGCAGCATCTATAAACACACCATGAGTAGCAGTTTTCTCTCCTGAGCAGTAGTACTATAGTAACTTGGATGATACAGTATACAAACTTAAGTCTTCAAAAATAAATAAAATTTAAAAAGAATATATAGCCAAGTGGAGATATTGAAGTGATCCAACCAAAGACACTTTCATTTGTTATCCTTTCAACAACTTACAAGTCATTCATGCATTGCTATCAAGCTGCAGAGGATCACATCTGCTGATATCATAAAATGTAACACCATAACCCTTTAGTTGGTGTTTGTAGATGGGTTATTTGCAGGTCTGAAATACAGCCAGTGCTCAAAGCTGTCCCATAACTATCTTACAGAAAGTTTGCGCTATTGGAAATAACAGTCTGCCACTGATGTGTTATCCTAGGGACTCACTGAAAAGTTAATCAGTCATTTCTGTTAAGTAGGACAAGTAGTACGTTCCTACCTAACACAGCCAACAAATGTATCAACTTCTCATCAGATTTTTTTACTATTGATATTTCTGTGCAATTCTGGTAATTCTGTTTGGGTGAAGCTTCACACAATACAGTTACAAAGAAAGATATTAAGGATTTATTTTACAGAAAAACAGAAACCAATTACCGAGTTTATTTTAATATGCAATTTAACATGGCTAAGGATCTGCTCTGTATTTCCTCTGTGACTGCAAAACTTGCACTTGCCATAGCTGTTTTACCTCCCATCTCCAAAGGACTTTATAAGAGAAAGATACTAGACTGTGAAAATAAATTACTGATGCACTAAGTCTGAAAAGCTCTAAGCTTTTTTTTCTCAAAACATCTTACATTAGCCAAAATAAAGGCCAAACGTTTTATATAATTTCCATGGCTGTAAATGGATGCTTGTGGCTGAAACACCTTCAATTCTATTCACCCTTCCTTGTATGAGCTTCATATCTTCAACACCATGGGTCACATACAACGTAAGTTCATATAGGAGAGTTTCTTACAGGAGTGCAACTTCCAAGATGGTCAAAATGGCACCACAGGTTTGCAGCACACTCTCCTGAGGTACGGACAGCTGGCCAGTGTACACACCCATAATGAATTTTGACTGGTATAGTCCACGCCTGGAATATTTCCATAAATAACATGTACACAAAACTATCTTTCGGCTCTATCCATATAGCTCATTGCACAACATGCTCAAATTCTGACTCAGCATTAAGATGATAATGAAATACAAATTAACCTTAATAATGCAAATATTTTCTTTCCATGCCCGGGGTCAAATTAGGCAAGACTGAAAAAAGGTGCTGATGCACAATTATATTTTGATTCTTCATATTATCTTTTTGAAAGCCTTAGCTCCAGAAACAGTATCTCAGTTTCTAATCTGTTTTCTTACAAATAAAAATTTACATGTTTTGTTTTTTTGTCTCACGATTTTGTTCTGGCTGATGATCTCTGAATGTCAGATGTTCTAAACACTCATCAAAGTTGCATGGGTCAAAGTAGAAGGGCCACATTCACCAATTCTACTTTTTCCCAAGATGCTATTTGTTTGATGGAGACTTGGTAGCAGCTTTTGCAGTTTCAGTCTTCCCTCCAGTACTAAAGATACCACAGAAATACCTACTTGACCAAACAATATGCTTTCTGTGCTGTTAATTGGTACTTCACACAGAACTGGGCAGGTTTCTCTGCTGACAGATAAAGTTCTAAGAGTAAAAAAACAAACAAAAAAAAAAAACCCAGCAGCAGAGGACTATCCCTTTTGCAGAACAGGAATCAAATTAGACATTATCCTGCCCAGAAATATGTTTGGTTATATGCTTGGCTGGAGGTCAGAGTGATGTCTGCAAGACCTTCTTTACTTGGCTATCAGATACAACTCGTTTTAATAGAACTGAATAAAATGTAATGTTTGAAATGATGCCTTCTCATGACACTGTCTTTAAAAGAGATAAAAGTTTTAAGCAGTTTCTCTCAAGTAGAGTGGCTCAGATATACAAAAGGAGTCTGGCAAGCAGAGCCATAATGCAGTCATCTGTTCCAATTTATCCATTCAATGATTTAAGAAAAAAATAAAGCCTTGGACTCCAAAGCATAGGAGACACGATTCCTGCAAAAGCTTTCTCTGTCACACAGTAACTCTCTGTGAAATGTGTGCATATATGTATACAGATATCAATATACACACATATACATGCAAATATATATAGATGATATGGTGTAGCACACTCTCCACACACAGACGCCTCCAGACTGATATTCCCAAGGTAACACGTGTTGTGGTCCCAGACCATCTTAAAGCAAAGAAGGAATCAATCTAGACTTCATCATCTCTAGTAACTACTGACTGGCGCCTCCTCTCCCACTGGGCTGTGAGAATATGCACCACTTAAGTGAGCCAGAGAAACACGGTATCTAAATGATGAGTATCTCCAGTCTCCCCATCATGACAGACCTGTGATATACAAGGTTGATCATTAGAATAATTACATATGCAAACCCACATACACAGGTGTGTGTGTGTAGCTGTCTGTGTCGTTGGTATGCATACATACAGACTGCAATCCCTGCAGGTGATTAGCAGGGCACAGCAACATTAACACAATCATTTAAGAAAGAAAATGAGTACCACAGCCAATTGAAAAAACAGATGTCATTTGCTAATGCCTATCAAGCCTAGAAGTGTAGTCAAGGGTAAACAAAGGGTAATAGACTTTACTTAGTACTCATTTGCACCCTATAAAGTTTCCTAAGTCTCACACAAGCCAACCAACCAAGTATTTCCCTTCTTATTTTTTTCCCGTCCCACAACACTATGAAGATTCAATTCAGTCAGTAGCAATTGTATAGTGAATGCTTTCAAATGACCACAGTCCTCTCTCTAACACATTTTTGGATAGACAGACCTTGCACCATCACCTTGGAAGATTAATGGCACGTACTAAGTCAACAATACTATCTGCATGTTCCCCAAAGATCTTAAATTAAAATACACATTCATCCTGGACCAGCTTAGCATATGTGAAATTTGCTTTACTTAATGAGATCACATTTACTAATACTAGAGGCAGACAACTCTGGAAAATAACAAATATACACTCACCCCTGCAAGCTAGTTTCCATAACTAACATTGTCTTGAACGCCATTATCTCTTTGACTTGTAGAACAGTCAGATCTACAAATAGCTTCACTTATCTAAAAAGTGGCATATGGGAATTATACATAAAGGCCTTTATAAATAAAAACATATTGTCGAAGATTATGCTGTGTCACAACCTCCAGAGTTCAGTCAAATTTCATGCAAATCTTTCCATTAAGAGAATGTTTGTGCGACCTTTTGCTTTATAGAATTTCTTCATACTGGTACAGATAGCAAACTTTATTCTACATTACATCCATTACACAATTTACATCTGTGAATGAAGAGCTGCTGCAGAACTAGCTTTTTTCAACAGTTCACATAAAAAACATATCAAATGCTGTGAAAAGTCCTTTATCCCTTCTCTCTTTTTTTCTTATACATGTATCGCACATGTTTATCTTAAGATTTAAACCCTTTCATAATGATACCTCACAAGTGGTTTACAACCTCACTATAAATGTTAAACACATATGATGACATTTAAGATCACACTTTTTCATGAAAATGTTTATTTTATAACCACAATAAAGACAGGTTATATCTTAAAGAAAAAGCAAACAGGCGTACTTCAACAGGCTTACTGTGAGTTAATTAAAGTGAAAATTGTGTAAATGAAGTCAGTATTGCAACAGCCGTCATGAAGTTCTAATTTTTCTATTGACCCAGTAACAAATTTAAACGCTAACAGTTTGGGAGATCAAATTAAATGAATACAAACATTTTGTTTAATGACATCAGCAGTCAATGCAGAACATCTGTGTTTTACTTTAAAAGTGATCAGAAAATATTCTTCTGTTTACATTAGAGATAATCAGGAGGTTTATATTTCTGTGTTCAATTTAAAAGGAAAAAAAAAGATCATACCACCTTCAGGGCCCAAGGAAGCAATATGTTACAAATGCAGGATTTCTCTTTTTTTTTTTCTGTTTTGTAACCATGGTAAAACAATAGAAATGAACTTTCCCTGAACCTTCCTCCTTTAATGGCCTGGGTCCATGTTGACCCAGCAATGCAAGCTGGAACCTGATACTATCAAACTGACTGCTGCTAAAGCAATCAGAAACTATACACAGCACATTATAATACTAATTTCAGCATCCCACAAAGCCAGTGCAAAGGCAAGCTATTAAAGTATTATATTCTATTGTTTAAAAGTGAGATTACTTCAATAGCTTAAATGCACCCAAAAACATTGAACTAAATGGCAGACTGTACAACTATATTGTTATTCTTTTATAATTGTAATACTGTACCTAAGCGAAATTGCAGATAAGGTTCTCCCTTCCCCTCTCCCTTCAAAAAAAAACCAACCAACCACTACTGGATGAATTATTAGTAAACAGATTATTTGAGCCATTACAGGTTCATATGATCCTGCATTTGAATGAGGCATGTAATTAAATTATCAGGACTTTGTTCTAAATGCTTGGAAGAAGGAGAGCATGATAACCATGTTTTTAAAAGGTAGAATAACAGAACAAACTTTTTTTTTCCCTTACAGACGACTACAGGCAACTAATGTATGAAGGCATAATTGATTAATTCCACTAATTAAGATATTTGTTATTCCTGCAATCGTAGCTTGATAAATTATTTATTAGATGTGGCACCATTTCCCATCAGTTCTGAAAAGACTGTGATGATGTTTCAAATTTGTAGTGTCAATTTTTAGAAGCTGAACACCTTATTTCTACCCTTAAGTGTTCAGGCAAAAAAACCCCAAGTAAAATACATTTGGAAGCTATGAAGAAGTCAATCTTTAACAGCATATGTAGCGTTACAACTTATCCTAATAATTTCATAAAGTTATAAATTTTCAGGTGATGATTCCTTTTAAAAAAACTTTTAGTGCGGAATACTAATTTAAAGTAGCCCAAATATTCCAGAATTATTCTGACAAAGTTCATCCCCTTCATTTTAAGTCATCTATGTAAGGTGACATAAATTGCTTTTGGGATGTGTTTGTGCCTACAGGGGTTATGTAAGGACCCTAAACACGTGTTAGGCAGCTACAGTTCACACCTTTAAGCAGCTACTACAGAGAGGAGCAGTCACTAACTTCTATACAATAGTCTAAGGCATAGGTTACTTACTGGCAATGTGAAAGACTTTATCAATCCAAGATGAGAAATACAACTATTTTTCTTTCTTAAAGAAAAAAAAGAAAAAATAATCACCATCCTGTAGGCAGATAAAGATATTTATATTGAGATTGAAGAAAAGACTGAGAAATAAACTAAAGTACAAAGAGTGGAAAAAATAATGTAGCATTAGCAAGGCTATTCTTCTGGGAGGAGGATTTCTGGCTGTGCTCTACAGATTTTGCTTAGTTTACATTAAACCATTATTTAAGCACAGATTAGCACTCAACTTTTTGGCCTTAGTGATGAATGCCCTTATCATTATGACACAGACTTATGCTCATTTTTTCGTCTTGTTGAAGAAATCTTTCATTCCCTTCAATCTACCCGAATAGCTTCAACAGACTTGGAGAGTGTTTCATCCCAGAATAAGCATGGTCTACTTGTGATGTAAGTCTTCTTGCTGACCAGCTTGTTGCATTTTTTGAGACAGACAAACTTGCCGGTACCCAGTACTCCACATCCCACTTTGACCACTAAGATGTTGCAATGGGACAGCAGAAGGTCTTATTCTATCTCTTCACTGAAAGCATTATCAAGCCCTAGAACAGACTGCCCAAGGTAACGACACCATCCCTGGAGGTATGTAAAGACATGTATATGTGGTGGTTAGGGACAAGTTTACTGGTGGACTTGGCAGTGCTACATTAATGGTTGGACTTGATGATGTTAAGGGCCTTTTCTGACCTAAGTGATTCTATGATTCTCATATTACTTCTCTTTCTGTAACCATGTTTTTAAAGAAGGTGCTGACCACTCCACTGAGACAGCAGATACTCTGTACACATGCTGTGATCACATCCTTCACCATAATTACGTATAGGAACTTAATTTTCTTCAGTTTACAAAGAATTTCAGTGTGTAGCCACTCCGAGCAGAAGAAAAATGAAAACTCTAGCCCAAAAAGGGGGTTATATTCACTTAAACTTGTTCAAGGACAAGAACATATTAAAGCTTATGCTACCTTGCAGCATCAATCCCATCACTGAAAACAGTTAAGTCAAATTAGCTTTAAATTGTTATGCTACTCCACTGTAAATGTGCATATGAATTTTCATCTAATAAAGCCACAATACACAGGGGTAATCCCGTACCGCACAAGATACAAAAATTACCAAAATGAGACCCAAATTTGGTAGTTTATTACTGAAAAGTGCATGTTAAATATTAGTATCCTGAGCATACATGCACACCAGCAATACCTTCTTTTAGTGTCCCGTATGTCTGGATATGCCAGACAACAGTCCTTCAAACCAGCTCCTGGTCTGACATCTTTGGAAAACACTTAATACACAATGCTGCTAGCCTAAATATGAATTATTATTATTATTATTATTATTACGTATTTTCTACCAGAAACAAAGATGTTTTATGAAAGAGAGAGGTGTGAGAAGAGATGCTCTCTGAAATGCAGCCAGTTGGAAGATGCCTGTTTCACTGCAGTTTCCCAGCCTTCATCTATAACTACTACATTCAGGCACGGTTTAGCGCTTTTTTTTCCCCAGCTGCCCACTCTTCATCCTTTCTTCAGAAGTTATAAATTGGCTTGACTGATTTCTGACAATCCATTTCTTCCAACTAGCCAAGCTGAACTTACCTGGCCTGCCCCTTCTATGACTTGGAAAGCTGTTAATGTGTGGCAGGTAAGCCAGTTCCACGAGGTGGAGTCAGTGAGCAAAGAGAGGAAAAACGAAATGTTTCACTTGGAAACAAGCTCAGGACCATGAAAGAACTTCTGTGTTGTACCTTGGGCCAAAGGTTGCACTGGCCTTTATTCTACACTGCATTGCCTGGATTTGGCATGAAGGAGGAGTCACTTGATAGCATTCCTCCATCATTTCTGTGTCACTGCTGATGGCAGCAGTCATGGACCATTTTCCTTATAATCAACATAAAGATTCCCTTTGATTTTTGTGGAAATTGTATCCTACCTATGACAGTGTACAGAAGATGACATCCACCCATCTGCACAAAAATTGCTTCTAACTTGCAAGACCTTGGCCAATGTCTCTACATCTAAAAAAGAAACCAGACAGAATAGAACTGATGAACATGTATTTTCTCTTCCCAGACTAGATTTCATGGTTCTCGGAAAAAAAATGGGCTTCATGAAACTGGACGTGGTGGAGTGAAAGATAACTAAGTAGAATATAAAAGGAAAGACCAATCCTCATTCAGAGGAAAAGATGAAGATCCAGAGGAAGATGAAGCCATGAAGATGAAGAAACAGAAAATTGGCTGGCAATGCTACTCCTTAGTCCTAGAACATTACATTAGTTGTAAAGTATCAACGACTATAGATTGTTTCTCTTAAATGTGGATTAATCCCTATGTACAAGTTGCTATGAAGCCTCGTACACTTTCAAAGTTGAAGGTCTCCTTCTTCCCAAGCATGGATCAAACCCATAAGGAATCAACCTGGAGAAAGGCAAATATCGCTATGTATGTCTGCTTCTCAAAATACTAGTGAGCCAGTAAAGATTTGTATGCAAAATATTAATTCTATTATAATACTGTTTGCAACTACACAGCTGGAAACATAGATAGATAGATAGATAGATAGATAGATAGATAGATAGATAGATAGATAGATAGACAGATATAGGGAAAAAAAACCCTATTAATGCATCCTGTTTATGTACAGATGTTACTATTTTCATACATTTCACATATATATCCAGAAGTAACTATCTGAATATTAAGATAATTTTTAGTTTCAACGAAACAAATTAAATAATATATAATAGACTGCAAGCTACAAATAACCTCCACCAGATTACATATGAGTCAAAAAACCCAATGTTTTAATGGATCTGAGTACATTCTGAATTACAAGAAATATGAAAATTTAGGATAAAATAAGGAAACAAACATTATTACAGATATTTTCTAGAAACAATTTATTATCCTAGCTCAACCAAATTACCATATAAATATATTTAAAAGCTAATACTGGTGAGCATGAAGATATGATTTTTAGAAAAAACACTATTAGCAGAAATTACTAAATGAACCAAAAATAATTTTGACTCACTGAAAAATATTTTTCTAAGAAATCTATGTAACTATATTGTCAATCAAATAACCTAAAATATTAAGTCGTCATTGCCCTTTTAAATCCTTTCAACTAGAATTCCCTAATTGTTCTCTCACTTTATCTCACTGTACCAGTAAGTAAATAAATTAACAAAATAGCTTTTATCGCACAGAATAACCTTTTAACTGAAGGATTATCTCTGGTTTATTTTTCATTTCTTTCTCTGCAGATAGCAGTTCATGCCTCATTGATTAGTTTGCTGAGGTGGTGACCAGAAATGAAAACAAGGTCTCTCAGATATTGCCAAGACCTGTAAATATCCCCCCCAAAAAAAAATAAAAGCACCAAAGCTAATACATGTTATGCTTCCAGAACTCAGTTTCTAAGACACTGAGAGTCAATGGTCAGGACACATTAATTTATTCCAATCAGCCCGTGCCAGGATACAATTCCACTAAACAATTCTAAAATGTCAGCAGTGTGGTTTGGTTTTGGTTTGCTTCTTATACTTTTACACGGTTTTCCCTTTTTTGTTTTTCTTTTTTTTTTTTTCCTTCATTAAGTTTAACTTTTAAAGTGTGCCGGCACTCTAACGATATGTTACAGAGGTATGAATCAAGCCTGTTTCAAATTGGGATTTTTAATACGTCTTTCTAACAGTGATTATTTTAAAAAAACTGAGTTCCATTTTGAAAATTCAAAGATATTGTCTCTGGCAAAGAAATAATTTGGGTTATTTAAAGGCGTTTTTCTGGTTTCCATTTTAAAATCTCAACTTATGTTTTCATGGGAGGTGCATAATTAAAAACTATGAAAGTCAAAGTCCTCTATCCCCATATCTGGTTAAGTCTCATTCCTTAATTAAAGGGTTCTGATTTAAATTGCAACAGAAATTCAGCTGTTCTGATTACTTCAGATACTTTATCGAGTCTACATGTATCACCAATGAAGATGATACTTTATATGACGTGAAAAACTGGACTTCTCAAAACAGTTCCCCTTGGATTTAAAAAATGAATAAATTAAATTTTCAGTTATTGTGTTATTAGTGTTGTTTGGCTCAGCACATAAATCCTAAGACAACACATAGATATTAAACACTTATTAGAAGGATAAATATCTCAGAGAAAAAAATCATGTGAATTATGCACTAGCAAACAACCTATATAAACAGTCACATGGTTGTGCCATTTGATTCAAGTGAAATATTACTACCAGCCTCCAGAGAGAGGTAAAAGTCATGAGAGGTGGATCACACAGTCATTTCTTAAACACAAGAATTTCACTGACATGCCACCTTGGACAGAGATGGTATATTTTTCAAGAGGCAACTACATGCTCCCCTTTTTCAGCTACCATGAAAATACGGAAGATTAAAGCACGTTAATATTAGTATGCTCTGAAAGTTTTAGCTTAACCCCATGAAAACAAAGATAATGCAATGTTAATTTTTTCAGACCTCCATTACCTCAATCTTGCTGTATTCATAAACAGATTAAAAGATAATAATTTGCATACAAGATGTACATGGATTTCCCCAGCATATGAACAACAGATTTCAGACAAGTGTTATATGCAGAACAACGTTTCAGGTAAAAGAATCTGTCACTATGGCAAGTAACATAATTCATTCATTTTCAACATTGGCACAACATGACAAATCAAGAATAGCGGGAAAGCATTTTTATTTTTTTAATGTCCTTGAAGGAGGCATTAAGCATTTGTTTTGTTTTAACATTAATTAAGCTAAATCTGATAACTTGTTTTAATTACACAGCACAGACTACTGTTCATATGAAGTATCCTCCTGGTAAAAATGAAGGTCTTCATTCCAGAAATTGCTTAATCATGTGCATAAATTCCTTTACATTTAGGACAGAGAATACCTTCGAATAGAAATAAAATGTTGAGGTTCTACCAGTGATTTAAGAGGCCACTTTCACTGTACAGCTGGAAGGGTGAATCACAGAACAATACTACATTCCATAAAACCAACTTCCTCTTGTTTATATTTTAAATAAAAGCACAATATATGAAAGAATCAGATTACCACATCTCATGCAATTTAGCAGGTTTTGATGAGCAAATAAATACAACATTCACGGGCACATTCATCCACACATAGGTATCATCAAACCTTTACTATTTCAAAATAATGATATAAAGTTTTTGAAGATCTACAGTGCCAAATATATTATTGTATTTTGCCAAATATAAAAAGTTTACTTTTTTTAAATAACCAAAAGTTGAAAAATCTATGAAAAGTAGCACATATTATTACTAATTTTTAGATTCGATTATTCCCTTTCTTGCCTTCGTATCTTAGCACTCATGGCCAGTTGTAGTAGCCCTAGACACAAGAAAAAAATCTATTTGTTTCACTGCAAGACTGTTTAGTATATCAGAAATAGTGAATACCAAAAGACTCTACTTAAAGCATACAGGACTGTATTTCTCTCTTTTTTTCTCTTTTTTTTTTTTTCTAAATAACTATAAANAATAACTATAAATTAATGTTGTCTGATTACATCACTTTACACAAACTTGAAATAGTATCTAGCATATGATACTACAAGCATCTCCCTATTTTCTTTGTGCTTTGGTATATTACATTTTCCTATAAATTAGAATTTTCTCAGCTATTTTTACCTGCACTACTTCTATATAAAATTAGTATCAATGCATGAAATCTTAAAGTTCCTGATATTTATTCTGTGACTGCAACAACATGTTGATATAAGTTGCTATTGCATAATCAAGACAGCAGTCTCTGGATTCCATAGGATTTTGCTTTCTTTTATTCTTTAAAATACCAGAATAGTGTATTAAGAGTCAGGACATGTTCACAGAAAAGACATAAGTGGAGAAACACTTTTATTTCTATCTTATTAAATGAAGTAATAATTTTCATGGCATCCATCTGCTCAAAACTTAGTATCAGAGAGATGTTAACGTGGATATGACCATAAAAACTCTGGAAACTGATAAAGCAGGAAATAAATATCTTAACTATTTTTAATTTTTAGCCTACGCTTTCATCTGCCTCTCAATCCATCAAAATCTATATAGAGTTATAGCTTAAAGAAATAGACAAAGCATTAATTTTGAATCCTTAGAATACTGAATTGTTTAAGTTTTCCATGTTATGAACTAGATAGTGTCTCTATTTTAATGAATTATGAGCCCTTTGCCTGTTAAGTTGTCCTTGATCTAAAGATTATGCTCCCGCTAAAGGTACATTATACAAATGTCTATATTCAGTCATCTTTTGTCAATGCTTTACTATCCATTTAAAAGATCAAGATCAACATAAAGGTAATAAAATGATACATAATAGCAGACAGTTATGTTCTCTGTACTTTACTTATCAGTTCTAACTAAGATGTCTTTATCAAAAGGTTCATTTTCATGCAGTAGTGAGTTTATATCAATCAGTTATCCCTTACACCTGTCAGAACGTTCCCACACCCAGATAAATGTGACTGTTATCAGATACTGGTAGAAGTATAATGTAAAACTGCTTTACGAAAACTATCCTTTATTACTGCTCCACAGATGTTTCCTGTTATAAATATCCTACATTGTAACAAACAATACTAATGGCATTATGTGAAGAACCAAAGAAGAAAAGTCACCTCAAGATACAGCCCTTCAATGCCAGAAGCAAATTTATTATTACCCTGTTAGCATTTTCTAGTATATAGAGAAAGCACCACATATGCAAAGCACCAAATGCATTTTCATACATTTTTTTCAAAACAATAAAGACAATTAATGCAAAAAAAAAAATCTGTTAACATGGCCAAATCGATTAAGTGGATCTGACTGAGTAAGCTATATTATTGCAATAATTCCAAAGCAAAGCTCCCCATTTAACCAATGAGGACTCTAATTAAAAACTGAGGGCGTAATATATTGATACACATTTGCATAGGATTGCTTTTTTTTAATGTTTCTGTTTGATCATAATGCCTCTGCACCTAACCTAAAAGATAAACAGACACTTTCTTCTGCTCATGCGGAAATTTAAGAAACTGATAAGGATAGAGGCAAATTGAAGCAGCCATGATCAACAGCACAAACAAAGTGTACTTTTTCAAAAGTCTGAAATCAAGCTTTCTTCATAGAGTTTCAAAATCTTATACAAAACCTGTTTGACCACAGTCTGTCCTGTGGATTCAGAATTTTAAAGATTAGACTTCCTACCACAGCATATTTTCATCACTGGTTGTGAGGTAATGACTGTAAAAGAACAGTGCATAAATCTCATATTAAATTCTTGATGATTTAATTAACATGGCAGTAGGTCCAAGGAAGCTTCTGACCCAATATTAGGGCATGATAAATTTATAGATTCACAGATATTCAGAAAATACTTGAGTAAATGTGAATTAGAAACAGCTGAGGTAAGCAGTAGCATATTTTAATTTTGTATTCAAGTGTTCCAGAAATTTATTTTTTTTTAAATCTCTTTTGCTCAATTATTGTTTCATCTGCTTTGAAACACCAGTTACAAGAACAGTGAAATATTTTTTCATGTCCCTGCAACTTCATTTGTAGGTATCTGTGAAAAGATCTTCTAAGGATATGTTTCATAACATTTTCTGAAGTGAATCATAGCAGGTATCCCTATATTGCCTACAGCAGCAGCAGCATGGTGAGAAAACTTTTCGGTCTTTTGCCAGCGGCAGCTGCATAGCAGCTTCCAGCACCTGCATATCAGTCTGCTCCAGAATAAAATTATAAATCTTCCGTTTAAAGCAAATCCCAAAACAAAATGGTTACATTGTACTGGCTGGGGATATCCACCATGACATCTCAAGACAACAGTTACCTTAGCAATGGCAGTAATGGATGCTGATTTTTAATTATATACTTTCAAATCAGATGCCCACTGAACAAGCCAGTAATCCATGCCATCACAAAATTGAAAATATACCAAAACCGGTATATACCAGTAAAGGGACTGGGGCTGCTAGAATTTTTGATCTTTACATTTCCTCTGCTTTGTCTGAAAAAGGTCAAGAACTTTTTTCTTCTCAGATATGTACTAGTATCTTTGGGATCTGCCAACTATTCCCATGACTCATACCTTTGAGAGCTGTTGCCAAGCCTACCTGGCGCCAACCAAGACCTATATGATGTAGGCAAGTCAAGAGCCGTTAAAAACACCAAACTGCATGTATAATTACTACATTTTGATTACTCAACAAATGCTTCAAACCTTCTGACCTAACACTTTTGCATATGTGCCTTCTTTCAGCGCTACTGAAAACAAAGCTACTACGATGTATCAGACCTTCACAAACCTTTCTGTGCTACACAGCAACCAACCACACCTAAAGGCCTGGTCCCCTTTTAGCCAGCACCTGCTACAGTTACCAATGCAGTAGGATAAAAGCAGTATTTCTGGGTCATTTTCACAGGATATGGGGCTTCAGTTTTTTTACCTGAATCCACCTCTGCAGTATGAGTTTTAGTTATTTGCGCTTTATTAAGTACAGCTTATTTATACTGCCTTAAACAGGAAAAAAAAAAAATCAGGATCACTAGCTGATTTTGTTTGTTAGTGTTTGGGCTCTATTCTGACTACATTTTGCACCTACCCATGGAATATTGTACATACCAGTAAGATCTAGTAATTCTACTGACATATTTACATTGACTAAATAGTTGTAAGTCTGTAACTATAGTACGAGATACAATAAGCTTGTAATGTGCCTGTGAGCTTAGTTACTGAGGACGTGCCTAAAGGCCAGCTTTTCCCTCATCTTCATCACACACGTGCTTCTGGAGATTAGAAAGGAGTGAAGGAAGACAAGAGGGTTCATGAAAAGTACTGTAACTTGGTCTGCATTTGGGATGGTGTGATTGCATGTCTAATGGCAATTACGTTTATGAAGGTTCCTTCAGTGTCTCCTACACTGCTTGGGACTGACCAAGCCTCAGTTTTGACAATCCTAGTAATGGTGGGTTTTACAACACAAACATCAGTTGAAAATACTAACCTGGCATTAAACAAATTAAAATAATACTGAGTAGACACTGGCACTGGAAGTACATTCAACCACCTCAGCTAACTAGAAGAATGAAAGCTCAATGCTAATACCAGTGTATCCTTTCCAAAGCCAAAGGAAAGAAGTCAACCAACATTATTTTACAAAAGATGTATACAGTTATCCACTGAAACATGTACTGATAGCATAAATCAAGTACAACAACTTAAGCCTGCTTCTTTTTTTCTAAACTAAAATTCATATGTACATAAAAACATGAGACACTATGACCTCCCTATGAAAACACATAACCACAGCAAAGATTTGTCCAAAATGGTTACAATGCCTTCCACAATTGCTATAATACCTTCACACTTCTTTTAATTTCAGGATTCTTCTACAATTTCCATTAAAAGTCTTCTTTAATCAACCATCACTGCTAACACTTGGTCAGATAGATTTCAGTTAGATGCTTAAAATGTAACTGCCATATTAATCCACCTTATCATGGGTTTGTAAATATTATAAAAGCATCTCCGCATGTCAGTTATTATCAGATTATTAGGTGGCTTATGACACTTTACAACAGACAGTATCACCTACAATAACTTTTCAAAATCCTTTACGTGCAATGCATGTGTTGTAGGATGTCAATATTATTGTTGTATGCAAGAACACATTCCGTGTTTGCAATCCCATCAGGGCAAAATCAAATGTTAAATCAAACAGCTCAGTAGCACTTACCTCTTTAGAGGTGAACATGCTGAGGCCTAGAGCAAAGGTAATCAATCAGATAATGTATGCAAAACAAGGCACATACTCCAAACTATGTTCCAGTGAATATCATTGCTTGATGTTTCCCATCTAGAATCTGAGCACATTAAAAACTGAAAAATTTGCCAAAACTAAACTGCATTTTTGCCTGCTGTAATGTTGCTTGTTACACACAAAGCTGAAAAAAGAACTCATGACGTGGCTAAAGAAGTACAGACCTTTTAACTCTACCCATTACAAAACAATGCATTACACTTAAAACTTATCAAAACTAACTTTTTATCATTAAATAGATAAGTAGAATCAAAAGTGAATCTGAGTTAAAACCATGGTAATGGTGATAGACAAATACAGGAGTGTGGAAGGATGTCTAACTGGTAACTGACACAGGAGGCACAAGGAAGATCTAGTCCTAACTCAGAATCATTGAATGTTTTCATTTGGAAAGGACATCTCAACATCATCTAGTCTAACCCCTGTTCAGGGGAAAAAATCAACAAGGACAGACTACTCAGAGCCTTGTATATGTAAGCTTTCAGTATCTCCAATGTTAGAGAACTCACAACCACTCTGGGAAATCTGTTCCAGTATTTACTGACTTTCATGGTGACTCTATTTTTCCTTCTACCTCAACAGATTTTTTTCCTTATTGCAACTTGGGATTTTGGCCCCTGACTTTTAGAATCATAGAATCACAGAATTGTTAAGGTTGGAAGAGACTGTTAAGATCATCCAGTCCAACCACTAACCTACCGCCACCAAGTCTACCCTTAGACCATGTCCTCAAGCACTGCATCTACCCATCTTTTAAACACCTCCAGGGATGGGGACTCAACCACCTTCCTGGGCAGCCTGTTCCTGCTGTGTTTTTGCAGCACTCCCCTGAGAAATATAGAGAGGCAATATAGAGAGGACAGAACCTGAGTCAGGTTCTGTCCTCTCTATATTGCCCCCTTTTAGGTATCTGAAGACCTTGTCAAAAACTTCCCTTTGCCATCTGATCTTACCCCTGAACATCCCCAGCTCCCACAGCCTGTCCACACAGACCACGTTGCCCACGTCAACCTTGGTGGCCTCCACTGCACTTGTTCCACCACATGCACATCTCTCTCATACAAGGAAGCCCAAAACTAGACTCAGTACTCCAGATGCAGTCTCACCAGTGCTGAAGAAGAGAGAAGGACAATTATTTTTCTTGACAGACTTGTGATCCCAGAATAAGGTGGCCATCTTCACTACAAGAGCATGCTCATGTTGGCCACTTACATCAGCTTGTTCTCAGACTTCCACTCTGTGAAATCAGTAAGTGGAAGTTTAATCCCTGATTGAAGAAAAAAAAAAAAAAAAGCCTGGGAAGGCTTTTTTTTTGACTGGGAAGTGGATAGATTTTGAAATATAATACATCAGGAGGAATGGGCTGAAAGTTCTCTCTAAAGTGTAAATTCAGTCAGGTCGCAAAGATGCCCAGATGTTTGATCCAGAGGCTGAAGGATTCAAGCAGAGTGGAGATTTTTCTTCTCCCTTCACAATCAAGGATAGGCACAGCAGAATGATTCTGTTCCTGTGAGACAGGAAAAACTGGTGGTTCCTGACTCCATGCAAACCAGAGCGGATTCTTCTCCCCAGGATCCAGTCAGCTAAAAGCTAACCTGAGTATAAAATGATCTCGCTTTGTCTATATACAGTAAATAAACCAGACCGTTTTATTTCTCTGGTCAGGACATCAAATGGCACAACACAGCTGAATTTACCTTCCTCCCAAAACCACGCCATGGTAACGATTTGATACTTGCAGAAAATCCAGCCCCAGTGAGTTCAGCAGTAGATACACAGCCATTTAACCTCTGTTTGTGGAATGAATCTAGTCATGCGGAATTGGCACTGTGCTGAGGATGTCAATTCAAATTCATAAATGCTGAAAGCCAAATCGAGATCTGTAAAAACGTCCTTTTCAAGGAGATCTTATAATTACCTCTCACAATTACAGCAGATACATTGGGCCTGACTCCTCTCACAACTTGAAATTCAGGCTTTTTAGAGAACCCATATGTATTTTCACATAAACAATTTACTTGTTAGAGACTTTGTACAGGTCTTTCTTGAAAAAAATATGCATTGTGGGTAGTGAATCTAATGCAAATTGCAGCATACAGCTGAGCTGCAGATTACAGTTTGTTAAATATGATTACAGAGACATTTTATCTTGTGGAACTCTATTTGTATCTCATAATTGTGAATTCAAAGACTCTCCTTTTTCTTTCACCTTCATCCATCCTTTTTACTTACAAGATCAAAATGAGTGTTCTTATTTATCACAGAAAGAGCAAGTAAATACAAACAGTATACAATAAATGTTTCTGGCCATATATGCACATATTCTAACACTAGCTATATAGTAGGGAGATAGATATAAGCCCTCATATAGGAAGAAATTAGAGCTTTTAGTGGCTGAGCTACCTTACTTGCTTATTTCTGTAGGGAGGTTACCAGTCTTTCTATTTTATATGTATACACTAATAAAACCAATCTAAGTCTATGTTAACTAACTCAACAGAAAAGTTGGGACCTTTCTTTTCCCACTTTTTCCATTTCTTTTTAACTATCAATTGTATTTCACAAACGGAAGTCACTAGCTCGAATGAACTCTCTAGGCAAATAACAGTAAGCAAGTATTCAAAGCTCATTTGTAAAGCCCCAGCTCACTGACATTCTAGAAGTTTATACTGTAAACACAAAGCCATGTCTGAAATAGCTTATCCAGGCTATGGCATTGCAGAGTTACAGGTACTTCCTGTAAAAAGCTAGGATCGTAGGAGAAAGATCATCTTTCCTCCCTCTCTTTTGCTAGCTCATTAACTAATAAACTCTTACTCAACATGGGTTCGTTATTGGAGGTGCTTATTTAAGGTGCTTATTAAGTTCATGGAGACGGAAGGACTCATACAGCCTTGTGTTGACACAGTCACCATTTGAAGTTTGTGAAAAGAAAATGTCAGCATTCAGATAAAATAATTGAAAAAAGATGTCTTCTGACACCTGTCTTTAAAACACAAAAATGCTGGAAAATTACTTAAAGTTCTGAAAAGGACACATATCTAGGTTCCATTTTAGTAGAGGAGGGTGAGAGAATAGATATAAAAATCACTTTTGCCTCTTGCTCTTTCCTTTTTCTTCAACTGTCCAAAAACACATTTCATCCACATTCCTATTTGGTATCAAACATCCATTCAAACTTCCTACTTAAACATCTGCAAGACCTGTTAACTGTGTCTTGATAATTACAGACAGCAATCATCTATATGTGGATAGTGGTCAACAAATATATACTTCTCAAATATGCTGTCTTTTATGCCAGTCCAAATTTCTTTTCTTTCCTTTTTTTTTTTCCCTCGTCAAACAATTAAGGAATTCATTTCCTTACTAGAATTTTGAGAGGGTTGGGTTTTTTTAATTAACTCAATTAAAAATGCTCTATGCTTTCTCTTTATATCCCATGCATATCTCTAGGGATATGCAACACAAACCACAGTAACAAAAGCACATCCACACTGGGTGAAAGCAAAGACCTGTCTACACAGGTATTCTGTCCCTGATGATGACCAGCATCAGCGCCCAAGGAAGTTTTATAGAAAAGCAAAACCATACAGCTACACAGTATCAAGATACGTTCCCAGCCTCCCGTAATCTGCATCTCAGAGACTTCCTGAACTTTGTGTGGTGATCTTTTACCATCTCTAACAGGTTTTTCTTACCTAAACTTTAATTATTATTTCTGAAACTGTATCATTTTTTGGCACCCACAGCGTCCTGTGGCAGTATATCTGGCAACTTAAGTATGAATTGTGTGAAGCAGTGACTCAATTTATTTTGTTAAATCTAACATGTTAGGTTCACTTGATGACTTCTAGTTCTCTTACTAGAAGAATGAGCACTTCTGACCTTGCTCCACTCCCAATTTTAAAAACACCCCTGCTGCCATTCCTCCCTCACTCTCTCTACTCTTGAGCTCCACTCATCTTTTCCTCAATCAGAAAAGTTCTAGAGTTTAATTTTTAATGCACTATTACTTCCCTTTGTTGCCATATGAAGATACTGAAAACCTCAGGTCTTATTAGAAACCACCAAGAGACTTCAGTAGTGATCTTTCTCAACTAGCAAACAAAAATAAAAAATTGTTTATCTTCCCACATTTTAACCAGATATTTTCCAAATGACCCCTGGCAGCACAATTTCCCTGATGAGGAACCTTGCTAAAAGCATTCTGAGAATTCAATAAGTTTTATCAACTGGATAGCCTTTTCTTGCATATTAATTAATCCCTTTAGAATCCCCATCTACAGAAGCAGTGTTGACTCTTCCCTAGTAGTGTATCATATTTATCTAATGCCCAGTAGCATTATTCTGTCTACTTATTTGTGAGCTACAGATCCATCGTTCCTTGTCTGTAGTTCTCTGAACACCCTTTTTGAGCATCATATTCGCGATCATTCCACTGAAACAAATAAGAGTTTTAAGATGGAGGCTAGACCTTCACATTAACTCCTCAGTTATTTCATACCTGACCTCCCTTAAACCAGATATCCACCAGGACCTTGGGATTCATCTTGCCAATGTGTCCTACATCTTCTTTTACTGACACTCTTGAATAGCTTTTTATTTATGCTCCCAGCTATGCAGGAGCATCCAGAGGAAGTAAAGCACTGCTGCACCATGGCAAAGTCCAATTCTCCCAGAGCTTCTCCACACCTGCCCACAGCTAACTTGAAGAGGTTTGTCTCAGAGACAAGAGGATGCCCAAGACACCTCTACAAACACTCATTACCTATAAAAGACTAATTTTTCCTTACCCTTCTCCATGTCCTTGCTACTGCTTCAGCTAAAAGAAGCAGCAAGATTACCCAAGCTGCCATTATCACAGGAAGAGCCTGGACAAAAGCCTTGGAGAGCAACACCCCTGAGATAGAGAGGAGGAAAAATTTTAACTATTTAAAGTTGGAATAGGAGTTACTGATGAACTGCTGTAGTTGGAAGAAAAAAAAAACAACTAGTTTCTGAGTTTTTTTGAAGTTGTTGAATTTCACAGGGAAGGTTATAGTTGTCTAACAAGAAGAATTTTTAAGGGACTATTTTTAAAATTCTTTTTAAACAATTTTTACAGGTGACAGCTGTAAACACCAAAAAAAAAAAAAAAAAAAACAAAAACCTGATCTTGCCAATGAAAGGAGGCCCTTGCCTATAATTTTATCAAAAGGCACGACTCACATACAGGACAGTGGGATATTAACTGAAGGGACTGATTGTTTGGCCAAGGAAGCACTATCGAGTAACGCAGACAAACTCAATCAGTGAAATAAGGCTGCGGAACCACATCTCGCATAACTCCAATGCATTTCTGAAGTTTGCTCAACTTTCTTTCCCAACACAAACAGATTTATTTAAAACAGGTGCAAAAGGAACAGGATAAGTCCCCTTATTCCAGAGACAGCTGGGAATAACAGGCACTGTTGCAGAACACTTTTATCTTAGAATTCTGCTTGCTAAATGTTATTTACAGCCTTCTGTGTTATTTCTCATTTTATCTCATTATGTATTGTCTAGAGATGCAATTTTCAAAATGGGGTGGGAACACCTTATTTTAGTGGAATTAGATTTAGCATTTAAGACATTCATATAGCAAATCAAACTTTAATGAACTCTTCTGCAGATACTGTTTATTTTTGGAAAAGTTTTAATAACTTTTCCTGTAATTAAAAATAGCACACAATATCACAAGCCAGCAGCAATTAAAGGTAATCAAATTTGGGAAATTGTGTAGGAAGTACAAAAAAGATCTGTAGATATTTTGTTAAATGCTTATTATCAGTTGTAATACTGTTTGCCTCACAAAGCAGAACAATGCTTATCATTAAAACATAAGAACATTTCTGCTAAGTTCTTCGCCTGATTTTCTTCCTTCATAAAATGTACTGCATGTGAAACAAGTCTTCAAAAAAACAAGGCCTAAAAAAACCTACTACTCAGGGTGCCTTTGAGGATATTTAATTAAAATCTAATCCTGCATTCATTAAGGCTCACATAAATTAAGCTGTCATTCATAAGATTTATGGATTCTCATTTGCATATTGCATACAATTCATCAATTACTCAAGTATGAAAGGAGCACATTTCCCTTGGAGCTGCATGCTACCCTGCCAACATTTGAAATGAGGGAAAGAGCAAGACTGTCAGGCATTCACACAAACTTTCTTCCAAATGTCTGCTCCTTGATTAATCTAATTTTCTAGCTATTCCTTACAAGATACAACAACAGCCCTTCTGCAAATTTCTATTATTTCTCCTGTCTTCATCATAAAATCTTCTTGTCTTTTAATAATACTTCATGTCTGACTGATTATTATTTGTTTGCTAATGATATGGCATGAATGTTTTCTTTATATAAATGCATAATGTACACATCAGAGTTAAAATAAAATGATTAGTATTTTCAGGTTTTGCTTTTTCTGTCTAATATCCCTAATTTGCTTAGCTGAGCTTAATAACAAAACTAAGCAATGCGAAAAAATACTGAATTA
This sequence comes from Heliornis fulica, assembly GCA_013399135.1. Taxonomy (NCBI): domain Eukaryota; kingdom Metazoa; phylum Chordata; class Aves; order Gruiformes; family Heliornithidae; genus Heliornis; species Heliornis fulica. The sequence goes on along the minus strand of VXBZ01004695.1, from coordinate 79,585 downwards.
TAAATCTATCATTTAAGACAGCAATCAGTATTAAATCAGAATATTTCTCTTAGAGTGTAACGGTAATCTGCATGCAATTAAACCATTACAATTTAAGATTAAAATATAATTAAGAAGAGGCAACACACACTTAGTGTGAAAAATCAGCTTATCTACAGCCTCTGTAGTGCGTACCTGACTGCGCTTTTTAAAGTTGTAGGCAAAGCAGTGATACAGCTAAGTTTTTTTTTGCTGCACATAAAACATGCTGTGTTAATTCAATTGTCTTCTCCAGGGAGTTAATCTTAATTTCAGTGGCACAACTAGGAAGTAACAGTCTTTGCTTGCCCAGTCTCTGGATACCTTCCAACATGCATGTGATCAGGTGCTGAATTTAATGCATAACACTCATTCATGTCTGGGAGTTTTTAAATTAAAATATATGAATGCATCAGCACTGTCTAAAACGCCTCTTAAGGCCATCTCTAAGCTTACTGGCTCATTTTATACTGTTAATTACCTGGTAAAAAAGTAGCACAAAAATACCAAAATAAAGTTGCCACTTCCTCCAAGAAATGTTATGTTTCACAAATAAAAGGATGATAAGCTACAAAAGAACAGAAGTCCAACGCAAAACATTTCTGAACTTCTTGGGGAACACATGCAAGACCTTGTGGAGCTACTTCCATGCCAAATTAACAGATTACTTTTTTCTTTTAATTTCAATATAAAAAGTACTGGGGTCTTCAAACATGTGTAATATAAACCAAAGAACCTCAAAACAGATGGTGAGCAAATTAGAAATAAATACTTCAAATATTAGTGATCTGAGGTTTTATTGTTCAAATGTGTTCAGCACCAAGTCTAGCTTAAAAGTCATATGCTGCTTCTTGCCACAGAGGGACTGTTGAACATTTGGACTGGATTACTGAGTGGCAAACAAATATTTTTTTCTCTTCTCTCCTCCCCCAAATCTGTTTAAAAATGAAGAGAGATTTCACTCTAAACATAATTGCTAACATAATCCCATGCGAATAAAGTTAACTAACCCTGGAAAAATAAACAGATGACTAACTTTAATCAGAGAAATGAAGTCATCATTGTGCTTGGTTTATAAAATAGATTTCCATTGTCAAAGATAATGTAGTCAGGTTGGGGTTTTTTGTTATTTTGGTTTGTTTATTTTGAGTTAGCTGCTCTACTGTGGACTATTTAGGTTCATCCCTGAATTACTACTACATTTATTGTCTGTCTTTTTAACTGTTGCATTCTCCGGGTTTCAAATTTCTCAGCATGAGCTGTCTGCTTAATTCTATCCAAGTAGTGTGTAATGAGAAAAGAATTTACCCTGTCTACAATAATATAGCTTATTTTATTTCCTGAACCCAAACCACCTGTTCAGTTTTTCTATTTAAAGTGTCGTAAGACAACCGACTACCTCGGTACATTTGTGCTGAAATGAAAAGCAGTCAGAACAAAGCTGAGACTTCTTCAAACATGGTCCAATAAAAAGCATCTCTTATGGAGCAGCTTCTTGGCACCGGGGTCAAGTGGGGTTCATTTCATTAAATTCTCAGCAGATCTTACAAGTGACTTACTTGTTTATGCAAGTATTTATGCAAAATAGTTTTAAATTTAATTCTGCAAGAGATATTGAGACAAACAACAATAGATGATTACACAGTAATAAATTGCTATAAAACTTCTTCTAGATTGAAACCTCCAAATCTTTGCAATCATTAAAATTACCTGTATTAACTTTGGCTGAGCCTGAAAGTATAAATCTAGATCACCTTATTATAGTACTTCCATGACTAGTCTACTGCAAACACCTAGCTCACTCAGTGATAAGAAGTAGCTCATGGGAAAAGTTGCATTCCAAAAAGACAGGAAAGACAAGCAAATGTGTCCTGGGCCACACATGACTCCAAACTCAATGCTGGACTTTACCTACCACTATAAGACAGATTGTCTTCCAAAATCTCTCTGAATTTTTACATCAGCACAGATCAAATGAGGTTTGAAATCATTAGAATGGAGACAATGGAATAAAAAGAGTTATTTACATTACTCTGAGCTTTTCAAACTCCTATTCTACATGTTCACTTTGACAATTAATGTACACCTCAAAACACAAGCTGTGCTATGACTTTTGGATTGAGAAGCTTGGCTCAGCCTTTCATGGGTATTTGGGGAAGGGGATGAGCCTACACACAAGATCAGTCTACCTATTTCCATGATTACAGCTAAGATTTTAAAAACATGTACTAGAAACAAGGCCTATGACTCTGCAGACACAAGAGAGGTGAAACATCATATAGACAATATAAATCTAGAAAAAAATCAATAAATACATACAAACGTGTTTACAGCGAAGGTTTGCAAAAAGCTATTTGCTTTATGGCTCTTTGGCCTATTTAACTGTTAAATTTATCTGCCCCTTTCTCTCCCACCTTTCTGTGAAGGAAGGAGGTTGGGAAGTGCAAACATAGCACTGAATGTATGGAAAAGGGACAATTATTCCTCTTGAACCACCCAGATAGAGCAACAAAAAAAACAGATCATCTTTTCATGTTACACATAAAGGCACTAGACCTTGGATATGTAGGCATCTCGACTGCTAACATATATATATATTTATATATATATAAAGAGAAAGCTTTCCTTTTCTCCATTCCTGTTAATTATTTTGAAATTTGTGTAGATATAACACTTTCTTCCTTCCTTTTCATTAGCTCATGAATGTCTGCAAGACAGAAGTTCTGGTCTGATAATACCTGCTGAAGCACAAAACACCTCCTGTGGATGCCAATCCAGTGCCAGTGAGATTTAAATGTTGGATCTGGTTCAAACACCTATGAAATTTTCAGATAAAATCTTTATTAAAACAAGTTAGGATTGAAAGTGCATTTCATGGGAGTTCCTCACCAAAACATTAACCTCACCAAAACATTATCATTTCCTTTCAAAAACTACATGCTTTAAATAATTAAAGAGCTGGAATTTGAAAAACAGATTGGACTGCTTGGTTATCACTGCCACTCATTGCTTTCCTATTTTTTTCTGTTACAATTTACATATAATCCAAATCTAATTCTCAAATTTTAAAAACTGCAAAGATAGAAACATGCAAAAGCTAGAAACTGCTTCAAGGATTATGTTTGCCCTGTTTCTCTTTTGAAGGAATCCACTTACACACATGCAATTAAAGTAAATATGAAGTCATTATTCACAGAGTGACCACCTTAATTGAAATTAAAAATACCAGTTGAATGCATCTCCATACAATCACATGGATCTACAGCACCTAGAATTGAGTATCTCATTAGAACAGTCATTGCAACTGTATTTGTTAATTAGTCTTCCATGCCATCATGGTCACCATTCAAAATAACTCATTTGTTCTCCTTTTTCTAAGTACTAGATTCTGAACAAAACCTGAATTATGATCCTAAACTCTTAGTGAAAATAAAAAAGGTAATAAGGCCCTAAATTTCCTTTGTAGCTTAAAGAGACCAAAACCAACAAGTTGCATCTTGTTTGGATTTGGATTTTTTTTTGTTTTGTAGGCGTTTTTTCTCTCTTCCCATGCATTTCTGCTCTCCTTACACTCCTGGAGATTTAACTAAATGGAAATTAAACACAAAATCGAAGTACCTCCCAACAATAATTCTTCATTACATATTACTAGTAAATAAGATTCACTCAATATCACTTATTACTTAAAAAATGAAGCTTCACTAAAAATGGGGGAGATTTAAAACAAGAAAGGAGATAGCGGTAATGAAAGATAATTTTTTTAGTAGATAAATGAACTATCAGTTTACAGGTTATGTCAATATACATAAAACAGGTGATTCTGAACTTAGGCTTTAGGTAAGTGGGCTACTGGGGTAAAAAATGTTTGCAAACATGTAAAACTTTTTATTATTTTTATTAAATACAAAAAATATGCATTTGCTCTGATGCTTTAGAGAGTGATGTCTAGTATCAAATGATGTTGCAACTACTACTACACGGCTACACAGATATTAACACATGACTAAATCCTAACTGAATCACACTAAATCTGTAAGTAATAAGCTGGATGAAGTATCAATTCATGACACAATTAGTAAAACCAGGTTCCTTCCTGAAGAAAAAGCTTCTTTATATTGATCCTTTTCCTCCTGTCAAGCATTATTTAAACTCACCCAAGTATCTGTTCGCAGCTGCAGAAAGGGTAAGTTGTATTAGATTGGAAATGAAACGAATGTTGCTGCATGTCACTTTACAACACATGGGCACATGCAGGTGCCACGTCTGGGCATTTACGCAACATGATATGATAAGTGCTCTCCGTGGAAACATGTTACACGATTATCACTACTGCTAAAATAACAAGCTTTAAGCAGAGTGTCTGGAAATACCCAAAACAATCTTGAAAAGACAAATGACCTCCTTCTCCATCTTCCTAAAACCACAGCAGTTAAACAGATTGTGGAAAAACTTTGGCACCAGTGACTCATATGAGATACAAGAAGTTTAGAGCAGAAGTTGTAATCCTCATTACCAAACATGGAAGACATTACCAAACACTAATTCTTTTTTTTTTTTTTTTTCCTGAGCTTCTGGACAGCTTTCCCTCTCCTGGTTATTTCAAATATTCATGAGTTAGGTTTGGAGTATTAATAAGTGCTTGAATTTTAAAATAAGAAGTGAGGCTATGATGATACACATCATCTGCAGAGAAAACTTTGTCAGGTGACAGCCTAACATGGTGGTACACTACATAGTGCTGAAGGTTTCATCACGCCTACCTATGGAATGTCAACAATTACCACACTCTGAGCGGAAACTGACTATCTCTGGGGAAATCTTAACAAGCAAAGACAGTAAGAAACACAAGGGGCCCAGAAAGTCCCAAAGAGCATTAAACTGTATCCTCTTAGGCTACAAACGTGTTCTACAAAGTTCAGATATATGAACTATTTAAACCTCTGAATTCCATATGCATGAGTCAGAACTGAGAACAGCAACAGCAACCACCAAAAGCAACTTCTCAAATATTTGAATGAAATTTAGTTATAACAAATTGAACAAGCGCTACAGCGCAGTTATTAAACTGAAGTCCCTGTAGGGACTTCAAACATAGCACAACAGCACAACATACAGTGCACAAGAAAAGCAATTTCATAAAAGTAATATCTCGAACATAACATTTTGAAAAAGATGCTGTGAGCAAAAACTGCTGCAGAGAATCTCCATTCACCACCTTGATTTTTTCTGTTCTACGCATCCATCTCACAGTCACAGATCCACAGACTTTCCACTACTGTCTTTACTCTCTCAAATATCTTTTCACTCACAGCTTTAACATCTCTCTGTTATATCAATCAACTTTCAGAACCACTAACACTAATGGTTAAAAAAAGTCTATACTTTATAATAGAGTATATAGCATATGGTCAAGAACACTTCTATACTTCAAAAAGGATAACACAACGAAAATAGCAGTTTCTCATTTCCCTAATAATTAGCGTTTTGGAAACAGCCAAAATGCCATATTGCACCATAGGACAGATAGCATCACAATAGAGATTCATGCTGCACATACTCACTCAGAAGCAATGACACACACACAGATGTATGATTTCAGCCAAAGGAAACCACTGAGCAGAACTCATCAAAAGCATTCAACAACTGCACAGCTTAGGCCTGTCAACTTCAATGACTTGGTTGCTGTGTTTGCTATCTTCTTCTTTATTCTTTTATTTTTTTGAGATTAAAGCACTCAACATCATGCTTACACCATGTTTCTTCATTAATTCATAGAGATTATCAGCAAGTAAATAGGGTCGAACCCGTAATTCCTCCCATGAGCTGCAAGGAAAGGAAGAATACTTGCAGTCAACAGGAAAGAGGACTATGTCTGACTTTGCCACAAAATAGCTTTACTTGAAGAGGAGCATTAGTGCTGGCACTGTCTGAGATGTTAAGACTTTGATAATCTCAAGCTACTTCAACCACATGTCACTAGCTTCTTTTCATTTAGCAGAGCTTAGAAATGGAATATATGGCCATTTCTACACTTAAACATAAAATGTCATTGGTTATTTTTACAACTAATAGGAGTTTGACACTCAGGCTTCTCCTGAAGTGACGTTGCTGCTTAGTGCCACAAGCCTGGAGAGTATTTCAAAGCTATAGTGAGTTCCTTGGTGAAAAGCAGGTAGTTATATAAATTTCCCTGATCACAGAAATTTTGTCAATGTAGCTCATGTAAATCTTCTTCGCTTTGTCTAAAATAACTCACTATTAAATGAAATTTCCAGTTAGTTATTGAAACTCTAACACTTCTACAAAATACAGCTGCTCTTCAGATAATGCTTTTCTAAATGAATTATTCTGAAAGAAAGAAAGAATGACTGCAATTCCAGGTAATGAAATGAGGAAGGAGCAAGTTTTGTGTTTGAGACCCAAAAAAAGACATAGAGGAATAAAAATTGCTTAAATCAAAATATGCCAGAAAATTATCTACCAGTTGAACCACTGATACATAAAAACCTTCTGAACGGTTTAGAGTGAGATTTGGGGGCTTTGGTGTGGGGTGTTTCTTTTAATTTGAAGATATTTTGAAAGCATTTTAGAATATATATCTGATTCAATATTATTTAAAAGTCTGGCTTCACATTTTCAACACACAGCAAAAAGTGCACATGCTTCTTAATAAACATATATCATACAGTTCATTCACAGATAGATCAATAAAAAACACCACTTATCTTCCCTACATGTAGACACTTAAAATGCAGATGTTGCCATATGAGTTTGTCTCTCTACAATCTTTTGGTAATCCGTATTGAGAAACAAGGACTTCAGTGTCACAATTCACTTATTTTCTATGCCTATCTGAGGATGGTATTAATTGCTCTGTAGAATTTCCCTCTGCAGAGTGTATATGGAGCCTAGATGACGAGCTCAGATGTAGACATTTACACTGCACACTGTAAAGATTAAGCAAGCTCAGTCTCACCCTTGCTCTCTAAAAATGGAATTTGCTGATTGTACTTAAGCCTGAAGTCAAGGGGGAACCTAAAGCACTGGAATCTGTACTCTGAGCTGCTTTGCCTTGCAGAGAGAAACCTCTCAATCTTAAAAATTACTAATTCTTTTGAGGTGGCAAAGTTCTGGGAGTAAGTATCATTCCACTATGTATATCCTTTAACCACCTTTGAATGTATTCCAATTTAAATGGAGATGGAGAGAAAAAAAATTGCTGCATGTTAAATTAAAAAAAATTTAACTTCTTTTTTTTTTCAAATCAACCACCAGCTTTTCAGAGGAGCAATGAATATTATATACAATGAGCATAAATAGCTCCAGGAGAATTCAGTGAAACATACAGAGAATACGATAAAAAGGTAAGCAAGTTTATCAGTACATTTAAAATTATCTGCATCTCTTGGAATCACTTTCACGCTAGGAAAATATGCAACCTCCATCTCAAAAGCCCAGTGTATCTTCACATCTCACTCAGGGAAAATAAGGCTGATACTATTCTATTTTTCACACATCTCTGTCAGTAGATCTCACTCTTGAGAAGTTTAACATCAAATATGCTTCTGTCAAACATGATCAGTTATGCACAGATGTAGACATCCACTCTTCTCTTTTCCAAGTTTTTTTATTTTATGTGTTTTGACAAAATTTGAAAATCACAAAAACAGAAAGAAGTTTTTAATATATGATGATTTGAGGACATACTATATTAAAACTACCTATTTTCAGATTTTTTTTTCATAAATTGAAATTCAGAATGTATTTTAAATGAGTAATTAACAAAGTAATCTGATTAAGAGATAAAGCAGACCGTTGCTGTACACGGATATAGTAGCAAACTCAAAACAGCTTGCAACATGGGACAATGGACGAGATACCACATCTTAGAACTCATTTACAGGCCTAAAAACCTTCAAAACATTTTGTAAAAATCTCTCGGATGAAACAGAGGGAAAAAATGGAATGGTTTACAGGAGCACTTCAGAGGGTGAAACTAATGGCAACTTCTGAAATCTCTTAAAACATCATATGCAGAGCTGCCAGCTAATACAATGGCAAAAATTTCGGGGTTGAGTTAGTTCACCAAATGTTACTCTAAATTAATTTTCATTTTGTTTTCTACAGACGTCAGTGAACAAATAAAATTCCATTTGGCTAAACTTGGGTTTACTTTGACTACAAAACATAAAACAAGACTTGGAACAAGACATTCTTGAGGACAGAAGGTCATTTCAGTACTTAAAATGTGCTCTCTGTAAAAATACACAATACAGATGCAAATTAACTTAGAAAACAAAACAAAACAAAACAAAATAAAACAAAACAAAACCAAAACTAAAAAACCACCACCACCACCCCGAATCTCCCAGTAAGCAAACTATGATTTTCATGGTATAACTCACATACCAAAAAAAATCCAACAAAAAAAAGTATGCTTTTCTCAGCGAGATCTCCAGTCACTGTACATCCTAGGGCTGTCTGAGGACAAAGAGCTAGAGATTGTCTATTAACCTTGGCATTATGTTGTGTCATGAATTCTGACTTGTTATTCGAAGACCCACTAGTGTGCATTCAGCCCTTCACCTTTTTAAAGTAGAGCCATTCTTTATTAGCCAACTTGTTAGGCCAGGTTCTTTCTAGTGATGACTAGTCTTGCCTGCGTACAAAACGTGTAAAGGTTGATGATTTTTCTTAGTACTTTAACAATTACTGACTTCCATCAATGTTTGTGTTTCATGAGTACTGGAATAATTTGTGATATCCCTTAGCAAGAAAGGGAGTAAGTATGCTATACAGCTTAAATGAAAATATTACATCTGCATAAAAGAATGCATATAATGTCAAAATCATGGCCACAGTTGATAAAAATAAATTGACTACACATACTACAAAGGCGACAAAACAGTAATAGCTTTTTCAAAATTATCTCAGTTTTTAAAAAATATTCCTTCTTATGCTGTCAGATCTGAAAGGTCACCTTGCATTCTAATAAGTATGGAAAAGATATGTATTCAGCAGTAAAACATAAAGATATTAATTTTGAAGGTAAGTAAACAATGAATGAAAAGTATCATCTTGTTGGAAAGAGCAAATGTCAAACCAGAGAGAAATGAATAACAGAGTTCATCAAGAATCGGGTTTTGGATTATTCTAGTTTAATAATTTAACTGATGTCCAACACACATGCTGATAACACAATGCTGGAAGAGGATTGAGCATCACACTGAAAAAAATGGATGGTCTCGAGGAAAGATGATGCATTTTAACGGAGTAAGGAGCAAGGTCACTCACTTCAGGACCATATATAAGAGTAGCTGCTGTAAGCCAAGAACTCGTAAATTGGGAATAACCAAGGAGAACAAATATTTGGGTTTATTAGTGATCCCTGCGTAATTATGAAGCACCAATGTGACACAGAAATGAAACACACAAATAACACTCTTGAACATATCAGCAAATATATTTCTGGCAGATAAGAAACTATGACTGACATGCAAGGCATCAGTGTGATATTTTGTCTGTATGACGTTAGCCAAACTTCTTTAGAAAAGACAGATTGATTCATGGAGAAATATGTCTGGAGAAGGACCACAAGCATGATTACAGTATGGGGAGGCTTCCAAAACAAGGCAGAGAGTTTGACTTCTCTAGTAATGGAAAGGCAAAGGCTGAAGTGGGATATAATTCTCTTCCACAACCACAGGAAAGGTCTGATAAATTTAAAAGGGAAGATTCAGACACTGAAGGAAACAACTGGTTGCTCCAAGTCACAGTGTCGCGAAGCAGCACAACACTAAAAACTATCAATCTAATCAGTTCTCTGCCAGCTCACACAAAGTTGTTGGTGCTACTGGACATGGAGAAAAGAAAAATTATGAAAAGGAACTTTAATCTGTAAATTCTCAAAAAAAAAAAAAAAAGAAAAAATGTTTGAGGAAGGGCTACATTGCAGATTTTCTACAGTATGAGAGATTAAAGAAGCACTGGGAAAGGTTTCATGGTGATACACCTAGTTGTTAGGCATGGTACACAATAACCCTGATTAAGTTATATTGAAGAAGTCAAAAGTGAAGACTCAAAACCAACAGTATGTATCAGTGTTTCTTTTTTATTAATTATGCATCTCTTATTATGCATCTCTTATCTGATAGGTTTTATGCTATTCCTACCAAAATGAAGTGAATAATTTCTTAGCATTAGAAGTCATAGTAGTACCATTAAAAGACATTTAGCATTTAGAAGAGCCACTAATGGGAGGTGCTCAATGCAAGGCTTACTTCCAGTACTGCAAAATTAGGACAAGCAGTCCAGGTATTATACCACAATATAATAATAGTTTTATTGTCCATGATGACAAACTAGAAAAGGCCTTAATTTCATCTCCATTTCACAATTACTTCAAAACTCCAGAACATGAGAGTATTCTATTGCAAATGCTTTAAAAAAAAAAAAAAAAGAAGAGAAGCTTGGATATCAAAGTATTCTGAAAGGAAAAATAAATAAAAAAAATACCTTTTACATTAAATATCATCATTAAAACTCCTTGGTTCTAAATGGTTTCTAGACTAACAGCATTACTTTCAGTCTTATTGTGTCGTGTTACAAAATTGTATCTTTGCTTAAATTCTAACATACTTTCATAAGTGTATATTTGATAGGTAAGTGACAACATCACACTGTAAATACTTCAGAGAACTGTAAGACATTAAACCTTTAAAATGTCAACAGTTTAAGAAATCATAGCTTTGCACCAGTGATCCAAAGAGCATACATCACTGTAACTTCTCCCTGGAGTTTGGGGTTCTTTTTTTTTTCTTTTGCCTTTTGCTGGTAGAAAACACTTCTTTCAATACTTACTTTCTAAAATAAATACCTGTGAAATCTTGTGGAAGTACATATTACTGGAAATTGTGGTAATATCGAACTAACAACAACGTGTTCTGTTTTATTTACTTAGGGTTCTGTTTTAAACAAAAGAAATACAGATTAAATGCTGATGCTAACTTCTGAGTTCCAGTCAAAATCTAACTGAAGATTCCATAATTGCTTAAATAGCAGCTACTTTTACAATTGTCCTTAATTAGGTCCCAATTTAGCAAATCACTTGGCCATATGCTGAGGTCCCACCGGATTTAAGAATGTGCATAGAGTTGTGCACATGCATCAGAGCTTAGCTGAACTGGGCTTTAACATTAGATATTTTGAATTCTTTTTAATTTCTGAAAATGCTGTGGCCTTTTCTTATTTCTTACATTTGTTATTTTCTTATGTTTTTGATTTCTCGGGGATTTCAGCTATGATTGCTTCTGATATCAACAACTTAAGTTTTTTAAATTACATGTTTATTTCTAAATGCCAAATTTTGACAGAAGGAAGAATTTCAGAATAATTAAAAAAACTAAGTGAAACAGCTCAGAGATAGATAGAACTAAGCCTAGTGCCACCAAACACTTTAAAATCAGATGGGCAGCTCCTTCAATCAACAGGAAATCTCCATTAGACTGGACAGTCTCTGATTACCCTAGAAAACTAAGTGGCCTAAATTGTCCTGATTACCAAGAAAATTTCATTAACTATTTAAATTTTTCAAGTCATTTCACTTCCCTACAAAACTCTTGAGGTTTATGGAGCAGAAATTGCGAAACTTTTCCATGATATAGGAAAGGTGGGTTTTCTTTTCTCCAAGGGGCATTTGTCTAATGATACTTATCATCTGCGCTGAGACAAGAACTGTCCTTTGGGTCTTGTGGAGCCTGAAGCTACAGGTCTCTCTCATCTGGACATCTCATCTGCCTTCCAAGACCATGATTCAAAAGAAGTACAGTATGCTATAGTAAGAGGAAATATATTTGTGGTCTTTCTATTTAACTTTAATGATTCACTACACACTCAGGTCATGTTTGCAAGTTTACTTAGGCAAGTATGGGAGGTGAAAAATACATGGTTATTCTATGAAAAAACTCCTTCCACAACCCATGCTACTGAGAAACACAGCTGTCAAATCCATACTGTGGCATTTAGAAACAGAAAGAGCAGGTACATCTAAGCTTCAGTCTTATGCAGTTGTGGGGATACCACCTTTAAAGGAATGTGGTGGAACTACAGAAGGTGCAAATTAGAGCAACCAGAATGATGAAAGAGACTAGTCATTTATTGAGAGACATTCAAGCAAGTGCAGGGAAGTGGTCATCACATCAGAAGTGGAAAAGATTAAAAGGGAACTATCCATCCCAATTTTTCACAAGAACTTGAGAGTACCTATTGAAAACATCAGGTAACAGGTTTGGAACAAACTAAGGAAATGGGTTTTTTGAGCAGCACACATAGGTATCAGTGCCTGAGGATGCTTTGAAAGTCAAACTAATTCTCAAAAGGTGATCAGACAATTCAGGGCCAGTTAAGACAGGAAGATACAATTCAGGCCTGGAAACTTGTAAATCACCAAAAGCTTGAATACAGTGAGTGCAGATGTGGAAGTATCTATATCCTGTGCAGCTTCTACTGACAAATACTGCAGAAAGGGTAATGGATTAGAAAAATCTCTGTCCTTCCTTTTACGAGATGATAATGGAAGAGAAGAAGGAGCTGACCTGGCAAAACCATGGCTCTCCAATCCAAAAGCGCTTGCGTCCCACCAGCAAGAAAAACTGGCTTTTCAATTCCAAAAAGTTTTTTCTCTGTGAGTGCATAAGTGCACAGGGAAGCAGATTCAGTAATTTTACTCAGCGCGCATGTTTCTAGATTTAGCTTGCACAAGGTTAATCTGTACTACTGCACAGTTTACTTTTGTATTATCTTCCTATATCTTCAAATGAAGATCAAGAAACACTGTTAAACAGTTTTATCCCAACACAAAAGTTGAATAAACTGCTGCAGTCTATTCTAAATCAAGACCATTATTTTTAAACAAGATATCTAAATTCACATGCTGATATGTATAATGGCAAAAAATTAAGGACTCTAATACTTTTAAATATACAAAGAGGGAATTTCCCCCATCAAAAGCAGATGGAAAGAAACAGTCCTTGTTACTGTATCACATGGAAATGTGATTTTTTTATTCACTAGCACTACGAGGTATTAAAATGGTTTAACATATGTATATAGAATAATGATTAGGAAAAAATTAAAATAGATATAGAGTGCTTATTTTTTAATCTCAACTATTTCTACCTGTTGGAATAAAATTAAAAAAAATAAAATAAAGCCACCTCTTGATACATCCAGATACTTTTGATACTGAAAAAAGAGATCAGTTAAAAAAATAAATCAGTTTCCATAGTCTATTATCTGAAATTATTGAAAGTTACATTAACTAGTTTCAGCATCATGTTCCAGTATGTTATACATACTAGCTCCATGTAAAAACTGTCTATGTAGAAATATTCCATCAAAAAAAAAAAAAAAAAGACATCCATGTTCCTAAAATATCTGTGCTTTTACAAGACAGACTTTCCACAAGTGTAATAAAACTAGGCTCAAAATATCTTTCATCAAAATTCTGGACTTGCATGTACACTAATCATATTATCATCAGTATTCATGGGGTGTAAAGGAGAGTGGAACTGGATCAAATTCATGTGAGTTGTTTCTTTCCTCAAAAGTTTAAAAAAA
>VXBZ01004695.1:53045-65923 GCA_013399135.1 Heliornis fulica | reverse complement strand
AAAAAGGCAGTTTTCCATAAAGTTATTCATCTTAAATTTTAAGATTTTTAGAAAAGAGAATTTACCCTGAAAAGTTGTAACCATTTATGTATCATACAGGATTTCTGAAAATGGAAGATGCTTATGCCTAGAGATATCTTCAAATGTAGAACGTAGCTGATTCTCTACAAGATCAGTGATCGATATTTTCATTGATCATAACAATACCCTCATTCATTTTTCTTCTGCTGCAGCCCAAGGTAACTGCTCACTTCATTGACATCTGAATTGCCATAATTACTAAAAAAAAAAAACCCATGTGGATAGATTTTTGTTTTCTAAAAACCATCCAAAATTGGGAGGGGTGAGAGGGAGGGAATAAAAGAAACACATTTTCATAAAAACAAAATCAGTATTTCACTTTAACTTTCATAAATGCTTGTCTTTGTGAGTTGTATCTATACTGGCAATCAAAATTAGACCACAAAATAGCATAATAGACATGGATTTTATTACTTTAATTTGATCATAGATCCAATAATGAAGAAAAGGCAGATAAAATTGACTAACTTAATATTTATGGGAACTTGAACTACTGAAGAGATTAGTACTTTTACCCAGTTAAGCTTCCAACTGTCAGCTGTCATTACAGGACCTGCCAAAAAAAAAAGCAAATGACCCTAATGTTGAACTTGTAACATGAGCGCTGGACCCTTTTAGTGAGAAACAAAACATGCAAGTTAAACCAGGAAAATGCATTGCTTCCTGGCTTTACATTAAGGACAAATCAATGTCCTGGTCCAGCCGCAATAAATTACCTTTTGCCAGTATAGATCAGCTTGGTTTTCTCTAGATGAAATGTCAGCAGAGAGCAAAAGGACTCAGTCAGTTGAGATTTTTTAAGGGATCCCAAACCATATGAAATTTGGGCTCTCTTCACCTGCCTTACTGATCATACCCCAAAAAAATCATGGTCCTGTCAACCTAGTTAGATTGGTAACATTCACAGGCATCAGGCAACGGGAATATCTCTCTAATGATAAAGCAATCATAAGACCAACAGACTGACTGCAGTAGCTTTGAAGTTCAGTACCAGCCCACTGCTACTACTGATAACTGGGATGTCCACAGCACTACCAGTCTGCATCCACATCTTCTATTTCTAGTGGAAATGCACAACTCTTTGGCATTTTTGTCCAATGAAGGCTTCAAGTTTTAGGAAATGAAGCAGTCCAAGATTCTTTACAAATAAACAGACAATGAATACAGCAGGTTAGCACACAGCTATCAGCCAACTCAGAATAAAGACTGATGATCAAATGTGTGACTTAAAAAATAAAATAATATAAAACTGGATATTTGGTTCCAAGAAAGAACTGGCAGCCAAGGAAAATACTTGCAGCCATTTTTTTTTGTCATGTGGAGAACTATAGAATATTATGCTAAAATGCTGTGCCTGTTGAACAATACTTACATAAGCTAATAAAAAGGAGCCCAGTATAAGCAAAAAAAAAAAAAAATATGCATTGTTCCTATCAATGAACAGGCCGTGGTTGGTCTCGATGATCTTAAAGGCCTCTTCTAACATGATTCTATGAAATTTCCAGAAGAACAGATTCTTTTATCGGGGACTGGATAACCTTTCTCTATGCTCAGAAATCCCATGTATAAGGAAACAGGTTAGCATACGGGATTTTGCAACTGAAGGGCTTCTCCAATGTGTAAAGAACATGTTTAAAGTATACAGTAAGTGTACATGTGTATGCATACATACTTCTACAGATGTGTGTCTGCATGTGCACACACACACCACTTACCAACAGACTTACATTTTAAGAAATCTAATATATAACCTCATACACTGAAAAAAAATTGTTTACAGCAGAAACTTTAGAAACTTAATTCTACATAGCATTAGAAAGCCAACTACAAGACACCCTTTCCCAAATGGCTACATGTCTCTAGATTAAAACAGGCCTGAACAATTTGGGAATGCAGCTATGATGAATGCTCATTAAAAAAGTTTCCATTTCGGTATTTTATGAATTCTGGTCATGAGCCTGGTGAGAAGCATCTACTATAATACTATTTATATCACTCCATGGACCAGAAGGCGCACGCAGACTCTAAGCAGCTATTTTCTAAGGCATTTTTTCTTCCACTCTTTCAATATAGATTGCAACTCTTGGATTCATTACTGTGTTTTCACATAATTTGCATGACATGGAATCCTAAAGTCAAGTACGTTGTGAATCACAGCCTTAGTAAGTCTGTAGACCTACTACAGTCATTTCCATTTGACTGGCTAGCCCTACTCGGGATTTTAACTATCCCACACATTAAAAAAAATATATATAACATCTGAAACCATAAAACATTCCTATTGTCTCCCTAGACTCTCTTCTTCAAGTTGGATGAATATTTAAGTACTCAGAAGCTATCATCTTTCCTTGAGCTGTGAGCTGGTGGTGACTCTGGAGGTCATCCACGCTAAAGTTTAGTCTTTTTCAATAGGTATCAGAAGGACAGTGCATGGCTTTTTTATGTGCACCTGGACAGAAGGCTTGAATTGTTAAATCGCATCACAGCATTGTACAACTGTTTCCAGAAGTTTATAACTCGTCTTTATACTCCTTGCCTTTCAATAAGAGAATTTTATGAAACAAAATGCTGTAAAATGCAACGACAGTCAAGAGGTTAGCTCAAATGTCTTCTCGTGATTAATAAGTACAGTGTATTTCTGTAAAATTGCTTTTGGGGGGATGGCTGAAAATATTTTTGGTAGGCAGAAGCCATAAAATTATCATAAAGTTGTGAGCACTTATTCTGGAACAAACTTTGTGTGATTTATAGAAAACCCCATCTCTGGTATGAGAAATCAGAAGAGAAACTTCAGTTTTCCCACGAGTCTGTATGACTTTTTTGTAAAAGTCAGAGGACTAAAGTAAAATAAAAAGTTGAAGTAAAATTAACAGGAAACATTACATACATACATTTTAGAAGCTACTTCTTTCTGTTCCCAGAATCGAAGTGGGGAGGTGGATCCAAGAGGAAAGGGGTCAGGTTGGCTATAAGATGTTAGTAAGTAAAGAAAGAGGACAACTTAATGACTGTTACAAGAACTTCACCAGTCCTCTTGTGAAAGCCTCAGTTTGTGTCTTGGTTGAGTTTTGGCAATGACAAATCAATGGCAGCCTCTTGGTGCCTCTCTGAACAGAATCTGATGCCACTGGGCTATGAAGCTGGGCTCAGATGAGTCCCCATCAACAGGCTTTTCCACAGCACACAACTCTTGAATGAAATCCTCAGCACAGCTTCCATCCCCATTCCTCAAGGAGAGCCAGTAAGAAATTTGAAATATTTCACAGGACCTTGCGTAAGGGAAATTCAAGTATTCATTTCACACAGCCTTTTTTTTTTTTAAATTTTCTTTCTTGTCCTTCATCTTTTGTTTCTCTCCATTTTAATCATGTTCGTTTTTAAAGTGCATCTTGTTTAAAGAAAAAAGAATCATTACACGGGTAGACAAACTCAGTTAAAAAGATTAACAAAAAAGTTTTCTATCGTTTTGGTTTGCATTGTTAGGCGTTTTGTTTTGCATTAATGGTGAAATAAATCAAAAGATGACACTGTACAATGTAAAAGTACAATCATGAATAGCTGTTTACATGGCTTTTAAATATTTTGGTAATGTGCAGTGTGCAAATTACCAAGATATAACGAGAAGTTCTGATTTACATTGCACAAGAATGAGGTTCATACACTATTTATCCTCTGTTTATTTTTACTAATCCAAATTATTACAATAAAAGAATAGCAATATGTGGTCACATAATTAGCTCTTACAATAATTAGAAGGGGAAAAAAGCCCTCTCTGAGGCAAACACACATTTCTGTGCAATTTAAACAGGAAGTCCTCGATGATTAACATTAATTGAGAAAAGGCTTTTCTGAAAAAAAAAAAGAATCCTGTGTGAAACATTAAACAAACTTATCTGATATTTATGTTTTTTTCTTTAATAATTAATGAAATGTAAATAGTCAAGGGAGTCTAGAGTTTTGCTTTGTAACTAGCTACTATTATAAATGGCAGTCAGATGTTTACAGAATACCCAGAACCCTTTTGTGTGGAAGGAGGTTACAAATCTGCCCCTTTTCCCTGTTCAAAGTCAAAAATAATGGTGCCTGATCCCCAGAGCATTCATTGCAGGAACTGTTTGCATATTCAGTTATTGTTTCTGCTGCGTCAGTCATCTGCTGAAGTTCACTCTAATGTGGCCCTGATCAATTCTGCCAGCTGTGCTTAAGTGCTGTTTACTATAATAACATCACACTGCATTCTTATTTGGCAACAACAGCTATGACAGCACCTAAATGCATTGAGAAGCCAAGATTTTATCATGTACACAGATCAAATTGGAATTGTTTATGGAGGACAGTGTTGTTCTATTTCTGTCCTTTCTAGTGAATACCAATACCACAATAATGGCTTTGCCAAAAGCATTACTACTCTGCCCTTTCTAATAAGTGAAGGTCTTGTTGATCTAAATACTCTATAGGACGTGGAAATGATTTCATTACAGCAGCATACACATTTTCACTGGATAAGAGAGAGAACTTAGAAGATGGGTGTATTAGAGAAATATGAATTGGTATCCTTCAAGGAAGTACAGAAATATTTTGCAATTCTACCAACATATTTGGTAAGATTCAAAAAATTATTTAATTATCCAGTGTTTAAAAAGAAAAGAAAGGGAAAAAAATAAAAGAGAGTAATTGAATAACAACAGAAACATTCAGTGTGACACAAAGGTCTCCAAACACATTTGCAACATTTCAAAGTAGTTTCACATATTTCTCCCAATATGCCCAACAGTTCGCTTGGCCATATGTTAAAGAAAATCAAATGTCTTCGATATACAGGCATGGTAAAAAAGCCATAAAAAATGAACCTGATCCTCCTCCTGAAATCGGTTATAAATACGGCAATAGAAACTTGTCCTGGGAGTTATTTTTTACACTGTGATAACACCCCGCAGTATGCTAGATGTTTTCCAAACACAGATGAAGACACATTTCCGGACAGCGTACATATAAAAAGACAATGACAGATGAAGCAGGGGAGTGGGGGGAAGAATGAGATGTCCACAAAAAGACTGTAATATGCAGAAGCATAGGTCTTATGAGCCTCACTACTTTTATTTTGAGGGAGAGGGGCTTTTCCATTATCTTTGAGGTTTACAATGCTGAGTTTCCCTCAGTTTATCCTCCCACAGCTCAGTCTTTCTTTTTTCTTTCCTCATTGGCTTCCAGGTGCTGCTGCTTCTCCTCACAGACAGTATTCAATACTTCCTCTTCCCATAAAACGAAGTAAGTCTTCACACAGACCACTGAAATGAAGAGGGGGGTTCTGAGTAACCATGAAGATGCATGCACTCATATGTCCACAGCAAAGCAAAGTTCACAGGCGCCACACTGAGCTTTGAAGACCACACAGGAAAAGGTTTTTAGTGGGCATGGAAAGGTGTGAAGACAGTTCTGGGAGACAGTTCCTGGGAACTAAAAAGGTGGGATACAGCAGGATCAAAGATATCTAGAGGTATGGAGCCAAGGCCAGTTAGGGGTAGGACCTTGAAGGTAATTTCAAAGTCGATCAGCTTGATATCTTGGAGAAGGTGGAGTTCAATGAGAAGACCGTATCTGAATGGGATATTCTCAAAAACCTGAAATATTTCACAGAGCAAACATCTTGTGAGTGCTTTACTGCACTGCAGAAAAAAATTCCCTCAACGATGTGGAAATGACTAGAAATGTTGATTATATGCTGTCCCAAGAAAACAAACGGAGCAGAGCAAAGCCTCTTCTAGACGGCTCATCTTGCTCAAGCAATTTCCTGATCAGCACTCAAGAGATGTTCTTTGCAAGGGACAAGAACCAGCAAGAAACAGGGGATGGAGGCAGAGAAGTGACACAGGTTAGGTCGCACAGTGCCACAAGAAGTTTTCAAATGAAACTATGCCACTAAGTAACACTGACTAAAAAAGGTGCTACTAAAGTATGAAGAAGGTAAACTCTTCTTTCTCCAACAGCTGCACAGTAGAGAATTCAAGAGAACATAAAGAAATCCTGAACACATTCAATGGGAAGGAAATATAAGAGTTTGCAGGAGCTCAACCATTGACTTGCCCCACTCTTTAACCATAGATGCAGCTGAGCTGCTGAAATGAACAAAGCTATGCATGAAAGTCATGTAATTTGAAGTGGCTTGCAGCCACAGATGACCTGCCTGAAGACTGTACTTTCAGTACTAAATTTAATTTGTTCCTGGATACTTAGAATGAGTTTTCATTATAGTTTGTAAACCTAAACTTTTTTTTTTTTTGTAATGGGGAAAAATAAAGGGTAAAAAATGAGTAACAGAGATGTGCTTTGAATCCTATGTCTCCTGTTAACTTCTGTCAAGTTACTGAACTTCGTAGGAGTAATACACACAATGTGGATAAATCTTAATATGCATTCATGTCGTACATCCTAACAGCACAGAAGGCTCGTTCTGAGCAACTGTAGAGCATGCTGTGGCTGTGTATTAAAGAGTACTGCACACTCGGCTATTACATATTCGTAATACACAGTCAGCTTTGCACCATTATCAAAACACATTATAAATTCTTATTAAAACATGAAAGCAACAACGTCTATTTAAATTCAAGTAACACTAACATAATTTTATAGCTGAAGGAACTGCAATATTGACAAAGGTATTCTAATTTTTCTTTCTTAAAGTCTCTGAATATAAAGAATGAACAAATTTATGTAGTTACGAAGAATTTGGGGACCAATTCAGAAAACCAATGAGCACTCCCAATTCCCAGCATAGCTGACTGGAGTTACAAGCCCTTAGAGAGTCACAAGACATCCTTAACACCTTGCAAGATAAAGTCAACCTGTCATTTCTATGTTTTCTTCCTCATTCTATGATTTTTCTTTATTCTCTTTGTAACTTAAAATCAGCAAATGACATTTAATCGCTCTCCTGGTAATCTCTTATACACTGAATATAAATTGGGAGTGATTATTTATACTATTTGTATAAACTGTGGAAGTCAGGGGTTGTAGCTGTAAAGCAAACCTTTACCTTAGCTGGGCTGAATAGTTTCAACTGGTGCTTATATGTATAAATAAATCCCTCTTTCATCACGGCCTTAGAGAAAACATGACATCCTTCTAAATTCATCATCAGGTTGCCAGGCAGACTCCAAAACAAAAATAATTCATTCAAACTGTTTAATCTACTCGGTGCAGATTGACAGTATCTTTATATATTTTTGAAAGCTCTTTTAACATTAGCTGATACTTTAGTGTGGGAAGAAACTAAAAGCTTTCTACATATAAAAGTTCATCGTTTACCTTCTCACAGCTATCAGATAAAAGCATAAGGGCAATGAAGCCACAGCTCTCAGATATATTACTCCCAAAGGACGGAACCGAAACGTATCAGCATCAGTAAAGGCAGCAGGTGTGAGCTTTGACTAAAGAACAAATGTTATACAAGAGGAAGATGCCTGAGAAGAAGTAACCGAGCCTATTAACGGCCCTGGGCCTGAAATAGGAGGGTTCTGCACCTCTAAAGGCATGAAACAAGGCTCACTGGAGGTAAATAAATAAATAAGCAAGAACACTACTTCAGATGTTTTAGTGAACTTTCTTATGAATGGACTGCAACACGCAATGACAGAACTCCCTCAATTCCGCTTTTCAATAACTCCAAGGCACTAGGGATGTGACAGCATGATGAATACCACAACAGACAGCTCCAATATGGTACCATTTTACCAGATCAATATCTCACTGCAATATAAGAAAAAAAGAAGCTGATATTAGTCTACACAGTGTATTACAGATGAGGTACATTTCTTCTTACTGCACTCATGCTGAACCAAAGCAATAATTCATAGATGCCTTTAAAAGGTTTGCACACTAGCACATGCAAAAAAAAAAGGCTAATCTTGGCTTCAACATCTGTTTGAACATGCAATAGCTTAAAGCAATAAGTATGTAGGATTCTATGTATGTATCTATTAATCTACCTATGTGTACCACAAACACAATGATAAACATATCTGGAGACAGAGAAGTAACAGGATTTATATATGCTGTGCACAGTGCCTTCAGGAATAGCTTTCTTCAGGAACAGATTACTTTACATATTAATCAAACATTTCTTAGCAAGTCAGTGTGTCCCTTCTCTCCCCTTTTTCTAAGAAGACATAGGAATATTTCTAACCGAAGCTACAGTGGATACCGTTTTAAAAGTCTTCATTTGCCAACAGCAATCACAGGGGCTTTTTTTTCCCCTGTACTTCAAATAGGAAATGAGTGGGAGATCTCAGTTACTGCTGTGTGATAAGTGCTTGCAAATTTAACCTTTTTATAGCAACCACTGTAGCTTTCAAAATAGAAAACAAATATGATGCCTTGGCAAAAATAATGTATTTCAGGCTAGCAGAAAGAAACTACCAGACATTATCAGATATGTATTTGCTTTCTCTCTTCCCCAGTATGCTCAAACGAAAACTAATGGGGGGAAAAAAACAAACCCACAAACTAAAATCTTTGGTCTGAGTAATACTGGACTTTATTTCACTCAGTGCCATAAATGCCTGCCTTGTACATAACCTAATGGTTGGACAGGTAGTAATAAAGTTATTTTTAGCTCTGAGAATGTGGAAGGTAATGCAAATTATCAAATTAATTAATTCTGTTGTTTGACAGCTGTCACTAATGCCTGTTGATTGCTCTTCTTTCCAATACAAACTACAGAAGTAAAATTTTAGACTAAACTTCTGTTAAATCTTGTAACATTCTGCATCTTTATTTTCACTCTCTTTCGCCCTTATTTTTTTCATAGGTAACACTGTTTAAAGGATACAGAGTGTTTTGAAACACAAGTGGAAAACATTATGTAACATAATTTTTAAAATTACTGATTTGCATTGTTGCTACATCATTCCTAATGTGTACTTAAAAGGACTTGGTGAAAATTAACTGTGGCATGGCAAGCTGAAAGAGAAGCTGAATATTTTACAACAGCAAGAAAAAAACAGGGCCAAACTGTTTAAGTCCACATCTGGCTTACTGATACCACAGAACATCAACAGAGCAGTAACTGTGACACTTACTATCAAGTGCCAGAGTTCACTATAGGATGGAATCAGAAATATAACTCTCCTATGAAACTGGACCAAAACCATATAGACTGAGATGTCTGCAGTTCAGAATGAATTGAAAATCTGAGTTGCAAGACTCAAAAAACTTGAGTGTCAGGACTCACATTTTTCATCACTCTCAAGTATGGGAAGAAGACAGTTAAGTGTAACAGAAGTCCCTGCATGTGAGCTTCATAGAAAAGGATTTGAAAACTCACAGGGGAAAATTACAGTAAAATCATAATAGAATTTATACACAAAAAAACGCCAGAACAAAAATACCTCTTGGGCTTCACTCTGAGCTCTGTGTTCAAAGAACATGTAGATGCAGCACTCCAGGCCATGGTTTAGTTGACATGGTGGTACTGGACTTACAGTTGGACTTGATGATCTTAGAGGTCTTTTCCAACCTTAAAAATTCTATGATTCAAGGCACAGAAATTACCTACTAAGTGAAAGACATGAAAGCGATGACCTGTTTACAGTGCTGAACTCTCTTTCATTAACCTTCTGGATATACAAATGAAGGGATGATGATGAATTAGGCACCCAGTGTCTCCTAACTCTCTATGTACTTTGTGCATGCATTACGTGAAGGGGGAAGAAACAACAATCTGATGGAAGTGGAAGCCTTGAACAGATATGAAATGAGAACAGAAGTAATAATCGATAGAATGTACAAAATAAGAGGATTTTAACTCACATTAAGAAATAAACCACACATTGATGTAATATCAAAGTATACCAAAGAGTAAATATACTCCTATTGAAAGAGTAGTACTTGATTACACGAGTAACCACCTGATGTCATATCAACTCACATATTTCACTGAGTTAGCTAGCAACCATCCTTCAAGTCACTCGTTGAATTTCTATGCATGATTTTATTGGTACCATCCAAGAAATTTGGCCCATAAGAGTACATAAAAGTTACTACCACTTTCATTTACCCGGCTACCTAAAATTTTATCTTTCTTAATTTTCAGTAGAGAATCTGGACATATTTCGAGGCAACAATGCCATTCCCAGGACTGAAGTTCTAACTATATGGTTCTCTTTCTGCTTAACAGTACAGCCTTAGCCAGATTCTGGGTGCTGCTCAAACAGCATAGTTCTGAAGGGGAAAGATGGTGGGGGTGACATACAGAAGATGAAAAGTATGAAGTATGATCAAGCAAGAAACTTTCAGTGATGAACACACATTGTACCTTTAACCATTCTGAGATCAAATTCAGGCATATTCTGCTCAATGACTGAAGAATCTGGGTGAGAAACCTGGACTGATACATAGCTGCAAAACCCATACTATAAACTGAGAGTTTTTTATTGGATTTAGGAAAATACCTAAATGCTTCATGTGGATTGAGTCTGGGAGTTTTAAGGACCTTAGCTACTGTAACAGAAGCTTTCTGGTTCAGTTCCCTTTATTCTATAGTGTTTAAAATAGCATAAAACCTCTTTTACAAGCAATTGTAAGATTTTCCCATAATCAGTATAAACCTCTTAAGTGCAGTACGTATGCTAAGTTAATAACGGATACTCTATGGAAGACTTGTAAATTCTCTAAAACACCAATTAGAACACTGACAAATATTAAAAAGGGAAAGAAAAAAAAACCAACCCCCAAAACCTTTAATTGATCAGGATTACACTACAAACTACTTCGGTTTAGTGCAGTCCTTAGCATAATGAGACCTATGACTATGGGTTTGTGGTGCTCTGATGACAAGTCAGTATTTTAACAAACCTAATTGAATATGATACATTTGCAAAGCCTAAACTGTTTTTCCCAAAATTACCCAATATTTCTGAAAGGCCCGAAATATAATTATATGAAAAAACGAACAAAAATTCCGGTTCCTTAAATCTAATTTTTTCCCCTGAAGTAGCTACAGTTTAAAAAAATTCAACAGGTTGTTAGTAACAGGAACACTAGAAGATAAGCATTATAAAATCCAAAAAACTAAGTCATTTAAATAAGTAAGATCTAAGATGTATCAGAGGAAAATTAAATCATGAGAAAAACTGGTGACTGCCTTTATTAGTAGCAATAAAGCCAATTTGAGACAAAGTCCGATTTGTCAAATATTATGATTGCTATTAAGTATGGTGAATCATCTTTGTGCCTTTAGAGATTCTTAAATAGACACGGGCAGGTTATCTGTATGTCCTGGACTAATAAAACCGTTTCTATGCAAGAGCACAGAAAATATTGAGGAAAGTTCAGTGAACGGAACATCGTGTAACTTGCACATAAACTTAAAAGTATACTTTTCATCAAAATATTATGCATCATTATTTAGGAGCTCTTCAGTGACACATGAATGTGAGGTGAAACATCAGACCTACTAATCACTGCAGATTTAAAAAGTTAGTAATGATAATAATAAAAACTAATGTCGGAACCATGACATTCTTGGGCCTGTCCCCCGAGGGCGGGCTACCGTGCAGCGAGGCCAGGCCAGGCTAGCCCCGCCAGCTCCCCCTCACACGCTGCTGTCGCAAGTCTTTGTCTCTTTTCCCGTAGTCCTGTTTAAATTCTCACCTTGCTCTGCCCTTGTCATCAAGTCATTCAAGCACAAAGCAGGGAGCACGGGAGTGTTTACTCATTTCCCAAGTCCATTATCTTACACATTAATCACTGGTCTGGAACTTTTTGGACAATGCTGAATCTGTTACTTTTTTTTTTCTTTTTTTTTTTTCTCTTTCAGGCCGCTTTACTCTTGGGTCCGATAATTCACCGGTTCCAAGCTGTACTTACACTTAATGACCTTTACATCTGATTAGTTAGCTACTCTTCCTCTTTCTTTTTTTTTTTTTTAAGACTTCAAAACCAAACAAATCCATGAAGTTTGCAATAGTGTTTTCCATCGTTTAAAAGTTGAACTACCACACATGCACATAGGAAGAGCAAAGCTAAGGAGCAGAGCTAAAGACACGGTTCTAGAAAAGGTCTGGAGGGAGTTTATTTTCTTTAGAGCAACTGGGTTCCTTTGGAAAACCTGAAGGTTGTTAATGAAAAAGCAGCGAAAAGTTATTTCTGAATGCAGGCCGTTTGTTGTAGAAATACATCTTCTAAAATAGCATAAACTTGATTTGCAATAATGATTGAAAAAAAAAAAGGTGTAAATCTGGACAGCTGGAGGCTCTTGAACTACACTTGTTAAAAGATTTGTTTGTGAAACACGCATTTTATTGCCTTGTATGCATGTTATAATGAGGCATGGACAACTGCAACATTACACTTAATGATTGCGTTTCTTGTTTCAGCCAGTTTCCTTGTCCTCTTGCAATTAACGCTTTCCCAGATCACCCAAGGCTACTGGGGGCGGGGGTGAGAGGGGGAAGAGGGTCGGGGGAGGGAAAAAAAAAATCTGCAATTCACATAAATGAGCAATGTCAATAGTTTAGAAAGAGTTTACTTAGAGAACAAAGGGCCCTTATGAGGCACTAGTGAGAAGAAATGGGGAAAAAATGAGTCCTCACAATGTCGGCCTTTTCTCCCCGCGACTTGTTATCAAGCAGCCCGCGCGAGCCCCTCGGATCTGCATGAAAATACGTTTCGTTCCATTCACTCATTTGCATTAATTTCTCCCATTATATCTGCAAATGGCCGCACGTCTCCCCGGCACAATGCGCCAGCCTATCACGGCCGGCGGCGGCGGCACCAGGTGCCCCTTCTCCCCCTACCCT
>VXBZ01004695.1:31938-45792 GCA_013399135.1 Heliornis fulica | reverse complement strand
GGTGGGGGGGGGGGGATGGGATGGGATCGGATGTATTTATGTATCTTCCATTTGCACACATTTTTTGCCTAGGCTGAAAAACAATCAAATTCTATGACCGTCTTTAGCTTTGCCGTGATTCTAATTTATAAAAATATTTTCCCCTCTCTTCCTATGCAAAGGAATCGACTAGAGGAAAACTGTGTAATTGCACATCTTCCTCTATACTTTTTTTTCTCCTTCTAAGTGCAATATTAGCAACTCTGGTTTAAGTTCACAACTGGAGCTGGGAGAGCACGCAAGAGCAAGAAGTCTTGTATTCATTAAAGTCTGAATTGTGCAACCACTCTGCTGCAGATCTGTGGGTTTGTTTTTTTCTACCATTCTAACCCATCAAGATACATCATCGAAAGAAAGACATTGTTTTTGCAATCACCAAAGGCCCACCCCTCCCCTCCAACTCCTTTCTATGACCCTCCTCAGAATTGGGCTGGGGGGTTGGGAGGAAGAAGGAGGGCGGGAAGGGAGCAGAGGAGGGAAAAAGATATTCTAATCTGGATCAATCACTCATCTGATTCGCATCGCAGCCTCACAAACAGTGGCAGAACGTGAAACTGAGGGAACAGGGGAGGAAGGAGAGTGGTACAGGCTGGGTGCTGCTCCTGGAAGTGTGCATTACAGTGCTGCCCAGCCCCTCTGTCAGGCTGGAGACACACACCCTTACCTCTAAAACTGGGGCCTGTTAAGAGTGAATCCGTGCCAGAGGACAAGGCTCGCTACGTCTCTGTTGGAAAAGCAAGCTGGCCGCTCTCTTTACAATCTACTCATGCCAGTAACCCACAAAGCAAAATGCTTTCCTGATTTTTTTGCAGGCTGCTTTCCTCTTCTGAAGAAGGCGATGTGACAGCATAACCCCTTCCTCAGCAGAGGTGGGCGGCGGGGGGGGTGGGGAGAAGCTTTACTAACACAACATTTTTCTCTTAATAAATCATTTTTAATGACTTCCAATAAATCATCTTGTAATCACGTTCCTTTACCACTTAAGCCAGTCAAAGTATACCTCTCACAGTTAAAATATTAATGTATTCACATTTCACTAGTAACTCCTAGTGAGAGAAACTAACTGGAGAGAAATGCATTTAATTCATTGGAGAAAGAAAAGGTTATACTGTAAGTTTTCAAAGTTTCTCTAGCAGTCAGTAGTCTGTAATTGCCACTGTATTTTTAGACACTATTTCTGGTCAGAATTCCACTACTCCATCCATGTGCAGCATGTACAATGATCTTGGAAACATCTGTTTTTACACACATACACAAAGGTAATACACATAAACCATACTGTTTTGTCAGTTTAGTAACGTTCTGAGGACTTCTGAAGCAGCAGGTTACATGAAAAGACCTGGTGAAATGAGGCATTTAAGACTGTAACTTCCCATTGCATATTTTGCGTTCCCCATGTCCTGCAGGAATTCTGAAGATTCTGATGTTTCCTTTTTCTCCACAGTTTCATCGCAGTGATTTCTGAACTACAATTTACATCTGCATCACGCTACTTTGCCCTGACACAGAAATGAAAGTTAATTAGTTTCTATGACAACCTGATGCATGAAAGGACCACAGGTTCTTTCACGTTTGTAAATACATTCCAACTTAGTATTCAGGGTGCAGTGTGCATCAGCATTAAGTACCAATAGCATGAGTTTGTTTTTAGTAAGGCAGAAAAATGGACTTAAGTCAGATGACGTGATTCTGAAGAGCATACAGTTGTCAGTGAACAGATGAGTCCCAATTTATTTCCCTCCTCTTTTAAGAAGTCTCCAAACTTCCATTAGAAAAGAGTATTTAGACGTGAACTGGCATTCCCTTTAAAAGGGTTGTCAGAAACTCAGGACCAAAACCAGATGGAGTTGTTTTCTCACCTTAGTTTTGCAGCACAGCACTGAGCACTTTTATTTTTGTAAAAATATATAGCTTTAAAAGTATTTCACGGTATGAAATATTATACACATTCAAAAAGCAATGCAAATAATAAGCTTAACACAGCAGCCTTTGAACTAATGCTGTGCTTTGACTCCCACAACCATCTGTGCCAGGTTTTTTTCGACAGGTCCCCAAAATAAAACCCCAATAGAATATACATTCCAAAATATTCCTTCCTTTTTTAAAATGCCATTGTGAAATTTAACTGTGGAGGCGTCCTGCTTTTACTCATGCATTCAACACAACAATTGTTCCTTATCACTGAACACCCTTGAGCACCAGAACCTCCTCGTGATGATAGCCAGACCTGTAGGAGGAGGACTCGGCAACACTTCTCACATCAGGATTGTCCTGCAACACCAAGACAGTCCTCTTCTGGAGAAGAGACAGTCTCTTCTCTAGGCGCAACAGGGTGCCAATGCCTGGGAGAGCCAGGCTAAAAGCCAAGACATGACCAGTCAAACACAGGACTCTAGGGAAGACACATGGACACGGTTTCTGGAGCATCAGTGTATCAACAGATATACCACTGTGGTGACTCTTTAAATGTACTCCACGATCACAGGTTTTCTTCTAGCAAGAAGACAACATTAGGAATATGTGCAAATATATGCTTCTTGCAGGGGGGTTGGACTGTTGGACTGGATGAGTCTCTTCTAACCCTAATCATTCTATGATTCTATGATTCTATGATTTTCTTTCCCCAAGAAAACCAGAATAGCAACCTTTTCCCAGAACAAACACAGGCCACATAAATGGAGTCTGCTGGACAGAGGAAAATCACATCCTGGAGATATTCAGGACAGAAGAAGATAAATCTGCCCCATATCACCCATATCATCACATTTGTTGTAGTTGTTAAAAATATTTTCTAAATGATAAGGACAGTGTATAATTACAGTCACACACATAAGTACCATGACTAAATCAGGTTACTTACACTATAACCAGAGAAGCAAAGGCAGAAAAAGGAGGAAGTATTAAAAAAAAAAAAATCATTACTATTATTCTGTGACCACTTTCAAAACAAGGATAGTAGTGTCACAAGAGCAAGGAAGAGCCAAGACATGAATGCAGATGAACCTCCCTCTCCACCCCCAGAGGTAGAAGTATCCCACTGAGTAATTTCTCAATGAGATGCTGATACAAATAACGAGGAGTTGTTCCACCTTGTGATGGGCTCAAGCACCGACTCCGCAAGCTGCCTGTTTGGATGGACCCCTGGTTTTGCAAAGACTTCCAAGTCTCCTTCTTGCACAACTAAAATCTAATTACCAATGTTCTCTCAAGCTATTTTCTTCATCCCCAGCTCCAAAGCTTGTAAAACATGGGGCTCCTGGTTTCTAATCAGAAAGCCAGAAACCTATAAACAATGTGTAACTTACAGATGCCCTTCAGTGCATCAGAACATTTTTAGTACAGCTCTAAAATCCTAAATCACTCCGTATTATTTATCTCCAAACTTCCTCATATTTTAAATGTCATGGTGTCAGACTAAGTAATAAAAAGTTTAAAATCTAATAACTGAACTTGACCAATAACACCTGAACAATGTATTTAAGACTGAAAGTACTGATTTGGTATTTATATTTTCAAATTACTGAAAAATTATTTTTCTTCCTTATTTTTTATTGCTAGTAAACCAGAATTTAGACTTAAGACTTTAGTGCCAATGAAAATGCGACTACACAATCTCCAGTACATACAGATGCAGCTGTAAGTTAATCATAAAAAATAGTATTTCAGATGATCACACATTTTTCAGCTTCATCTGCTCTTTTAGAGATTTTTCTTAACTATAAACTGAGCGCTGAAACTTAATTTGCTTTTCATAGTAAATTGCCTCCAAGATTTTATATTCATTAAAATAAATGCCACAAGTTTCATTTTTAGATTGTGGAACTTCATCCTCATAAAACAGCATATTGCAGCTAAATCCTCACGTACAGATAAAGACAAATATGAGTTATGCTAGGAGATCAAGTGATTTTCCTAACATTAGGAAATCAGTGGCTCCTTTTAACTTAAAAAAATTAACACAAAAAATGCTTCACCTCTCAAAAATAACAAAACCCAGTTAAATACTAGCAAGTCATGCCTGACAGTTGTATAAAAACAAAAATAATCTGCTGTCAGCAAAACGTCCGAGTGCCTCTGTCACTCCTCTCGAATGTGAACCTTTCCTTGACTACAAGGGTTCTGCTGTTACACTACACTCATTAGAATGGAATTTGTGTTAACTTCCATGTACCACGACTTACTAATAGGATTGCTAGCAATTATTATACTGAAATGAAATCAGCACAAACTATTAGATCTGTTTAAACAAGTTAAAAATAAACCTTGATTAAATGTTCTTTTTAAAGAAACTGCTCATTAGGGCTGCAGGGCCTTTCGATAAATTGGTGTTTCATTAACATCAAAGCATGAATCAAGTTTAAACTCACTTACCAAACAAGTTATACTTAAAAAACAGCTTTAAAAAATAACCCGGATTACAACCATCACACAAGATAGCAAGTAAATGGGTTCCTTATTTACAGAGGTTTGGAGATTTCAAAAGAGAAAAATGCTCTCCATGAGGCAGGAGGGAAGGGATATAGAGCAGAACTGTGGTGTCCACGAGCACCGGATTTATTCCCCAAGCTGGGATGCACGTTGCAGTTTGCTAGTGTGGAGATAGAAAGGCACTGTGGGTACTGAACTTCCAAAACAGGACAAAAGCACGCTGTTTACTTCCAGTGGTCTTACCCATAGAGAGGGAAGAAAAGGAAAAAAAAAAAAAAAAAAAAAGGCCAAAAGCAAATGGGAGTTGGAACTTAACTAAGGCTTAGGCAAGCCACGCATATTTGCTTGAATATTTTCTGTTTCTAAACCCACACCGCCTGTCCTGTAGGCTGAGAATACACATGCTAAGTGAAAGGGTAATGAAAGGATGGAGGTTGAAAGTGACAAAAGCTCACAAAGCTGCCCAAGAGAAAAATCTTATTTTCCCAAACAGGCTGCAATATTGCAGTGCATCCTAAGAACTCAGACTTGACAATTTTATCACATGTATTTAAAAAAAAAAAAAGTCTAATTAACAATTCTCCTGCCAACCCTCTCTAATGTGAAGAAAGCCTTCCCATGCTTTTTGAAAAGGCAATGCTGATCTGGGCATTTTCTCAAAATAAAGGTAATTTTATAACACTGTCTTGCAGTCATAAGAATTATTAAAAGAAATGGATTAACAGTAACTCAGTATAAACAAATGTACTCATTACATTATACCAAGTAGTACATATATTTTTAAAAGCAATTTTGAAGTGGCTTTTCAATATCACAATCCTAACAGATCATACGGTAATTTTACCCATAACTTAGTCTGTCCTTTTCTGCTGATATATTCTAAAACATGCTAGCTACCTTCCCTGCACCAGTATTTCAAAAATGTTCTGGTTTAAAAAGGAACAAACCTCCCAGTTTAAGTAATTAATATTCCTTAATTAAATTCACCAAGCCATAGACAATGAATTCTTTATAAAACTGTGAGCTTGCCTAAAGCAACAAAGTCACACTTTTGTTAAAGCATTTTTAGTGTGTATTTTGCACAATTTTTTAAAGTTTAACCTCTGTGGATCAATGTGCTTCCTTAAAAGACTTTAATAAATTAAAGTGCAGAGAGCTTTTTTTCACCAGGCAGAAAAAGCTGATGAGACAGGTTTAGTTTAATCTCAGGCAATAGAAGTCATTAACCATTCTCTCAGGGATTAAAATATAGCTTGCCCTTTTCTTCTCTCACTTATCATTAGCATCACTTTAATCTCCCAGCGTTTCACACTGCTATTTTAATCATTACTTACTGCCTTTTGACAAGTGCAGAACATGCTTTTTCTCATTGAGGCAATATCCTGGTTTTAGCTGACAAATGTAGGACATAATGTAAAAATATCAAAGTGACATCTCTTAAACACACCTTCATCATAAAAATCTCTAAAGTTACAATATTCCTTTGTCTAATGTTTCTATTGAAATTATCATTTGAAAGGTTTCTCTCTTCCACAGAGGCAAAAGTTTGTTCTAAATAACACAACAACTCATTCCAGTCAGCGGATTTGGAGAGCACAAACATTTCACGCATTTTAAAAATATACACCTTAACATTTTTGTATATCCAAGATATATGTTCAGAAAGATTCAGGTGTTTCTTGTAGAGAGAGATATTCTTCAAGCAGAACCGGAGAGAACTCAAGTAAATCATGTGAAATGCTGACCTGCATTATTTGATATTTTATTGTTCACTAACCTTGAAAAAAAATAAGCTAAGAATCTTTCTCTGTCACTTAGGTATTTGTCACTTGCTTTCAAGATTAATTCTGGAGTGGGGAGGTGGTGAACTTAATGTCATTTATAATACTGTTTTAAGCTAAAGCATTATAAAAAGCTTTCAAATGTTGTATTGACTGTTTTACTTGAACCTCCTCCGACACATTTTAACTATTATAATCCTTTCAGTTTTTGAAAACCCTACAAAGTTTATTGACAATTCTACAACTTTTATTCCAATTTAACACCAAATATATTACTCAGGGTATGAAGTATGGCCAAAAAATCTGTATTACAAACAAAATCCCACAGGAATCATACATTTATTAAGCTCCCTGTCATCCTTAACTTTAAGCAAATGGATAATTAAAAGATTGGAAACACTTTCTTTGAAATTCTATTTTGATTCAAAAAGAAGACTAACAAAAATAAATTGTTAATGACAGAACTTAAGAAATTATTTTAGTTAGTACTAACACAGTTCCTAATGTTTGGCCCCAAGCTCTTTAATCTAGTCCATCTGTAATGATCTCATATTACTTTCAACCATTATTTAACTGTTAGAAGAAAAAAAAAAACAACTATGTTGCACTATATGTTTCAACAATAAAATCCCTTCTTAAGCTTCACAAAGCAGAACAATTCATTATTTGATCTCTTTCCAGGTTCAAAGTCTGTCATTGCAATACTTCAAAGAAATATGTAATCAAAGACAAACAGCTGTGAAAACAATCTTTTATTACTTTATTATCATCTAGCATATATCTTTAGGGTAAACCAATGGAAATATAGTACAAATAAAACAGATATTTCTTTTAAATTTCTCCTCAGATATAAATAGACATATAGCTATAATCATCTCAAGGTAGGGCCCCAGTCGTAGAAGGTGGAACTACAGCTCCCACCCCAGTATTTCACAAGATCATGTCTTTCACTAATTAGACCTTGATTCTGCAAAAAAACCAAGCACGCAAGTAATTCCATATTTATGAACTGATTTATATCTTTCACTTGCAATGTTAATAGGAGTAGTTTTTAGGCTGTGAATTGTATTTATAGCTGTGCAGCCATAGTTTTAATTTCCCATACCATATATTACATTACTCAGAACAATATTCAGGTTGTCAAGTTGAGCATTTTGAAATTGAGAAATATCACAAGATGGCTTCTGATGTAATCTCAATTCTGCCTCATTGTATATTATGTAATATTTTTTTTAATTACGTGATCACGTGGAATTTTTTTCCTAAAGTTGACATGTTTTAACTCATGCTCTGCATAGGAAATGGGAAGTTAGTAATTTTGCATGCATCATCAGGCTAGAAGTCTACTCCTTGTTCACAGTTTATTAGACAAGAAATATAGAAATAATTGGCTTCTTGCACTTTTTTTATAAGATGTTTGTTACAAACTCCACAGATGCCAACTGAAACAAGAATATTCTTTCCCTACGTACAGCATAACATAACCATCAGCAATCCATCACAAAGAGAATCAGTAAGAAAGATGGCACTAGGATTCAGGAATTTTCACTTTCCCCATGAGCACATTCCTCTGCTATGCTAACGAACATGCCAAGCAGCCACTGCTTCCATTGAATTCAGTGGCTGTAAGGAGAATAACAACTGCTGCAAGTAAGAGTCCACATATCTCAAGCTGAGCACCCTGAAAATGAATTATATGCAGTTAGTGGCCATCTGCCAAATGTTTTAATTGAGTTGCTCAGCATCACACAGAAAGCCTGTGACAGAAACAGGGACAAAACTGGGTTTGCCAGAGTGTCTTTCTCTTGACTCAATCACAAAAGCATCCTCTCTCTTTTTGCAGTCCCTGATTTGTTCCAGCTTCTGCAGAAAATGAGCCAAAGTTCCTATAAACAGCCATCCTGTGCACCAAAATAGACAGGGATCCTAAACAGAAAAATAGCCTATGATACATACATGAAAAACTGTATCCTAATAACAACTTAGTGCAAATGCTCCATAGGCAATTAAAGTTGGGCATCCAGGAACTTCTAAGACTTGGCTTTGTAATCTGAATCATATATATATATATACAGACTTATATACATGATACATATATACAGACATATATATATAATGATACATATATACTGCAATCTTGCCTTACTTCACAATATATCAGAACTAATGGATTGCTTAGGCTTCATCATTGGATAAAATGCTAAGCTACTGAACATCATCTTCACATAAGCAGCAGAAGGTTGTAGGAGCTGAAATGATTTATCAGGGCCACAAGACTAGGTCTAGAAAATCCAGGACATGAATAATGCTGTTCATCCAGTCCTCCTCTATCTCTTTCCTCTGGAGATTCCCCTCAAAGTTGGCAGAATTGGACCTCTGAGTCCACATACTTACTTCCATTTGCTACTAGCATCCTATTTCACTTTCCTCTACCAGCCCTACATTAGGATGGTCAAAATAAATTCTTCTGCCTGGATGACAGAATTTTTATTGATTAACACAAGCGAGAAGAGGAAAGACAGTATGTTTCAAAAGTATTCATCTTAGCTATCCCACACTGAAGGTCAACATCAACAAGAAAAAGGATTTCTTTGGTTTCCCATCTTTCTTCCCACAATTTTCAGGTCCTGACACAATGCTTAAAATGCAGATCATTCTTAATAATTTCACACAACACTATTTTCTCGAAGGAATTAAGCAGTCAGTAAAACATCAATATAGTGAAAAACATCACAATGATCTGACTGCAGACCAAACCACCTTGTTTTCAAACAAGGTTACCTTTAGGATCACGATGGTAAATATGATTGAGTTCTCCACAAAGAGTTTAGCTGTGTTGCCAGGAATGCAACATCAAATGCTGCTAAGCTCTAAGAATCACCACAGTAGGAAACATTTTTGAAAACACCTTCCTGAAAATTGATATTCAACATCCAAGACTTAAAAAGAGAAGAAAAAGAAAGTTATGTTCTGAGCTGCTGAGCCAACTGTATTAAGAGTTGAGATCACACAGGACACATTCCTGGCTTCCTCTCATGCTAAAGCCAACACCATCAAAGGTATCTATGAGTCTAATGCAATGTTATGGTACAAAATATATCTTTCGCTAGTTGTAGTTAATATCCTCTCAAGCACATAATGTGATGTCTTTACAATAAATTAAAAGTTGTTGTAGCAATTCTTCTTTCGCTTCCTAAGATTATGCAACAGAACACTCTGCAATGAACTGGTAAAGTAAACTGAATATTGAATTGAATGTCACAAATAGCAGATTTTTCACTATGTGATAGATTTTACTAGAAACTGTAAGATTATATTAGCATAATGATTATTATGGATATATTTAAAATAGTAGGGCATAAACATATGGTTATCCAAGAAGGCTTTGTCAATCCAGGGTCAAATAATTGCCAAAAGTGAGTATCTCCTTTACAATAATTATCTCTAAGCCCATGAAGCCCATAAATTTTTGTCATGTCCTGCAACATCAGCTACAGCGTATTTCACCTAAGACAGGCCTCTGCATTTTGAGGTGGTAGATTAAATTAATTCTGTATTGTTTTTGATGTAAGTAAAAAAAAAAAAAAAGGAGTAAATACTCATTTCATACCTAAAATCTGAACTTTGGGTCAGGCTGTGCGTTCTTTTATGTATTTCTGTATGTGTCTGTCATTCACTGGAGATCAACTGTAAACTTCCAGAAATCTTACATTTAAAATAGTTCTGCTGCACAAGTTTGTACTAAACAGGTTTTACAAACATTTCACAAATGGCCTAGGAAAGTGAGCCATGTATTTGGGCCAGGGTTAGACTAAAGTAATTATCCTAGGTCCTTTTAGCTATGGATTTTATGATTCACTGTTTAAATCTAGTCTAGAAAGACCTTTCACATACTTATGACAAACATTCTCCCCTCAAAGACTTGTAATCTACCTACACAAAAGCTGACTAGATGTTATATTTACTCATAATCCTTGGGAAAAAAATATCCTGATGGACACAGGCAATCAAGTCCTATTGCATACCGCTAATGTGAATGTGCCATCTTTCCTTAGAGAGACTCAAAGTGCCAAACCAAGCAGAAAAAGAAAAGGGTTGCAAAAATTTCTCAAACAAAAAGTGGAAGATGATGTTTTATACAGTTCAACCAACTAATCAAATCGTTGAGAGATCTGCCACTGAGTTCAATTAGAACAAAACAGTGCCTTTGGTTACATGAGTTTCTGTATACATGAATTTTATAAGCTGGTAGACTGACTCAGCAGAAACAAACAGATGATATCAGCAAAGGTAGTCTTCAAAGGTTAATGCTTAAAACAGGAATCGAAATAAGGTAGCACAAGGGAAGAATAAAAAAAAAAAAAGAGCAACAGACATTTGCCCTCAGTCTCAGTTCCACCCACCTTTATGAGGAGCGGTGTCAAGTCACGTCTTTTTTCTCTTCTTACCAAATTATAGCCCTTCCAACAAGTAATTACATAAAGGGAGAGCGAAACTGAGATTGGGTTAGTCACTTGCTTACAAGTAAACAGGCAACAGTTACTGACTTAAGACATTACTATTATTTTAATTATTATAAGCACATGCTTATCAGATACCCATATTCACCCAACTGTTCAGGGATATATTTTTTTTTTCAGTAGGTATGGAAAAAATTCAACTTGCACCTTTCCCTTAGTGCTGTGTGGTTTATAAAGCCAAGGATAAGAAAAGGCTTCCAGATCTACATGGCTCAAAATACACACTCAGCACTGCACCAGACGTTAATTTTAAAGCTACATTTAAGTGCTGAGCTGCTCATGAAAGCTACCTTCACTTCAATTCCTAAAATACTGTTTCTATCTGAATGCTTCAGTTAATCTGGAGCACAGTTGCTTTAGCTCACAGTAGGGAACCTGAAGACTCTTCTACATTTAACAAAAGACTGAAAACCACAGAAGCTGTAAAACACCTCCGTATTATGAGAGTTCTCACTGGTAAATAGGCATCATTCTCCATTCAAGCACTGCAAACCTGTGGTTGACCATCCTTTTGATTCCTACATGTAGCTCCAGTTAATAATTTCTTATCTATAATACTATAATAAATACAAACCTGAAGCAGATCTAAATGGATTAGCAGAAAAACAAATTAATTTAATTCCAAGCAAAGTTAGTATGTCTTTCTAGAGTAGGAATTCTGAGAGAATATTTTCAGATAAAAGTAGAGAAAAAATTACAGATATAGTTCAGATTTTTACATATTGCTCAGGGAACTATCTCTGACTGAAGAAAAGGATGAAGAACACCCTAATAACAGAAGTGGAAGACTTCTAGAGTAAAATTTGGTGTACTTGCCATCTGATTATTAAAGGAGTGTCTACACTACAGTCTTCGTTAATGTAAAAGAAAAAAAAACAATTATACCATCCAAATTGTTTTTATCTTCTTTTAAAAAAATAAAAAAATTAATGCAAGTGCACATGATCAACCTTAGAAACAGATTCACACAGAAACACTGAATGTTCGGAGTTGGAAGGGACCTCGAAAGATCATCTAGTCCAACACCCCTGCCCAAGCAGGATCAACTAGAGTAGATCCCATAGGAACATGTCCAGATTGGTCTTGAATGTCTCCAGAGAAGGAGACTTCACAACCTCACTGGGCACCCTGTTCCAATGCTCTGTCACCCTCACAGTGAAAATGTTTTTCCTTACATTCACATGGAACTTCCTATGTACCAGTTTGGACCCATTGCCCCTTGTCCAAAACTGAGAAGAGCCTGGCTCCATGCTCTTGACATTCGCCCTTAACATATTTACAAAAATTAATGAGGTCACCCCTCAGTCGCCTCTTCTCCAAGCTAGAGACCCAGCTCACTCAGCCTTTCCTCATAAGGAAGGTGTTCCACTTCCTTCATCATCTTGGTGGCCCTGCGCTGGACTCTTTCAAGGAGTTCTATGTCCTTGTAATAGTCTTCTTCATACCTACTTAGAGTATATTTCTGGGACCTTATAAACCCTGACAGACAATGCCTACTAAAGACATTGGTATGAACAAGAAGCTGACTTTTATTTTTCTATTTCAGACTGAGTTCACTAGGACAAAGAACATGAAGCTGTTTGATGTCTTCCAAAAGTATAGATGTAAAAGAATCTATCTTACTTCAATACCATTAAAATATATGTCATTCCAACAGAGAGGTACCTTCCTTCAGTCTGACTGAAGTTAAAACTA
Organism: Heliornis fulica; assembly: GCA_013399135.1. Lineage (NCBI taxonomy): Eukaryota > Metazoa > Chordata > Aves > Gruiformes > Heliornithidae > Heliornis > Heliornis fulica. The sequence goes on along the minus strand of VXBZ01004695.1, from coordinate 33,329 downwards.
TAAAAAAAATTTAGGAATACAAAAGAATCTACACAATATGTATGAATACACAATTTGTATGAATATCTTGAAACTGATTTAAAGCTTCAGTGAAAATTTTCAGGATGTTCAGTATCTAACAGTTTTACCCAGTAGGTAAGGCATAAAAGCCTGGTATTGGGAAGGGATACAAACATGACATGATGGGGCTAGAGGAAGGTTGAAGAACTAGATGAACTATATATTCATTGAAACCGGAGAATGTACACAAGGAAGACCTACCCAGATAACTATACTACTATGTGTATATTTAGCAATGGCTGAAACTTATAAAAAATAAAGAGTATTATTTTTCCTAAAATAATGGGAAATTATTAAATAGCGTTTTTCTGTGTGTTTGAAAGACATACAGCAGACCACGAAGAACATGCTACTATTCCAACATATTTTCAGTAAACAGAGCACACAACTGTCTTAAGCATCCTCTGGATACTTCATGAAATACTGCAAGTCATCAAGATGTTTATCCAATGTTAATATGTGCACTGAGACCTTTATAACAACAGGTATCTATGTGAAGAAAAACATGTTTATCCACCCTACAAGTAGTTTTGCAAGTGAAGTGCAATTATTCTGCCCCTTCCAGAACTACTTCTGAAGCTGGATTCCTCTGGGATTCCTCTAGGCATCTCTGTAGTGAGATGCCTTTAAATTGCCCCTCTATGTCAAAACAGACTTCTGCCAAATCAGAGGAGAAGTTTACCTTATTCCAGACAAAAAAAAAAAAAAAAAACAAAACGAAACAAAACAAAACAAAACAAACAAAAAAAACCACCCCACACCTCCAATCTTATGTAAACAAGTAGTAAACAAGTAGATCATGTAAGGTACCCAGCAAATTCTGCGAGACTCACCAGGGGTGTGAACTCCAGAGCTTTGCCCTTCTTGCCCCTCCCCAACTCAGAATCCTTTCAACAGCCTCAGGCTCACACCGGAGAGAGCTTTTATGGAAAGAATCCTGGGTGATCTCTACTGTCAAGATGTAAAGTAACTGAGATAATTCTCTAAGATAAATCACGTTTAAGAATTAAAACATCTTGGAAAAACAAACAGACAAACAAAAGCCCATCAGCGAGAAGTACAAAGCAAAACTTGTCACCTCTAAGACATCAGAAACTTCATTAGCAGACAGGGATATTTTGGGCTACCCAAAGTCCCAATTTGCTATCCAAAATCTGAGTAAGTTTTTGTTCAAAGGTCGTGATGTTTTGTTGTCAAGTGTAGAATAACCAGGATTAAAAATATAGTAGGCTCTAATCCCAAGGGAAGGAGGACACAGACTTGTGAGGCAAAAGCTACTTCCATATACTAAGGTTTTACTGCTGAACACTAATGGAAAAAATAATCTCCTA
>VXBZ01004695.1:6824-31874 GCA_013399135.1 Heliornis fulica | reverse complement strand
AATTGACAAGAGGAAAAAAAAAAAAAAAAAAAAAAGATGAAGCTTTTCCCCCCTGCCATAAGAAGGTTTTTTTTTTGCCTTCCAAAAAATGGAATTTTTAAGTGGGACATGAATTCGCAGATCAAAGTGCAAAAATCACCAAGCTGTCATAGACACATGCATGCATAAGACTACTAAAAATATACAGGCTGGCTTGAATATTAGCATGCTTCCATCCAGCAGCATGTTCACACAAGTTAAAATGACATAGCTCTTAATTCTTCACATTATTTCCAGCGATTCTGGAGAGTCCTGTCCACTGCACAGTGATGCTCAGCACACACTGTATGAGAAATATTCAGTGCAAATGAGTCCCAACTGCAATTTAAAAATCTGTTGCAAAGCTCCCCCTTACTTTCTCGAAAGTTCTGTCGCGACCATGCTCGAATATCAAATGTTTATTCGCAGTATCTGAAATCTAAAAGACATTCCCAGTGTAAATGAAATAGAATGTAAAAACGAATCTGGGGCTTTTGGTTTGGTTTAACTCCAGTTAAAGGTTATAAAATATGCATTAGAATGGGCTGGCACAGATTAAGAGAACACAAAGCATTTATAATTTTCTGTTTACCACTTTTCCCAAGAAGTCTAATTTATCTGCCCTAGGGAATTATACTTTCCATAATATTTAGCATACTAAATATGATGTGATTTCTATAAAGTAGGTCATACAAAACTTGCAGAGGAGTCTCAGAAGGTGGGGAGGAAGGTTAAGCAAGTCTATTGTTTGTTCTGTTTACCACACATGGTAAACTGACAATACTTAAACACTTTTTTTTTTTTAACTTTTTTTTTTTAATCTGTCTTTTCTTCTTGGACCAAGGAATTTTCTCCGTCACAGAGTAATAGAGCTTGAAAACTCCAGCATCAGCAGGGAAGGCAGGCACTCCTTAGCCAGCCACTGTGTGAGAGAGAAAATGCAATTAAGGCTCCCACCAGGGACAGAGAACTAAACAAAACCTGCGTCTTCACACAAGAGTCTTTTTCTTCAATGTGAAGTACAAGGCCTCAAATCTTGTTGGTGAGATGCTAGCATTTAGGACAACACACTTTCAGATTTTCTCACAGCGGATCAAAGTAAATAATGCAAGGGCAGCAAACAAAAGGGAAAACTCCAGCGCGCTTACATTAAAAAGAGATTACAGGGGGCTTACAAGTGATTGAAGGAATAGATGACATTTTCAGAAACATAAAACTAAGATCTTTAAGTACAGCTAGCACAGAGATGGGGGTCTAGCTCGCTGATGTTTTAGTAGGAGACGTGCAAGCTACGTGTTCAAATATCCAATGTGAAAAAATATGATAATTGCTATCTCACATATTTAATGTGAATGCAACTATTCCTGATCTCGCTGAAGTCCGGGGAAATTTAACTACCGATCTCAAGTAAAAGCAGCGTTCTGGCCTACTTTCAGTCCACACCTTTGATTTTTCTTCACCCATGTCCTATTTAAATAAATGCATGTTGATGGCATGGGTAATTAGGGTGGTTTCAAGATGTGCATGGAACAACCATACAATTTTCAGTGCATCCAGGATGATCCTCTGTTAAATTCCATCTCTCATTTTCTTTGAGGACACCACTCAGAAAAGTAGTAGTCTTTCTTTACATCAAATCATCCATGTTAGCAATTCTTCTGCATCTCAGAATTAGCACGTATTACCCATCCTCAAACCTTTGAGGCTTTCCTAGTCTTGATACAGAACTCAGGAAAGCGATGACAAGTACATAGCATTGCTTGACATTTTTTAAGCGGCTCTTTGTGACAAATGTCACCAAAGTCTTACTCATTTTGCTAGGACTCATATGTATTAGGCAACAATTGAACATATCCTGGAAAAAGAAAACTTGCATATTGAGAAAAGAAAGGAAAATGAAGATTAGCTTCTGTGAAAGTACTGACGTGAATCAAATGCACTTCAAGTGATGTAAAAATGGCTTTGGAAAATGAAAAGGTTTTGTTCTGGTGAGAATCCTTGAAGATGCTTGTTGGCCATAACACATGCTGCAATTCTTTGCTCAGTTTTGACTCCAGTATAAACTTGAAGCTGAGGGTACGCTCAGTAAGAGTTGTATGCCCAACATGATATCTGTTAAATCTATTTTCAGAAACTGTTAACCCATTAAGTTATCTGCTTGAACTCCCTTTCAGCTCAATTTTCAGCACCTCCAGATGATGATCTATCTCTACCCAGCCAGCCAGCCAGCTTCTACTAGACGCTTAGGGCAGAATCCATGAGAATCCAAAACCATTTAGCCCAAGCTAAGTAATGTAAACTCCCTCTAAGGTCAACAAACAAACAAAAGGGGAGGGAGTGAAAGAGACAAGCACCCCCAGAGAGCAATTCATCACAACTGTCTTGCAACACCCTCTGAGAGTGTCTCTCTCCATTAAAGACAGAGTCCATGACCTGAGAGACTCCAGATGACTAGCTGACACTAGTTGACTAATTTCTAGATGACCAAAATTGGTGAGATGAATCCCACTACCGGGCTTTTCTGGGTGATAATGAGCAGAGTAACTCTCACAAGAACAGTCTTGTCAGAGACTATCCATATCTGCTGCTTATTTTGCAGAAACTGAGGATAACGATGTGTTGGAGACTAAAATCAGATTCCATCTAGATGTCTTCCAATGTCACTCTCAGAAAGCTATCCATTGAATGAACCAATTCTTACCTCTTCCCAGTCTCATTCCCAAAATGCCCCTTTTTTTTTTCAAAAATGGGTCTTGGTACAGCAGAATATGCCAAATTTCACTCTTTTCTGTTTCCTACCTATTCTTTCTCTTCTCTATTATTTGCAAACATTTGGTGCTTTTTAAACTAAAGAGTACAGTGTTTAAAAAAAAAGGTAATGCCAAAGGACACGGGGAAAAAAAATGCCAGACAATACTGTGTTCTTTATCTGCCCTGTTATCAAAGTAACAATAATAATGCTATCTTACAATGATGATAAAGCAAATACTGTAGTTGTTACTTTGGAAAATATTTATGTAAATGGATGTTTTACCCACAAAAAGACTTGTGACATCTGTAGCACTTCACTTGGCTTCATGTGAAAGCCTTTTAAAACAGGCAATGCTTCAACACTGACCTTTTATTATATAGCTTATTGGCATTCTATTTACATGAACATACATACAACTGAAACAAACCAGTTAAGACCTAAATTGTGGCAAATCAGCTATCATTAGGAAAGAAAAACGAATTAGGAACTGCGTATCTTCTGCAACTTTCTCCCAGAAAAACAGCAGCAACATGTCCTGAATTAAAAAGTTTTACAGTAAACGTTATTGAGAAAACACACGGTTATTCTTAGCATACCACGGTGTCCCCTCCATCTTCACTGCTGAGCTGCTGCTGCTACTGAGCACTATTTCAAAAACCACTCAAATATTGATTTTAAACATTTCACTTCAGTTCAGTGAAAACCTACTAAGTAAAGTTAATTCTCAAGGAATTAGATTGGTGCTGGAAAACGCAAGTGAATTGCACTAATTTCTGTTTAACCGCACTAATGAAACAAGATAAATATTGCATAGGACTTATTATAACTTTGTTTTGAAAATCAAACAGTTCAGAAAATAATCAGTAGGCATTCAATCAAGGAGTATTTTATCATGTGTAAATACAGTGAATTAAATTCAATCCCTAACACTTTATACATTCATTGACTTTTATGTCCTTTGTATATTTTTATTCTGTTTCAAGAAGTCTGGATCTAATTTAGAAAGAAACTGAAAAACAAACTATGAAAACTAGCAAATATAAAAAGCCTATTATTCAACCACAGAGGATACTGTCAGGCTTCATTATTTAGATGAGCATGAGCTTTATAAGTTATTCTATTGTGTGTGCTCTTTAAAATTAGAAATACATAAATTAATATTCTCATTGAGATTAATTTCAGGAACTAAAATAGAATTTAAAATGTAGTCTTACAGTGATGTCTGGAACTGCTGCATGTGGTGATACGTGATACATACATTTGTATCACAAAGCAATTGAGATTTAGGATATGTTGTAAACGAGAGGAATAAAAATATTAATAATGATAAGATTTGAATTAATTTTCAGTAGCTATGAAAATGCATTGTAAAACAGTGAAGTTTTTTGTTCGTTACAAAAACAGACATTAGAATCTATTATTAAATGACACTTTAACCCATTATTTGAGTTCTCCTTGACATACACTCATGCATGTATATGTGAGTGATTGCTTATGCAATAAGCCTGGGAAAAATGTAAATTGTATTTCCTCATAGCAAATTGCAACTGAATTAGACTACTGGGCAGACATAAACAATGCAATCAAATTCCCTGGCTTTTTATTGAGCTTCTATTTGACTTAGTATACATTTGAAAACAAAAAAATTGTGTTTCTCAGGGTCTGTGACATTGCAGGCCATGAGAGATTCAATGTCAGTGCCGGCATACAAATTTATTAGTCTATAAAATTTGACATTCTCTTATTTATTCACAGAAAGGACAAATAAGATATTTTTTCATACTTACCAGAAATATCTGGGAGTGTTTATATGCTGCTCCATCTGGAGGATGCAAATAGTCGAGGCTGCTTTACAATTCAGCAGGCAAAGGCCTGCTGAAGGATAACAAATGACTTCATGGTGAAACAGCTATTGAAATTCTTTCAGTATGTGATATTAAAAACAACTGAACAAACAGAGATAAGGGACAAATAGGATTTGAAACAGACCTTCTTTTTTTTTTTTCTCTTTTTTTTAACCAGTGTAAAAGAAAAACAAACGGAGCTCCTAGTTGAGGCTATACCTTTTAGTCATTTCTGAAGGTAGTTTGATTTCATACTTAAGACCTGTGTCAGATTGGTGGGGTCTGACCAAGTTAAATGCCCCAGATATGAAAACTGAAACAGGACACTGTCTCTGGAATCCTGAAGATGGGATAGGAAGGAAGGACAACTTCATCGTTCTACAGAAATTCTCGCTTAAGAGGTTGTTTTTTTTTATGAAGGGAAAAAAAAATAAAGGACTTGTTCCCAATGGGTATGAGATATTCAAGAAAGAAAATGGAGTAAACATTTGTAAGCAATGAAAATTTAACTTAATTTTAAAAGCCCAACTTGTCTCAGTAGGAAGTTTGCTTGAATAACCAACACAGCAAAACAATTGATGAAGCATGAAGATGAAGCATGATCACATACTTCAAAGATGGAAAGGCAGGAAGCAAGGAAGAATAATTGTTTTAGAAATTAGTCTGTGATCTGATTATTTGGAATTTCTACTTTTCATAGCATCATACTGTTATCCCCATTATAATACATACTGGAAAGAAGAAAAAAAAAAACAACAACAAACCCACCCAGACACATATGATCATAAATTATTTGTATCAGAAAAGACTTATGGATGACGCTACTGGTGGCAGTGAGTGCTAGCTTGCATTGAGCCAACTCAGAAAACAACAGCTGACAAAGACAGGTAGATGCATTAACAGTAGAAAATTCACCACAGCTTTAGGGCTTTTTTGGGCTGTTGGTCTAACACAGTAACACAGTGAGCCCAGCAAATTCCCAGAGCCTCCAAGTAACTCAGTTATACTCAGGGCACAGTCAGTTGTATACCACCATGTAGAGGAGAAATTCCTTCCAGAAACCCTGACTGATGTAATTTTATACCCTGAAACACAGGATCAGATCTTCCGTACTTTAAGGCACATTATCGTAAATGTGACTGTAGTCACAGAGTTTTCCAGCCCTTTTAAAAAGTCTGCTGTAGCATTTGACTTAGCAACCACCTGCAATGGGGAATGTGTCCTTGAGGTAAGATGATGGACCAAATCACAGCCCTTACTCCTGTAAGGAGTTCCCATCTCAGTGATGTTTCATACACCCCTCCTCTCCCCCCAGAAAATCGCTTCACTGTCTGATCCTACATCAGTATAATTTGTTCATACACTTCTATACCTGTTGAGTATTACAATGTCTTTTTTCTATTTCAGGACAAAAGGGAAAAACTGACCATCAAACCGGTCTCAAGACAAGTGTTCATTCATCAGTCTGGGTCTGATTCACACAAAAAAGTACAACCATATTCAGTCCATTCCATTCAATGCATTCCATTCAGTGGGCTGCACAGCTCTTCTTGCTTTAAAACATTTAAGGCAGGACAACTGATGGACAGAAAGGTTTGCTTTGGTGTTCTGCCAGAACTACGTTGAAATATAAAACTAAATTTTTCAGCATTTCTTTTCTTTAAAACTTCCTTTCCTATAAAAAGAGGAGAGGGGCAGACATAATTTTTAAAGGAAAAAAAAAATATAAACAACTTCTGGCTCAGTATGAACAAATGAAATACCAGAACTTAAGATCTTAAAAAAAACATAAAATACAGAGAACAAGTCCATTAACTTACTCTTCTGAAATATTATTAAAAAAAGACTTAAACTATCTTTGTATTTTCTTAACTTGATGGGATGTAAAATACTGTTCAGACTGGTTAATGTCAGATTTAAATCCACTTCTGTAAAGTAGCATTTGGCATTTCAATCAGAAATCCATCAGATGTTCCAGTTTAACAATCTTAAGGTTGCTACAATTCCCTCAAGAAAAGATATTATACATTCCCCAGAGCGCAGGTATTCTAAGAAGTGACTTGCTTAGTAAGGGGACATTCGCGAAATGTACAATTTCAACCTAATTAGAAAGAAATCTTATTAATTAGGTAATCATCTACAAGGATATTGGATTTTTTTTAGATGGAGGGCAAAACAGCAGCACAGTAAGGCCCTGTCTTTGCTGCCATTTTAGGTAACTGCTCTTTCAAACACCAGTTTACTTCTTAAATCACTGGGAGTTTAGCAACTGAAGTTAATCACAGTGAAATAAGAATGTTATCTGTTGAAGCAACTCCCAATGGCAAAGCAATCCTCCCTAATCACTTTATGTGTTTGTACATAGGCATATAATATTTACAGACATATAATTTTATGCATGTCTGTATGCCTAAGTTCACAAAAATGTAATTTTGCAACTTCTCCAGAAGATGTCTGTAATTTTAAAAACTACTCTTTCTTTTCAGAATAAAACAATGATTTAACATAATACAGACTCTTTTTTTTTTTTTTTCCCCAGCCAAATGACACACTTTTATCAAAACTACTTACCAAGGCCTATTTTACTTTACTTAACCCAGGGCCTCTTTATTCATTCTAAGTGTTTCTGTTCCAAATCTCTAAAGTATAAAAGAAAGAGCACTGAACCCTTCCTTCTTGCCATCTGTTTCCAGCAACTCTAATCAATGGACAGAATACACTGTCCTACACATTAAACCTTCAGCTCGTAGAAATAATGTGTTTAAATGTTATGGTGCAAGAATAGCATCTACCTGTGAACTTGCGGCGATGCTCCTTGTTGTACTGACCCAGGGCAACAGGGTGGTACGTTTGTTGCTCCTGTTGCTAGAACTTGGCAGATTCTGTTTTATTTCCCAAACAGAGCAACTAATTAGAAAGTTCAAAAGCTAACTTATCTCATCGGGGAATTTACATACTCCCTTTGACAAACAAGACCGCAAACTTATCTTCCCATTTATTTACTTTCTGGAAATTAACATAAAGTTTACCTTCCCTTTTCCTCTGAAGAAAGGTGTCCGAACTTCCTCAGTGCTTAAGGGGTCAAAATTTATCATTTCAGTTCATCTAATAAGTAATGTTTTTGCCGAACAAAACCAATTCCCAATAAATTCTCACTGTATTTGTGTGCTCTGATTTGATTTAGAGGCCTGTGGGGAGACACCATTTGGTAGCACAGGAACACAGAGGGGTAGGTGGTGCTGAGGAGAAGTAGAGCTCATGTGCCAGAAGTGTTATTGTGTCAGGTTGATTTATTGAGTGAGCTTCACTTCACCGAATGTTCCGAGATATTTATTTCCCTAAAGGCTCTGCAAAGATATGAACAGACCTGCATCCACAGATGTCATCATTGCTCATTTTACCGAGTCATGAAGTTTTCTCAACTGCAATTTGTCCATCTAAAATTGCTGCAACAGAACAATGTCAATAGTAGCTTCCTACTCATACTACCTCCCTCTACTACACACTCTTGCCACATCCACCTCCTAACTTCAGAGAATTTAAAGACACAGACCTTCTTCCTTCTATGTGATAAACAGCTCTTCCAGCACTTCCTTTTCTTAATCCACTAGGTAATGGAAATATAAAAAAAATGCAAATACAGGGAGCAATCAGATGCCAAAAGAAGTGTGTAGTGCATATAACTGAACAGACAAAATGAGAGAATACCAACAGGTGACAAGAAAAATGTCCTACCTGAACAAGCTAGAGCTAAAATCGCCACGACCTGGAATTAATAGTCAGCTCCTGTCATTTGCCTTGGGACTTTTTTGTTTTGCACTTTTGTTTTTCAACAGTAGCTGCTGCAGAAGGGAGCAACCATCACTCTCACTCCAGTCGTAATTGTAAAGAAGAAACAGATTACATTTGGTCCTGATTTGATTTTACAGCTGTGTGGAGAGGAAGAAATATATTTATGCTCCCACATGTTTAAAAAGCTTAAACTTTCCTCGAAATAATAAAGAACTTCAGGCATTTAAAAAAAAAAGTTGATATAAAGAGGAAATATAATAGGCAATGAAAACAAAATAGTTTGGTAATTAATGATATTAACATTTAACAAAAAATTCAGGTTTTTTTTTTAATGCACTTAACGCATTAGTTTTAACTTGTAAGTGTTCCGTTAAGGTTTCAGAAGGATAATGTCCTTTTACACAAAAGGTTTCAAGTGTTAGCTGGATTTAAATAATACAGTATATAAACAGGATATTGCAAATAACATAAGCTCTTTTACGAACTTTGTCTCAAATGCTCTTGCTGTGCTACAGAAGAAGATCTATTTAAATACACATGTAAAAGTGAGTGCTTGTGGCCTATGTCAGAATACACTGGTTTATTTAAATATGTTAATATTTCTCATTATGCCATTAACAATAACCTTCATCCATTTGTGAAAAACATTTTGCCAAGCATGCACATAAAAAATTAGCAAGTGAAGCAAAATCACCTTAATTTGCTTTGGACCAGCAAATAACCAACTAATTTGCAGAAATCCCTGCCAAGCACTCATATTAAATGCTTCATGCTTATTTTATGACCTCTGCTGCTCCTCTCCTTCCCAGGCCCTGAATCATATGATCATTAACATATTGCAAGGTCTGAAACTTTATTTTTTACATTCTTTAATTAATGCCTGTTTATAGAAGGCCATAGGACTTCAGATCCAGTTAATGAAACTTCGCTCCCCCAGGCCCCTGGAGCCCAATAGAGAGCTTTCTCCTCTGTTGTTTTAGTAGCTTTTTTCCAACTGTTTGTTTATACACACTTAATTGATCTCTTTAGTCCCAGAAGCATTCCAGAGACACAACCTGTTCTGAGGCAAGCTAAAGTTGTGGGGTTTTTTTTTTTCCCCTTCTTTATAAAAGCCCTGATTGCCCAAGGTTATCAGTTTTAATTTGAAAGTTGAAGATTCAGCTTTATTTACACTGTCTAAAAGACAAAATTGATATGGGCCCTGAAGTGTTCATTTTTACATTCATACGCAGCAGAGTGGATTGCAAACACATACTGTATATAATTATTTTGATGTAGAACTAAGTAATTACTAAGCACTGCTATGTCTTGTTTTATTGCATTTAAGAAACTCAGTCTTCATAACAAGTTGAAAATAAGAACAAATCAGCCTGCCAATGCATGAAATTTTCATGGCTCTTCAATTTACATTTTACATATTCCCTATGACAAGAATTTCTATTATGCTATTCTCTTTTTTCTGCTATAATTAAATTAAAAAAGTAATTGGCTGGTGCTGCACACTGCTGCAATGTCTTAATCACATAGACAAACAGTTTTACAATAGCTTACACCATTTGCCACATGGGGCAATGACATTATTGTACCAGGCTATAAACCAGGACACAGATATCACATACCAGCTATCAACTACTGTGCTGAATCTCCTGATGCCTGCTTGTGAAAACAGAATAGAGAGGTACATTTAGTATGTTGATTGGCAACTCCATGTCTGAAATCTTAATTAACTACAAGTGACCAAGACTAACAACATGGTAAAAGCAAATGTTTGCCGTTAAAATGAATGACATTTGAAATAACTACTTTTAGATTTAAAGATGTAAAAATCCTTACTGAGGCAGAGAAAATAACACAATATGCCACACTTTAGAAAAAAGGAGTTAAAAATACTCTCAAGGTTGGGGTTTTTTTAAGTGAAAACCCCCACAACTAGCACCCATCAAGTAACTTTAATTCAGTATAATCAATCTTTTCAACAGAAAAAAAAAATGCCAGCATACAAGACACGGTTACTCTTAATGATAATTTCCTAATCACCTAAACCTATTTAGAGAATACTTCCTTTGCGTTCATGTTTAGAAAAAAAGTGCCAAGAGAAAACAAAAGACTTTCAAAACTCCTTTATATCAGGAATATTTTTAATAGAACCAGGCTTCTAACAACCACTACAGTATTCATCTTGAAAAGAAACGTGTTTATGAGCCCATCACACCATTTGACTCAAAACCTGTGAGGTGATTTAGACAGAATTTCAATGTATATTTGAAACCTGTTAAACTGAGGACTTTGTAACAAAAACTAGCCCTGTAAATTACTGTGCTTTACTATTTTACTTCTACATTTCCAGAATATGTATATATATATTAAAGACTCACTCCAGGCTTTTTAGCAACCCAGTTATAAAGTTAATTGGGATCATGAACTGTATAACTCACTGTCTGAAGACCTCAACCAAACTGACATTCTAAGAGAGCACCTATCACGCACTAAATTATTTCAATTCTTTGCAAGATTCTCCATAATTTGTTGTTGGGTTTTTGTTGTGTTTGTCTTTTTTTCTCCAAAAGCCACCTTTTGAACATTTCAGATATCTGTAAATCTGTCTAGATAAGATCAAAAGGTTCGGATCCTTCCCTTGAGAAAGTTCAAACCCAGATCAGCTCACTTCTAAGGAATACACATCAGACAATGGATCAGTATTAAAAGAGAGTTTTATTCCATCTAACAAAATCTATCATTTTATGATGGCAATAATCTGTGACAGGAATTAGGGCACTCATTAGTAGCCTACAGACCTACTCCTAAATTCTTTTTTCAGAGTAAAACAAATACCTTCATGTACTACATATGGAACCTATGATCTGGGTGCTGCCCCAACAGTGAAGGACATTTTTTGCTGACAAGCCTTTTACTGAATTTAAATCTTTAATTGAAAACTTAAGTTCAAGTTAAGTGTTTGTGGATGCAATGCATGCACCTCAATGCACCTACATTTCTTTAGCTGGATTTTCCTCCACTTTGAGGGAGAAAAATAATTTTGCACTAGTTCTTGGTAAACTAAGGCATTAGAAGGCAACTTATTGGAGATACTCATTCTAAAACTCAACTAACACCAAATCTCAGCTACTTGATGATAGATATGAGAGAGAACAAACCAGACCAGCAACTGGATTATAACTGTGTGGAATGAGAGAGGTCTAACAGCGTGTCTCACAAAACTAGTAATGTAGGTCCTTAACATCTCCAATGTCCCCTAACACCAATACTAGCATTTCCACGTTTCCCTTCAAAAACTCAAGCTGATAAATGAAATCCATCTTGTTGTAAGAACAATTAAGCCACCATAGGGGGGTATTTAGTCTACCTACTTAAAATCCCAGATAATCTAATGCAGCTGACTTAAGAGAAGAAATGTGATGGGAGGACTCCAGGGAATTAGCCAAAAATCTCATAGCTCTAAGTGTAAACTCACTGAGCTGGAAACTGTCATGTATATACTTCCTACCTATAAATCTCTCTTATCATAAGTGATTAAGGCAGAATAGGCATGATCCTGTTCCCACTGATGACAATGGCAAAACTCCAATTGACTCCTTCATTCCTGAATTTGGCAAAAGAACTCATCAACTCCCAATTACTGTACAGCAACAAAGTACTTGGATGTACCCTACGGATTTTTTTTTTTTTCTTACCTCAGCCAGAAACTATTTTCTCACTTTTACCTACTTGGATTTTTATTGCTAAGCAGAACACAATGGACTGAAGTCATGCAGAGAGTGAAGAAATCCTAGGAAACTCAGTGTATGAAGAAAGCATCTCTGTTAAGGTTTCTTAATACCTCTTATGCTTAGAGTCTCAAAATCCATTTCTATTATCTTGCACTATCTTCAGGTTCTTCAAAAGAGCAACAGCCTACTTCTGTATCACCTAATACAGCCCCAGTACCTAACTAGTGCTTTCAAGTGCTGCAGTATAAAATACTACTGAAAAATAAAAAAAAATACAATATTCCATCACTACACTTGCTAAACAGTCTGCACCAGGAAAGTCACTGTAAACTGTCTTGAAGACGTCTGTACAGGGCAAAACTAAGTAAGGCCACCGATTCCTTAAGGTACTTCTCAAGATTTTACTAATTCAAATCATAAAAGACTGGAAAGAAAGCCACTGTTCTTTAAAAATCCTCAGAAAGATCCACTCAAAGGAACTGGCAACCCTCAGTAATTGTATCCAAACCAATAGCATCAGACAATAATCTCTATCAATACTGGCTTTGCTCACAGCTGACCTTCCAAGTTAATAGAAGGTATTTCCTTCACAGATTTGTCCTCCAGGTACATGAGGTTGTATATTACAAGTTTTTGCAAAATCTTCGCTTTTGCCGTGATTGTCACATTTTTTTATTTTTCTATTCTTTCTCTGTTGGAACTCGTTTAAATACATGTACAGCTTGGTTAGCATCCATAAATGCAAATAACTGATTTAAAAAGAAATGTATTTTTGTGGTCTTATGTTGTTGGGTGGTTTGGTGGGATTTTTTCAATTAAAAAAAAAAAAAGAAATTGAGATTAGCCCTAAAATAAGTCTATTCTGCAATGCAAAGAGAGGTAAATTAGTTCTTCCCTTTCCTCAGACTTTGAAATTTTATCTCTGACTACAACTTTTACCTCATAAAACACATTTTTAATATCACAGTTCCCACTGGTTCATATGGGAACTGTGGTGATTCTCACAGCCAAGAACTTAGTTCTGGAACAACCAGCTTGTAGGTGCATGAAACACCCTTTTACTTCGGTACAAAAAGACATGATGAGTTTCCAGTACTTCCCATCACCATCCAGCAATCCTCACTGCAGATGTTTGACAAAAATAAAATTAGAAGAAAATCTGCATAAAATATGTCAAGAGTATGAAACCCAGATCCCTGGCAGAATTCAGAGTCTTCAGCCTTTGCTGAAGCAGAAAGACAAATCAGTTATCGTGGTTGACTCAAACTCTGAGATCTCCAGTTCACTACCAGAAGAGCCACAGTTCAGTATTCACCAAGCCACAGATTTATGAAGAAGATCTCACAGACTGACAAGCAATTTTGCTACAAAACGCGTCCCTCCAACGCTGGCGTCGCAAGAATGTTTAGGATCCAAGTAAAATATTTAGTCGTATTTCACACCTCACCTAAAAGGAATAGGTTCTCATTAGCCTCTTCAATCAGACCAACCTTCAGTCAGGAAAACGGCAGAAAGTTTTACAATGTCATTATTTATTTGGTAAAAATTTATCTCCAAAGCACAAAAAATTTACAACTCTAAGCAACAGACTTCACAGCCGAGAAAAGTTTGTGATGCCTTAATAAAAAAAAAGAAAATCAAAGCAGCTCCAGCACAGCTTATTTTCAGACTCAGCTTTTGACAATATTTCTTTTTATGAATAGATACTCAATAAGAGGGCATTTACAGTGAGAAAAAAAAAAAAGTACTTCTCCACCCATCAATTTAAGGCTTGAAAACAGAATTCTTTGCCTTTTTTCAGCACACCACCCTTTAGGGCAAAGAGTGGTAATGAACACCTACTAGTCACACAGAATTATAGTGCTCTTTATTTCACCCAGGGCTGAAAAAATTTCCAAAGGTTTGGAATCCTGAAACCTGTAAACAAAATCTGTGGAGCAGATAAAATTTTAAATGGCACAATGCAATTAAAGCTGAATTCAATTTGAGCGCACCCTGTCCATCTGTCAGAGGGAAACAAAAGCCGAGGAGCTCCATTATTGCTGAATCCCTGCTCTTGTTAATTTGCTTGCTGAGAGATTTCAATTTCTAGGAAGTGCACAAATTAGTGTTCAGTCAGGGCTAGATCCTCAGTAAGTATAAGCAGATGGTGGAAATCAGCCCTAATCAAGTAGCCAAAGCCTTTTTTTTTTTTTCTGTCTGATTAAAGCAGTTTAATCCTTTCATATTGTCTGTGGTTTTTAGTAAATATCTACCATCATTTTTATCCCCTCCCCATTTGCTAACATTTTTACTCCTAAAAGAAACTGAAATTCAGTTTCTAATTCAGTTACTTATTTTTACAAGAGACTACTTTTTAACCTAGTACACTTTGGGGCAGGCAATCTGGTCAATTAGATTATCCTATTTATTCAGCTCACTGAACTTTTTTTTTCTTTTTTCTTTTTTTTTTTTTAAATTGCAACAAGATAGTTAAAATAAACAGTCAGCTAAAGCAACATATACTGTTTTTCTTGCTAGTTTCTGATTATCCACTGGAAAACTCCTCCAAACACTGAATTCATTATGACTAAGAATGTAAAAAAAAAAAAAACCACCAAAAACAAACCACGGCAACCCAATACATAATAACTGCACAAAATGATCATACTATGCTTTGTGGACACTTTATACCTCTGCAGAGAAAAAGAAGCCTATTTTTGTATTAGTACAAGCCACACAGATGTCCACTGCAGGAGAAAAGCATGTTTATACCACAAAAGGAGGTGGCCCTAATAACTCATAGATGCCACAGGCATTTGTGAATAATGAGAGCTAAGATTAACACAGAAACATTACAAATATTATTGTGAATAGAATACAATACATAATTAACTCTTCACATTTTAATGAAAAATAGCAGAATTTGTTATTTCAAAGGTTACTTAGTGTTGAATTTGCAGATAATGGTAAGTATAAGAGAGAACTGCCTAACTGAACATATATTTACAGAACCAAGATAAGAATACCAAACAAAACAGCAGTAAATTTGATTTGCATAAAATATACACGGTGAAACTTCAACTGCAATTTATATTGCTTTATCTTTTGGAAAAACACAGTCACAGGTTTTTTGAAAAGCCAAGTATCTTTATACCGAAATCTGTTTAACATTATTATATATGTTACACTTTCATGTGTGCATTATATAAAGCAGCTGAAAAATATAAACTTTGATAGCTGGATCTACAGAGAAGTGTGTAAAACAATAACCTTAGGGACACGTTTTTCAAAAACAGTACACGGGATTTTGCCACACATTTACCATTAAAATTAATGGGAGTTATTTAGCAATAAATCCTGAAGAAAAGACTTTGAAAATGTACCCCTTAAAGTCAACACCATCAACATAATGCACGAGGGTGGAGGAAAATTGAATTTTGAACAATGAAGAACTTGAATATGAACCATGTATAGTATTTTCACTGAATGATATTTTGGTATCCTGTAAAGCAACTTTATTGCCTAACTGCCATATTAAAAAACCCACACCTAATATTTTCTGAAATGCAATAAATAAGAACAGATGATTACTTCCATTTATCAGAGGTTAAAGTCAGAACAATAATGAAAAATAATTCCCTGCTAAGTATCTGAAATGCTTTATTCAAGGAACATTTTTAAAGCTCCTGAACATGCTTCTAAAAATTTTGGGGTGTTAGCATTGAGGTTTTTTGGATACAGAAACCCACTGTATGACAATCCCTGATATAATACATTAGCATTTTTCATGTTTTCCTCTGCTTTTCATATTAAAGATCTTTTCTTTCTTCCAATAGCCTCAAGCGTAGTCTCCTCCTAGTCTCCTAAGCAAACGTTAACACTTACATTAGCGTAATGCTTGTAAAGCAGCTTTTCTTTAAGTGAAAGAAAGAACCAGTTCATCACTGAACTAATCCCATGAAGAGATCTGATGTCTCTGTATTCCCCTTCCAACCATGTCCTCCTGAACACTCGCTTCCTTCTCCCATGCTTCAGCTAGAGAAGGAAGCAAAGCAAAGCATATTCTATTAAAAGCTATTTTTCAGCACTAAAAATAAGCTGAAAGGTTGGGTTTAGCTTAAGACCATGCCAAAGGTCCATTATTTCCAATTATATTTTGAGAAACAAAGACTGAAGTCAAGGATGATGTTAACCTTCCCGAAAAAAAAAAAAAAAGGATTCAAGTCTCGCTTCTACTTTCACCAAGAAATAAAATGGAATTTAATCCCATGCCCATTCACTCCTCGGTTTACTTCTGGCACTGAGAGGCAGTCTCAGTGTCAGGATGACTACTAAATATTAGGCCAAAATTACCAGCTCATTTCCCACAGGCCACTGAATACCTGTAACAGAGAAGAAACACCCATCTCTGCCTCACCCTGGTAGGATTTTCAAGCTTTCATGCAATGCTTATTCCTTAAAAGCAATATTCATGAGAGAAACAATGTGCCAAATCATCATTCCGAGCATGCAAGCTGAAGTTCGGGATGATTACCAACTTCCTAAAAATAGCAAGTTCCCTATCTGGAACACAACATGGAAAGCCGCGTCATCTGCTGCTGTGGTAGGATACATTTAAACATTAAGAGTAACCTAGATGAATGAGAAGTGAACTCTATACGCATTCACCTTGTTTTCCACACTCATGTCACCTTCTTGGATCCAACCAGAATAAAATTTGTATATGCTTAGAAGCAAACCTAAGAAAATTTGCCTACAAGAAAGATGGGGAGAGGCTGTTCAGTCAGGCCTGTTGTGACAGGACAAGGGGTAATGGTTTCAAAATAGAGGGAGGGAGATTTAGATTGGATATTAGAAAAAAATTCTTCACTGTAAGAGTGGTGGAGCACTGGAACAGGTTGCCCAGGGAGGTGGTGGATGCCCCATCCCTGGAGACGTTCAAGGCCAGGTTGGATGAGGCCCTGAGCAACCTGATCTAGTTGGGGGGTGTCCCTGCTTCTTGCAGGGGGGTTGGACTAGATGACCTCTGGGAGTCGCTTCCAACTCTAATCATTCTATGATTCTATGAAAATTCTGCTAATATAAAACATAAGGTTTCACCAACTCATAAAAGCCAAAGGTTGTTTCATTTTTACTCTAAAAATCTAAATCTCCTTTTTTCCAGTTACACTTTGAATTCTTCAAACCTTCTGCTGTTTGTTTTATGCATTATTTCCTTCTTGATTTGTAGCAATCACCTAAAAATTTTAATACGGTTTAATTTTTATAACATGAGACACAGTCGTGCATATTGCAAACATATGCCTCAACACATCTGTGTTCGGTCCTTTGATTGCTAAAGTACTAGCGCTGTTTTAAGAATAAAAAGAACTGATACCCTAAAATCATACACAGTTCAGACAAATATAATGTAATACGGTATTTTAAGTATACACAACAGTACACTGTACTGATAACAGTATGTAATTTTGAGGACATGTGCAACATATTACTTTTTTAATGTAAATTATTCTTGACAGCTTGGAGGTTCTTTATTAACCTTTTTATTACTATTATTGCAGCTGTGAGCCTGAAGTATATATACTTGGTAGAAGACTTGAAATGGGAACGTGAAGAAGTTGTCAGCAAACTGTAAAAAAGGTTTACATATAGTTTAAGAGTCACAGCATGCTTATCATGTTGATCAATATTATCTCATTTGCATATACTCCATATGGCAGCAATCATCTGTTGTCTTTTGCTTATACTTAGACCAAGGACTCCTTAGGGCAGGGACTGTGTGTTTGAACTGAGTAGCTTAACATTCCACAGTGAAGGCTTCCAGAAACAATAGTGGAGTAAACAGAAATATGGGAAAATCAAAACAGGAGCTAGTTCTGATAAATAAAACTAAAAATTAAAATTAAAAAAGCAAATGCAAAACCAAGCTAAAACTAGAATCTAAAATTCATATTACAAACAAAACTGTTTGTTGATTAATACAAAATTGATCACAGGTTGGACTACTACTCTTAAAAGAACTTCTGAAATAAAGACTGGACAAGTTTCTAAAAGATGCATTCGTGCAGAGATAAAGTAAGGGTCTTCCAATAGTCTGTGTCATCTGAAGTAGGTAACAGTACCTGAGCTTACATCTATTATTTTACTGCAGTTTTACAAATTTACTTACTTGAGGATGTATGTTTGGGTTTGGTTTGGTTTGGTTTTTTTTTTTGTACACCTGCCATTAACATACAGTTAACATTTAAAACCAGTTAACAATGTACTCATTCCTTTGTCTTCTAATGAGAAGACATCATGTACACATCATTTCCAAAACTCTGCAGTATGAGCTCTACCTTACCTAAGTCAAGATTCCTTGGTCATAAAACCATACCTCTTAAATGTCATTTATCTATTTTATAAATAGGAAAATACCCTTAAGGTTCTCTAGGGATTTTGTACATATTTGGCTTTTAGACTTCTAATAAAATTAATGCTACTGATTTAACTTTACACTACGGAAAATTTATTAACTAAACTCTTCACGGTCTTTTCAGCCACAGTTTACAAGAAAACTGATTCCTTGTAGGAGATTGACAGGAAAACTCTTTGTAGCATCTTAGCATGTTCTCTGCGATACAGCAGAAAGAAATCATTAGCTATTCAAAGTAAAACTTTAAGCAAATGTGCCTAAGACATATTGACCTTCTTATAGTCAGGAAATGCATCTTGCATCTTTATGTGCCTTTAAATATAATTTGTCTAAACTGTCTAAAGTAAATCAAAAAAATATCAATCCTCTCAGTAGAAAGGGTGTATTTTAATTGCAGAACTTAAAACCTCACAATTAAAAGCTGTGTTGCTGCTTAAAGCTAGCACAAACACAAGAATGAGAGTTCATGCATACAAATCAGCTTTTCTACCACATCCAGAAGGGTTCTGCAGAATAGCCGGATGAATACAGTCTGTACCTTCTAAATTTAGTTTAGAAGGAAAAAGAAACGGAATATTAGCCATGTTTTAACAAAATATAAATTCTTTCCCAGTCACTTTGATTTATGAATGACTCTGTGATAATCCACATTTGATTAGTGAGAAATCTAAAACAATGTCGATAATTCAAAGGTAAGTATGCAAATAAAAAATGTGATGAAAAATAAATGCAACCAGAAATTGCAGAGAGGTTTTTTGTTACTAGCTTTGGGTTTATGTTCTGGTTGTTTTTTTTTTTTCCTGGAGCAAGGCATTTTGTGGTAAACCTTTTAGTAAGCAAGCTCAGAAGCTACGGTTTTCTAATTTAAAGAAAAAAAAAGCAAACCAACAGGTAGATGGAAGAAAATGCTCACAGAAGCCAACTATGTACAAAGGATAGATAAGAGTGCAACTCAAAGAAAAAATACATGCTTCTCAGCACTATGTTCACATTTTTATGCCAGATTCTCAGCTGTTTTACCTTGAAGGGGGTCCTTTTAGTCAATGGGTCCATAACAACATATGCCAGATTAAATTCTAGCCTCTTGCCTTCAAAATCCATTTTATAACCCCTCCTAGATAGTCCAGCAGACATTTTACATAGCTTCATCAACAACTGTGTTTCACTCAATCACCCTTATCCTCCTAGTCAATCAGGAGTCACTTCATTTTCTTGAGAAGTGTGAAGCAGAGAAGACAGAAATGGTGCACAGTGAATAAACACCCTGGCATGTCCTCGCACTGATCTTCTTCAAGAAGCAGCTTAGGGCTTAAGGCAGACCTTCACAAAGAACTCTAAACCATCTCCAGAATCCCTACGAAGTCGACAGAAGATTTCATCAATTTATTATCAAAATAACTAAGCTACTATTTCTTGACAAACAGCAGAAACCTGATTGGAATCACACTTCACAATTTTTAACAAAAAAAAAAGTGTTCACTAATATCACAGGACCTAAAAATTTTAGCTTTTACGTTGTCCGTAGCTGGGTGAAGAGACTAGGCAAAGTTTATGTCAACTATAAGGATAATTGCTTGAAATTCAGTAGTAAAATCCCCTTTCACAAGTTTTGGTTCTATTAATGGCCAAGCTAACACTGGCATGAGAAATTCCTTTCCCCTGATTTACAGGAAAGAGAATTGTATCTGAGCTAATGGTGGCAAATAGAAAAAGGTATTGGGAATTGTCACACAGAATTCATCTATTATGCTTCCCCTGGCTTAGCACTGGGTAATGGATATAATTTAGTATTTTTATTCTTGGCACTGATAGGAGAGGCATCTCTGCCTGAGATGATGGAGCAGAAGAGAAGATTTTTAGGGGGTGAAAGAGAATGTCAATGGCAAAGTGACAAGTCAAGAAACACTGCATCGGAAGTGTCCATGGGGATACAAAAGTTTCAAAGGTTTCAAAAACATTCCTGGCAAGAAGAGGTTTCAAAGGTTATCTTAATGCACATAAATGTCCAGGAATAAGCAACAGCATTCTGGTTAGTGCCAGGTCTGACTTGAAAATCCTAACTTTATCTTGGCAGAAGCTTTGGAGCACATTTGTGTTGAAAAAAAGACCGCCATGTTAGCTAACTTGAACTAGACAACTCAAGTTTAAGTAATACTCAAGATCTGAAAAGCTGTCTGAGACTGAAGCCTATCTTCTACTCCTAGTTAAAAATGCCAAAACTCAAGCCAGTTCTTTGTCCTCAGCGCTATTTTAAATCAAGTCAGTTAATTTAAGAAGCAACTTCTCCTTAATCGATAGCAATAAATCTTAATTTCCACTTGCTTCTCCTTAATGAACATTTTCCAATGTCTGGACCTCTGAGTTCTGCTTGATGGGGCTTCTTGTCTTTGCCTTACCTTGGATCAAGAAACAGCAAACCAGTAATCAAGTCATTATCTTTAGGGACATCAGTATATATGTCCAATCCTGCTTAGTGTCAGCAAGGTTACCTTCACTGGGTTTATGCTCACACCCACAGGACCTGACCCTGATGTAAATGTACCCACTAAAGGAAGTGTATGTTTCAAAGAGAATCCTCAATTTCTCTTCTGGGTAGGTCTCCTCTGCATCAGAGGTAAAATGAACCAGTTCTTCTAGAAAGTACAGTAACTTGGAAAGTTCACAGCTCATCTTTTAAATCTCCTAATGGGATTTTCATACTACGTATTTATCAAGAAAAGAACCTGAACCATTTTATTGTTTATTGGCCAATGGGATACAGTTTGGGCACATCCAAGATTTTTTTTTGTTATGTTTTCCACAATTTTAAGGATTTACACAGACGCAGGTCACAAAGAGTTCCTCTGCCTTTTTTTTTTTTTTTGGTTAAAGTAGAAAATAATTCAAAAGGATAGGTGAAGATTTATTTCTTCTGCTCACCGAACTGTTTGAAAGCAATTGCTGTTGAAGTTTTGGAGTCTGGATAATTTCTGGATTCCATCTGCAAAAGTAGGAATCAAAAGAAAAGCAGTTCTTGGGAAGAAAAAGCTACACCCCATTTAAAATCCTTCCATGTCCTTTTATTTAGCAAGCAAAGAGTATTTCCACTAGAAAAAAAATACCCTGTCCCCATTCCTTATCAAGACCAACACTTGAACACCTTGTAAAACATGAGGTCTGAGGGAGAAAGATGCAAATACACAGGTCTCGATACTTTAAGAAGCCAGATTAAAAATACATGTAATATACATGGCCTAAAGTGTTTTAAAAGAGATTCAGAAGTACTAAACCACCTAAAAACTTTCTGAACAATATCAATCTTCAGCACAAATAAGGGGAAAAAAAACCCAAACCCTAAACGAAGAAAAGTTCACATCTCCTCTATTTTAGCATTACTAAAGGATACATAAATGAGTTATTTATTCCTTTTTTTTAAAAAGGAAATTGCTTTCATCAAAATATTTATTTTAAAAACTCAATCTTGATTTTTTTTTTCACTAGAACAGGAAGTTTCAAACACCTACTTTCAAATGTAGTCTAAAAGTTTAATAATGCATTTAAGTTACTTGAAATAACAACCCACCAGAAATGGCAAGTTTTCAAACTAAATGTCTACTAAGTGTCTAAAGGAATAAAAATAGGGTAACACTTCTGAAAAAAGTAAAACAGAAAGAGGTGCTCAGCATCCCTATATAAAAAATTAGTGCAGATTCTCAGTCAGTGCAAACTATAATATGTTCAGAGACTAGAATGAAGTTTTATGTTCAGTACAAATGTGTCCAAGCAGAACTGCAGGCTGGTTGGAAAATGGCTTGAGAGCAGCTCTGAGCAGACAGACTTGGCATGTTGGTCGATGATGAACTCAACATAAGCCAGCAATGTGTGCTTGCAGCCCAGAAAGCCAACTGTATCCTGGACTGCATCATGAGAAGTGTGACCAGCAGGTCAAAAGAAGTGATCCTCCCCCTCTAATGCTCTCATGACACCTCACCTGGAGTATTGTATCCAACTCTGGGGTCCCCAGAACAACAAAAGACAGGAATCTGTTGGTCCAGAGAAGGGACACAAAGATGATCACAGCGCTGGAGCACCCCTCATATAAGACAGTCTGAGAGAGAGCTGGGCTTGTTCAGCCTGGAGAAGACTCTGGAGAGACTTTATTGCAGACTTCCAGTAAACAAAGGGGCCTACAGGAAAGTTGGAGAGGGACTGTTTATCAGGGAGTGTAGTGATAAGACAAGGAACAATAGATTTAAACTGAACGAGGGGAGATTTAGATTACATATTAGGAAGAAATTCTTCCCTCTGAGGGTGGTGAGGCCCCTGGCACAGGCTGCTCAGAGAAGCTGTGGCTGCCCCCTTCCTAGCAGCCCTGTTCAAGGGCAGGTTGGATGGGGCTTTGGGCAACCTGGTCTAGTGGAGGGTGTCCCTGAAGGGGGTTGGAACTGCATGATCTCTGAGGTCCCTTCCAACCCAAACCAGACTGTGATTTGACAATTCTACATTAAATTATACCAGCTACAAAACTGTCCTCAAGAATTATACTCATGTTCTGTTAAATACCAAGCTAAAATGCATCCTGAACTGTAGCTTCTCATTTAGACAAGCCTGCTCAAGGAGGATCACCTTATAAGATATGACTGCCGCTCTGGTTCTGATAAAGGGCATTCAATAAGGAAACCGTTTTCCTAACACTGTGATAGCATTTCATAGAGGTTGAACTGGCAGTAAGTGGAACAACCTCCATGTAGGAACAGCAGCACATCTAATGAGAGCAGACACTGAAACTGCTTCCTTCAACCATTCTGTTAAAAAAACCCAAACCTACACTCTAGTAATCTGGATATGAGTAAAAGAGCAGGGTTAGAAAAATATTTTTTTTCTGCATGTGCAAAATGCTAGATTTTCTACTAAATGGATTTAAGTCACAATAAAAATTAATTTATATTTAAACACTGGATTATTTTAGTACTCGTAGCATTCATTCTGTTAGAGCCCAAAATATATTTTTGTTAAACACAATAAAAAATTTCTTCCTTACTAATAAACCATTATAAAAATATAGTCTCTGCCAAGGCCAGCCACCTTTGCTGAGTACATACCAATAACATAATTTAAAGCCATCTAAATAAGTTCTATTTCCACATTTTCTTTTTTCCTAAATTTTCAAAGTTTCATAGAACAGAAAACATAAAATCATTAAAGAATAAACAAAGAAAACAATAGCTGTTACTTGAATGAGAATGTGGCAATGAGCTATCTTCCCCACTTTAAATTATAGGAAACATCCAAGTATGGCAAGCATTAAGAAATCAATAAAAAATAAAACAAGTCCAACTAAACACTTTAGTTTTTCTTTAGTTAAATTCTTTCAGAAAGGCAATTTAAACAATGGTTTGTTCCTAATGTTCCACATGTCTCTGAATTCACTGTTCACTCACTAAAGAAAAGTGCTTTACCATTTTCCATTATTTGTGCTTTTACATATACTTTAATTTTCAGAGTACTGATATACTGCTTCTTATACCGTTTTTAATAATATTATTTTGCAAGAATAAAGGACAGAATTAGCTGCTAATTTCAGTACCACTCTATGCAGTTACTGTCCTCTACGTGCAAGTGTCACCAACACAATACACTGGTCCAAAAGAGGACAAGAGGAATTCTGCAGTTGCCTTTAACATCACCAGGATTTCACACTTTGTTCATGACAAAAAGTCGATAATTGCACTTAATTCTTCCATGCAGAAAAGTTCACTGTTCCCCACTCAATGTATCATATAATACCACCAACAGCAGTGGATGAAGAATCTTTTCAAAGCACTACAGAGGTGTAAGCACCAATAAATGTATCCTATTGGTTCTCCTTCCCCATTTATTCAGACACCACATATTGTTCATTACATTGTCTTTCCATAAAGATTAAAATATAAAGTCAACTCTATGCTACCACTGAAATGTCTGCTGTTCCAAGTGCTTGCCAGCTTTCTTTCAGGCACCCTATCTGCAATTTCACCACAGATCATGGTATCTCAGTGCATACAATGTACCATATGAAAGGTACCCTCAGCTGGCACACTTCCTTGTATCTAGCTTCTGATATTATGTCAGCATCAGTAGAAGCAAAGCTGGCAGGCTCTGAAAGAAATTGAATAGAGTCTACTTCTTGTGGAGTGTGTGATAGATTCAATATCTGAAGACAGATAAATAAACCAAATCAATACTAAGAATTTCCTTAGTATTTCTCTCTTTACTCATAAGCATGAACTTTGGAAGGGCAACCAGCAAAATCTGAATTAATTTAGAAAAAAAAAAACCATACATAAGTTTCTGGAAGTGCCTGAAAAACATCAAAATATCTAGTTACTTTGATTCAGTTTTCCTTATATTACTTCTTTTATAACCCACTTTCATCACCCATTATAAAAAATACACACAAATTCCTTTCTGAATATAAGAATAGTTGCATAATATTTATTGCTGCTCATTAGCATGCTCAGTTTGTTGATAGATTGCCTTCATATCATATGGGGGGGGGGG
>VXBZ01004693.1:185900-208834 GCA_013399135.1 Heliornis fulica | reverse complement strand
CTAAAATACTATTTTGAATTTGGTTAACTTGGTATAGGAATGATTTAAAGTAGATTAAAGACTCATTTGAGAAAATTCAAATAGCAGTATATTTCTGTTTGAGAAACAGTCAACTAAAACATAAAGAAAGTGGGAAATACAGCAGTCTACATTTTGAAAGTGTAAACACTGAGAATGAAAAAATACGGTTGAGGCTGGTTCAAGCAGTAATGGGATGAAAGTAAGCAAAGGGAAATCTAGGTTGATAATCATGAAAGAAATCTTTATGAATTGAGTAATACTAACATTCATAATACTTAACATTTATATAGTACTTCGCATCTTCAAAGCGCTTCACTAATATTAACTAATTGCTCTATTCGATTG
This sequence comes from Heliornis fulica, assembly GCA_013399135.1. NCBI lineage: Eukaryota > Metazoa > Chordata > Aves > Gruiformes > Heliornithidae > Heliornis > Heliornis fulica. The sequence goes on along the minus strand of VXBZ01004693.1, from coordinate 208,468 downwards.
TAGGGAAGAGTCTTCCCTCAAGGGAAGAAGTTCCAGATTCTGAATCCCTAAGAAGCTACATTAGAAAGCCTACTGAAAAACAAACACTATACAGAAAAATCAGCCCCTGGAAAAGTACAGATTGTATAGCTAAAATAATTTTCCTTTCTCTGCTTTCTCTTTTACATATGGAAAGCTATGCATGCTATCCAATATCATGCAGATGTTATGTCCCCCAAAGAGATACAAAGGGAAAAGTAGTTCTGTTTCAATGCAGAGATATTTCAGAAAGGGTGTGAAGAGGGAGACTTTAAACAGAAATGTAGAGAAGCGCCCAATATTGCAGAATGCAATGGATAGAATCTAGCTTACTTTCCCAGCCCAAAACCAAAATTTCCTAGGGCAGGAAGGGAAACACACATTTCTGTACTCCAGTGCTTTTTAACTAGACAAGTTGTTAGATTCTAGTACAAATTGACATAGCTGCTGGTGACACCAATAAAAACAATTTACTGCTGAAAAGATCTAAGACTTGAGGATTGCTTCGTCTGCTTAAAGTTTTGCTGGTAGAACTAAAAAAGTTTAGCTACAAGACACAAACACCTGCTAAAGCACAGGAATAAAAATTAAGGAGCAAAGAAAAATAGTAGACAAAAAAAACCCAACTGTAAGAGAATAAAATCTGATTGTCTAAGCTGATACAATAAGCTTCTACCCAGTTAAAAAGCAGAAGTGAGGTGATGGGGGACAAGGTTAACAATGCTCTTCTACTCATCACTAAATATCTGCAGAAGAAAGGAAAAGTGTTTTTATCAGGAGTTCACCATTTCCAAACTCACTGCATTCACAGTAGTGAGCAGTCATGGGGCAGTAAAGCCTTCCACCATTCCAGCTTGGAAACTGTTTCCTGATCAATTATCTTAAAAATAAATAAATATATGTATCTAAAACACAAAGGCAATTGAACAAGACAACACCAAAACCTGGTACAGCTGCCTATGTTGCTGTGGAGGGACACTATGATGAGTTGCACCACCCTCAGATACACATACCATTCCCAGCTGGTACAGGGAGATTATACAGTGAGACCAAAGGCACACATCAGTACTAGCACTACAGTGTGCATGGAGAAAGTTCAACCATGAAGAATATATAATTTAAATAGATAAGGCAAATCAAGTCATAAGAAAAATAAACCTCTGTAGCAACAGATTAACATCTGGTTGTCAGGAAGTTTTCAGTGAACACGTTTCTGTATACAGTATCCGGCACTGCTGTTTTTTGACCAAAAGGCCACCTTAAGGTATGTGGCTAAAATAATATCAAGATGTCATCTTGTTGACCTTCCCACATCACATGGCTTTGTTAGAGCTCAGGTAAATGCACTGAAGTAGAGGAATCATTTCGCATTGACACAACAAGTATTGTACACAGACAGTACACCCTCAGGCTTGCTCAGCACTCTGACAGAGCACGGCAAATATTTTAATAAATTTCACTGCAAAACCCAGTGTTAGCATTCTTTGTTTTATTTTTGTGAGATGCTACATAACTGCTTCCTAATAAAAACATAAAGCCTGAAACAGAAATCCCAGGTCAGCAACAGATAGGAAGATCCAGCAGATGCAAGGACAGAGACAGCTAAGTCCAGAGCTAACTAGAATTAAGAAACTTGACACTGTGCCCTGGTGATCCCCAAAGATGGAAAAAGCACTTTACAAGTATGTGTGTATGCTTGTTAAAGGAGTTCAAACATATAACAGGGGGAAGCCAATTAAAAAGGTACTAAATACAGAAGACTTCAACTTCAGTGATTAGTGCTAGGTAATTTGCCTTGTGATAAACAAGCCATTCGAATCAGTAATAGACCTGAGGTTGTTCCACAGCTTGAAAGCATTTCTCTGAACTTTATCTGGTATCGCAGCAAGTGCCAATGTGCATAAGTTAAATTTTGCCATGCAGCTTTACATCTTCAAGGCTAGCAGCCCCAGTGTTTGTGAAAGATCATCTCCAGACACTACACTGACCACTACAATCACTCAACCAGCCCAGGTGCAGTTCAGTTGAGATGTGCAATAGCCAGGTGCAGCTGGTAGCTCCTCTTAAGTGCTACAAAATGAAATGAATGAATGAATGAATGAATGAATGAATGAATGAATGAATGAATGACCAGCTTGAATTTTTCCCCCCACTAAATCTCTGGAAAATAAATTAGTTTTGGGGGACTATCCCTATCCAAGGAACAAAACCCATCATCCAACTGTGAAAAAACTCTCAACTTCATCACTGTAGTATTGAGAAGGAGGGGGAAGAAGGAAGAGGAAAAGAGAAGAAAAAAATAATGATAGCTGAAAAAAACATAAAAGAAAACCATCAGTGAAAATTGCCCCTGAAACTTTGCAGAATTGTAACGGCTTTCTCTTGCTTAAATTGATTGGTGTAGCAATGTTATAAAATGACTATTAGGATTCATTGTGCACAACAGAAAGTGTGAAATGTCAGCAGACTATACAGCAAAAGTAATGGGTCCTGAACCCCTGTTAGTCAAAAATGATTTTGTTTCAAATTAGAAATTGATTTTTTTGGACACAAGCCCTTTACAGGCTTCCAACTTTTGTAGCTGTGCTTTGGAAGAGATTAACCTCAGCCACTGTTTGGGTCCAGGCTGATGATACCCTTTTGAAAGTTTCTTCACAGGGACTGCTTTTTAATGTTGGTACGGTCTTAACCAATAACACAAGTTATTTGTTCCTTTGAGAACTGCACCACATTTCTTCTCATTTTGCCATTTTCTTTATTTTTATGCTGACATATACGGCAAACTGGCTGACAAGTTAAAATAAAATAAAAAAAAAAGCTAGCTCATAATTGAACTGAGGATTATGTTCAAGGCTGGGCAGCGAAACACCCAAGCTGCTTTTGTTCCCAACACTTTCTCTTCCTAAGAAAGACTGCTTCTCTGCTCCTTAAGTGGAGGTACTAAACTAAGAGCAGGATAGATTCTAGCCATACAGACATCCCTGTGTGGCAAAATACCAGGTTGTGATGGTGGAGCCATTACTTGGGGAGGAAAAGAATGTGAAGAAGATTACATTTCAAGAGTAAGCCCCACTGCACTTATTCTCTGCTTGCTGGGAAAGGAAAAAGAATTGTTGAAGAAGCTTTTTGAGATTAAAGGGCTATTTTTTCCTTTCCATCAGGAACACCAGCCAAGAAGATCACTTGTTATTTACAAGGCTTTCTATTCTTTTTATTACTTTAAATGTAGCTACCTTCTCTTGGGTTATTTTAAGCAGCTTGCAATCCTCCCCTCCTTTAATTCTGCATTTTACTGATATGTTCTTGAACAATATATACATATATAATTTCTAAATCACATCAGCACATTCACTGCCCTGCAATACAGTAGTGTTTCCCCTTACCTCTTCTTGACATGGTGCCTTCCCTCTTGGTTTGCACCAGAAGGTTTTGCCCATCTTCCACGTGTGTACCAAAGCCAATCACTTTCTTCCCTGAACTTCTCCCACCACTGCTGCCTTGTGTTCTGGAGGTTTTGCTGACTGGATATATCCTTGGAAAATAATCTTCACATTTCAACACTGGCACACTGGGAGGAAGAAAAGAAAGATCACAGTAGAACATGATGCATTCAGTCGTTTTAACACTGCATCCCGCACACTCCCCCACTTTCAGTCTCCAGAAGTGGAACAGCCAATCTGTTTTAACAGGAGTCTTTGGTTATCAGCAGCTGGCAGCACTCTGACAATTATATTTGGAGTTTTGCAGCATTTGGAACATTCCTTAAAGCACTGAGTCCTGGATTTCTTAGTGGTTAGGACAGGACAAGTGGGATGAAGATACCAATGAAGATATTTTTGTCCAGCACATTGGAGCAAAGTTGGAAGAAAGAGTAATTTTTAAAATTTCAACTTTGCTAGGACAAAGGGGCAATAGAGAAGACTATGTTAAAAGTAAACTGGACTTGTGGTTTGCAGGCGGGAAGCAGATGATACATTGATTCAAGAAGAAAAGGGGCAAGAGGAGATGAGACAAAATGAGGTGAGATGAATGGACAGAGGTAATTTTAAGCAGGATAGAGAAAGTATGAGCAAATGATGGGGTAGTTATCTGGTGCAGCAAGTGCAGCAGTTTGAGCGGGAAAAGAGAAAGCTAAGCAAAACCAGTATGGCTCAAGACAAACTTCAGCTCAAGATTATAAACACTGCACAGATAAGAGCCAGGAGGCAAATTTAGTGATATGGAGCAAGCATGACTTCAGTCTCTGCAGACACAAAACATTTTGGGCAGACAAAAGGCTGTGGAAACCCATCTTTCTCTCAATAAAGATGACTACTGCTTTCAAATTCTGCTCGCTGGGAAACAACTGCTTTAAATGAGGATTGCCAATATGTATACATCATTAGCCCCACCATCATTATAAAAAGCAATTTAAAACATAAAAAAAACCCACTTTGCAATATGCACATGAAGGAATACCATTCACCATTCACCCTAAGATTATACTGCTGTACCTGCAATCTTGGGAGTGACATACAGCTTTACTAAGTTAACAGAAGATTAAAGAAATCTTTTTCCTGCTTAAGCACCGATTTTACATGGGCAACCCAAAGACTGCCACCAAGTTTGTATAATGTGAGATACAGATTTATGTAGGTTGATTAACTGGAATCTTTTACCTAAAAGCTTACACCTCTGACATTACTCTACATGTGAGGAAAAAGCAGATATCTGATGTTCCCATCAGAAAATTATAGCTAAATTGAGTTTCAAATCAATGTGCTGTAGAAGCCATTGTTTAATAGGGCCCGCTGCGACTGTTGGACAATTAGTATTACTCTTGTATTATTAATGCAGAACATTATATAATGGCTTATGACCTATAATAACTGTCTGAAGTGTTGGATAAAACTTCTCTGAATAACCTCCGTTTACTTTAGGGCTTCAAAATGTGTGGTCACTAGTAATACTGCAAAATGTTATTAAAATTTATCATGGACTAGTATCTTTTCTTAATTAGATGAAATTATCAACCTACTAAGTCCTGAAACACGGAGTACAGCAAGAGGTATGTTTGGGTCCTACTAACTCTTTAAACAGGTTTAAAGGTGTTATACTTGACCAGATTTCTCTGATAGTGCAAGACTCGATACTCTATTTGCTTTTGTTGGATGATTAACAGCATTTAAAAATACCAAGGTTGTCATTATTTGCATGCTTTCTGAGTTTTTAAAGTACATTTAATTACAACCTACAGATCTTCTGTGAAGACAGCGACCTTTGGCTTGCAGTCAAGGAGGCGATTACTCCACTGGTTCACTGCAATACCTTTTACATGGTGCGGTTACCTCCAGAGAATACAGAGTTCTGGTTTAAATAATGCTATGGCAGAGGCAATTCAAACAGAAACAGACACTAAGAAGAAGTTACAGAAGCTAATTTATGAGGAAATACCAAAAGCAAATGTATTTGCATTTATAGCTCACTAAACAAATAATTAGAGCCTGAGTCTTCAGTATTTAGTCAAAGAAAGCTCATGCTAAAGTTTTGCTCAAGTAAAGATACAGAGTCCAATCTCAAAAATGACAAATGATTAATGTGAGATGTATGAAAAGGAATAATGCAGAGAGTAAAAAAAAGTCAATTAACAATGTACTAAAATTAAACAATGAAAACATAAGGAAAAGATCTATTTAAAACCTAGTTACTCATTCACATGAGGAATAATTAGTAAAATGAACAACGTGACTATTGCAACCTGGCAAATTTAAAACTAACATATGGTCCAAAGGAATGAGTTATGTATAGCTAGAGAGATTGTGTGACAAAACAGGCCCTTCTCTATTTTCACATCTAGCAATCCACTGTATCACTCAAACGCAGTGTGGTTAGTTGGACTTCCTGCAGGGCACCACCATATCCAATGAACTTTCATGTTATTCTCGAAACTACACAACAGAGAGGACTGTCTAAATAAAGACCTTATTAACCCAGCTAACCTGCATACTAAGGCATGAATAGCAAGAATAGCATCGCCAGAAAAGAAGCGAGTCTCCGCACTGCTGCCTCCTTATGAATATTGAAGTACATGACCAACAAAGGAAAACACACCTTGAATGTTTTTTCCATTTTGTCTGAGCCTCATATCGCGATATCCCCGCTGAGCATCAATGGCAAATTTTAAATGTCATTCAGGACCCATTGAATACTGCTAGTATTTGCATTCCTTAAAAAGTAGAAAAACATTAACCTTTTGTTTTATTGAATTAAAATGCCATGGAAATGCTGATGTAGTCTTCAGAGACTGAAATACTTTTACAAAGAAGAATAGCTGTCATTTATTAGACACAAAGAACAATTACTTGATAGGATGCTTTCTGACAAAAAGCAGATTGGTATTCTCATCATAGAAAAGGCATTGTAAAAAAACCCAGCACAGACCTCTGAGACTTGAATAATTTAAAGCTGCATTTGGTGCAATTTGAATTTTTCTTTAGGGAGGCAAAGTTAAATACCTTTAATTTGTTCTAATTATTTCAAATTTGCAAGTTAATTATGGCTGATCATTAAATAACAAAAAGGACTATCGTCTCCATAGAGTTTTACCTCCTACCCTCTGCATTACTTAAGCTAGATTTTAGTATGCATGAATTAACTTTCTAAATAATCACACGGTTTGACTAAATGGCTCAGTAAAATGAGCTCTGATCCTCAGAATAAGCATTAATGGACATTAGAAAGGCTATTGGGACCCATGTTACTTACATTATAAGTATTTTTAATGGGGTCTTATTTACTAATCTTTATGTACTGTTCAAGTTAGGGCACCATATAGATACATTATTCTGCTTTAATAGAGGAAAGTCACTTCTTCAAGATGATAAAACAAATGTCCATTTAGAGCCAACTAAATTCATTTTTAAATTAATGCAGGAAAACTCTGATAGAATTTAACTTGTTTTAGCTGCTCATCCTGATGAATCAATCCAACATAATAGTAGTCTTGGCCTACAAATGGAGTTTTACAGTTCTGTTGAATTGCAGAGCAATTAAAAAAGCTAAGACTCTTGACGTAGAGTAGCATTTACTATCAGTATATGTTCATCCATGAGGTTTCATCTCTTCCCTGCTCCATACCTACTGCTCATCTGATGGGTTCCCAGTCATCGACCCTAAATTTGGATGCTCACCTTTCACTGAAGTCTGATCTTTCCATGTGTTTTTCAGTGAAGATCAGTGGCATCCAGAGAGCATGACAACATTAAAACTAGTCAGAAACCCAAAACATGAGGCAATTCATGTTCAGTAGATGGCTGCCTTAATGGTACCCTACTGTACCCCAGGCTCGCAAGTTTAATCATTATCAAACTAACAGACTGTCATGGTAGGTTAGCTCCAAAAGCAAATATGCTGGAATGTTATTTTCTTGTTCTGCAACTTCTGTTTTAAAAATAAAATAATTAACAGTTCATGTGTGCAATCTGCTGCAATTATATCAGGCCAAGAATTCATAACACTTAATGATGCAAAACTGGTGATAAGTAGACAACCCAAGCAATACGTTTTTGCTGTTTCAGTTGTAGATTGACAAACACACTGAAAATTGTTTTCCCGCTACCGCTTCGGCTGGGAGAGTTTTGAGCCACATCAGCTTCCAGTGTCAGCTCAGCATAAAGCAGCAGTATCACAAGCTCTGCGACAAAGAAGAAGGTGTCATCTTCTATCACAGAATCTGCTTTTCAGCAGAGGTCCAAATTTAGATCAGTTTAAATCGAAGTATCAAACACTTCTGAAAACCACCAGTTTCTAAAGTGGGACTGTTTGGAAAGTTGGTTGTCTGCACGGCAAAAAAGTAGTCACTGGGACAAAAGGAAGACGGTAGACTTTGAATGGATCTAAGAGGCAACAACAGTGGTTTCCTGAGCAACTCCAACTTCTTCAGTCCTCTCAAGTGTACTATGTTATATTTTTTTTTTAAACCTCTAATTCCAGAACTACCAAGTGCCTCAGATTTCTCAATTTTTTTTCTCCAACAATGTGTCAGCTAGGGCTAATTATCCTAATCCATGAAACTGATGTCATAAGGAAGCTGGAGCCCTGGACAGCAAGCAGGACAGCAGAGGTAGAAGAGAACTGGAACTGAGCCCCAAACACTCAAATTGCTTAAAAAAGGAGACACCTGACATTAGTGCACACACCATGTGTGTCTGCTTCGAGCTAATCCTGAGGAAAACCCTGACAACAGAGGTAAAGCTTACAGCCTCTCCTTAGAATATCTCCATCTACAACTTGGAGTCCACTTCTGACAGGACAAGGCCTTCCCATTCTTCCCAGTGAAGCTGGGGAGAACCACATTAAGATGCAAAAGGCAGAAGAGCAGTACAATGGAAAGAGTCAGGAGATCAGTCAGTCCACTCACCTCTGCTTTGTGTAAGGTGTCCAAATCTACAAGTTGGATGAGCAGAGCTGGAAGGCATGAATCTTGGAAGGCAAGGAGAGGCATGGAATAAGCTTTAAACCAATCTCTCACCTCTAAATGCCATCACCCTTACATTCCCTATCACAAAACGAATCTGCTCATGTCAGCAGATCCACAACTTTAAAAAACTACTGTTAAAAATACAGAGCCTATCACATTGAAACAGAGTTGGGGTTTTTTGTTTTTGTTTTTTTTTTTTTTTAAAAAAAAAGCTTAAGATTTTCCACCCCCTCTAAAAAGGGGAAAAATACCATATTCTAATATGGACCTTGAAGGCCATGTTCAAGCCTAGAGTGAGATTTCATGGCCCAATTATGAAACCTGGCATTTTGAGGCTTCTGTTACATGCATCAGCATGTTAATGACACTGCTGGGATCCAGTGCATGTTAATAAGAAAAAACAGCTGCTTTCCTTTCTCGAGACCATGTTCATTTACAGTTTTGAGTTCATAGAAGCATTGAGTGGTTTGGGTCAGGAGGGACCCTTAAAGGTTAGGGTTAGGCCCAGCCCCCCCCACCCTCCAGGGACATCTCCAACTAGGTCTGGTTGCTCAGAGCCCCATCCCACCCAACCCTGAATGTTTCCAGGGTTGGGGCATCTCCCACCTTCTAGGGCAGGCAGTGCCAGCGTTTCAACAGGCTCCTGGGAAAACACATCCGCCTTCTCTCTGTGTGGAGTCTGTCCGCTTTAGGGTCTAAGACTGTGCCCCCATGTGCTGTGGGTACAGGCCCCAGCACCGAGTCTGTCCCCTCCTTTCTGGTCAGCCCCCTTAAAGTAAGCACCGGCACAGGAAGGCCTCCCCAAAGCCTTGTCTTGTGCGGGCTTCTTCAGAGCCCAGCTCGGTCAGCCTTTGCTCCTGGGAGAGGAGCGGCAGCCCTCTGCTCCCCATTGTGGACCTCCTGCGGACTCCTGCAGCAGGTCAGTGATCTTTGGGAACCTTTCTCACATATTTTTATAGGCAAATAGCTGGAGGGCAAGGACAGGTAGCACAACACTTTAGCAGAAAGCAAGAGTTCTGGCACTGAAATATAAATGTTATAAAATCTTGTAAGAAAAGGACTTATCATCACAGGAAGTGAGAAGTAATTGCCTACAATATGCTTGCTACTATGCACACAATATATTGCTGTGGGGTAACACGGATTCATTTCTTACCGATCCTCTTCAGGCTCAGCATCCTCAATTTCAGTAAGGCCTGTGCCCATATCAGGCTTCCCTGCTGGTTTGGGGGTTTTTTTTCTGTTGAACTGTCTCTCTTGGACCTACTATCTATTGTCTTTGGTTTACTTTCCCCTCACTTCGGAGGACTTAGGCCAGCTACTATGCTAAAAGCTTTTCCTCATATCAAGCCACACCAGCCTACGCTATCCCATATCACAGCTCCTCCAGACCACTCTTTCAGAGACTGATTCCTTCCCCATTCCCCCAGTGACTGGTGCTCATATATTTAATTCCAACAGCAAGAATTGAGGCCACGGATGCTCTTAATTAGCTATGACTTATTAGATCATAACAGCCATAGGTGAAACCCTGGCCTCCTTGAATCAATCAGAATACTGCCTTTATCTGCAATGAAGTCAGGACTTCACTTAATATATACAGTTAGAGGTCCATTTGTAGCAAGTACTAAGCTAAATTCCACCTAAAATTATAATACTGCCTTCACTTTAAAGCTCTGTCCTCATTCTGCTTTAAGTTAGCTATATTTCAACTCCTTATTAGCACCTTTCCCAAATATCTTAGTTTTCCTAATAAACAGTAAAGTGAGCTCTGATCACTTTCTCTCTTCTGAATCCAAAGAAAATTCCACCATAAAGGTTTTCAGTCATAGAGAAGCAGCTACAGAAAACAGACTGGCTTTAGCAGGCTAGAGCTTTAGCAGGACAAAATGCTGTGATTATGTGTTTGGTCTTTCTTATAGAGCAGAGCAGCTGTCGTTCCAGCAAGCAATGCTGTCAGCCTTCACAAAAGAAAGTCATGTAAATGTCAAGTCATAGGTATAAAAACAATCCTTCAAAACAGCGTCTGTGTATCTGAAAAGCCTGCCTCGCTGTCACCAGTGAAAGTACCATAAGGAATGATGCAAAAGCCTGTTTAGGACAAACAAAGTTTTTGAACTAAATCCAAACTTCCCCAGCAGATCAACCTGCGTCACACTCTTCTTCAGGAGGAGAATCACATGCTCTTCAGCAGAGTGTATGTCTGCCTTAGTGCCTTATCCAGTATTGCTATTGTTTGACTAAGAGCCAGTCCCATTCACAAGGCGCTCATTGAGATACCATGTGCAGGCTAAACCTAACAAATATCCCCCAAACTAGATTGCAATTTGGTTGTGATAAAGGCATGGAACAGCAATGTACCACCCCTTCTCAACTCAGCTCCCCCGAACAAAGACACTTTACAGCAGATGGGCAGTACTTGGGATACAACTGAGCTGTTGCTGCAGAGATCTGAGTGTGCAGGCACCCACCTGCTTGCTAGAAGAGTCTTCATGTTCTTCATAACTAAGACTAATGGTACATAAGCACTCGCTCCTTCATAGGAGTTTCCAGACAGTCTGATAGACCTTGATAACAGGAGCTTTCAATAAATGAGCAGCAATTGCAAAAGCCCTTTTTCTGATCATGGACCACATCATGGAACAGTCATTTGCTAAGGGTAAGCAACAATAGAGCAAAGGAGGGACACAGAGTTGAAAAGCAGATACTCAACAGGGTTTCCGGTATGCCCTGCAAGCAAGTCATTCGGAAGAGATGCCTAATTAGAGCAACAGATATTTAAGACTGCACTCTTGAGTACAGTTATTATGAAGAGTTACACAGAAAATGAGTTACAGAAGACATAACATCTACCATTGCTTCTGCTCATTGACAAAGTTGCACTTGACAGATGATAATGTTCAACTGGCATGATAACAATCCCTGCTTTATAAGTGAGAAAATAAGGAGCATAAAGTGACAAACTTCTCACACTGATAGCAATGAAAATTAATAACCATTAAACTGGGCAAATACATGTACCCCTAAGGGTCCTGAAGTGACCTTCCAGGTCATTGACTGTTCTTTTTATATTAGGGAACATGCTGCAGGGAAAAATCTTCTATAAATGCATCAAATTCGATAACAAAAACAATTAGATTTTTTATCTTTTGTGTTTTTCTGAGGCTGCTGACCTTGAATGATTAGGAATCCTAACGATTAGGAACCAGTACCACTGAAACTGACATGGAAACACCCTTACAGGACCCATCCTTTTCCATGAAAACACTGTCCTCTTATTTTAATAATTTTTATATCACATGCTGATTCAATCAAGCATTCTAAGCACACTACTGTGTTTTAGGGTTAAATGCCTCTTTTAGTGTCAATGTCTTACAACCTGGAGACTGTAATGTTTCTCTTCTTCCAAAAAACCATCAGAGGCTTAGAGTATTGGCACAGGTTCTGTCCAGGCACAAGGCACAGCTCTAGCATGAGACTAACATGTCTCTTTGCACCACACCAGCTTCCTTGCCAAATACAAACCTGACATGTTCTATGTTTTTTTTTATTCTTGTCTTACAGTGATCAAAAGGAGTAACAACTTAAAATGTAGCCAGGTTGTAACTGTAAATGTATGTGGCAACCTAAATGCTCTCATACTAGGATCTTTTAAAATGGTGTTCTGTACCATCCCACTTCCGTTGGAAACACTTTTCCTGATACATCTTTACACTTCCTTGACCTTTTTTCTGATTAAATCACATCTATGGGACATGGCCACTCTATGATTAAAGAGTATATTAATGATTTACTACTATACTAGTACGCATCTATATTATATTGCTTAGAAAATGAAAACACTGAGATTGTTTATTGATCTGCTTTTTAAAAAATCTTATAGCCCCAAAAGAAGTAAATAGAGACATTAGATTTTAGAGTGTGCTCAGATTGCTGGATTATCATACCTGACAGATGCAGGTAAAGCTGTTGGTAAAGGTTTAAAATACCACTTCTGGCCATTTCAATTGCCTTGAATCCACAGAAGTTACATAGTTCATACAGCATATTTGATAGCTAATGGATGTAAAATCAGATATTTATTGTCAAGTGCAATACAGAATTAGATGTGTAAGTCATGGCACACAACTGTAATAAACACAGCCTGCCTCCTCCCCCCTCCAAAAAGCCACACACTAAAGATTTCCATTCAGCTCATGGATTTTATGTGAAACTTTAGAGGCTTGCATTAGTTGTGTTGCAAAACCATCTCAGCCCTTTTGAGTCTAGAGCCAGTATATAAATCTAGCCCACCTCTGAGACATGACTTTGTCAAAAATAATAAAAGATGTAGACAGAGATTAAGGAGCACAAAGTCAAAAAGAAAAAAAAAAAAAGGATTAATGACACATCAATCAAACAGAAGGGCATGTATTACACAGAGAGGTGAAGCCTGGTACTATTGACAGAAGACTGAAGATAGTTGCACATTGGTTTGTTTTGAACTCTTGCATGTGCTAGAAGAGCTGGTGATTTGTCACTGCAAGTGAGTTAGGATACTTCTCTCCCTAGGTCACTGGTGATATCTTTTGAGTATTACTTAGATTTTAGGAGGATCTACCGAGCAGAGACTATCTTTGTGGTCAGTGGAAAGAAATGGATTTGTCTGAAACCCAACAAATTAAGATTCAGGGTGGGATAGAAGAAAAAGCATTCTGAAAATCTGAAAGGAAAAAAAAAAAGTAAAAGAACAACTCTGAAAGAAGTATGAACTCTATGAAAAGGTCTCAGACAGAAGACACAATGCAGGACAGATGTAGCCAGAAGAGGCAGATGGAGGCAGGGGTAACCATGACAAGATTCAGCAGTTCTAAAACTGTTAAGTAATGTGGTAAGAGTACGTGACTGAAAAATTCATGCAACACCTAAAACAACACACAAAAAAACTCTCACACAACTGAAAGAGTGAAGAGAAGATGGCATGTAAAATCAAAAAAGAAACAGCTGTCACATTCCACAGAGACCTATAGACTGGTACAGTAGACATCCAGCCTTCAAAGGAGGGTTTCAGAGAAGCAGCAGTGTGATATCTGAATAAACAGCCAAGATACCCATTTGGAACACTTGTTTCAAAGGAGAGGAATGAATATTGACCAGCCAGAGAAGATTTTACGGTAGTCAAGGTGCACGATGAAGGACTAGGGCAAGGGGAAGTGTTTTACCTGTTGACACCCTGAAGGCATGTTTTCACCACAAAGGAGAAAGAAGCTGCAATAACTGTCAGCAGCCCAGATGTGTTTGGAGAGGAAGAGTGACCCTGAGGTTACAAGTCTGAGTGACAGGGAGGATGTGGCGTTATCAAAATCAGTAGTAGAGAGAGATCTGAAAGGAAAAGTAAGAAGTTCTGTTTTGGCCAGATTAGGAATGATCTGAAGGCAAAACAAGCAGGATTATGTGTCAGGGAGGCAGTCAGATATGCAAGACTAAATGGAACAGAGCAGAGGGTTTAAGAGTTATTGGCAGAGAGATGATAGCCAAATCTGTGTAACTGGATGTTGTCATCCAGAGACATGGGTATAGAAATCTCCAGGAAAATCAAGGACTGACTAAATCCCTTCCCTGCCACCTCATACAGGTTCCTACCTAGTTCCAAAAGAAATTATGTAAAATAGTGCTGCAAAAACATGCATTAAAAAAACCTGTGTCTCCATAAAATCTAAAGATCATACTGTTTCTAAAATTAGGGCAACCACTAAATGAAAGTTAACCCGAACAATAACTTTAGCTAAACTTCAGGTCACATGCATTTAATATAATGAGATGAAGAATATGAAAAGGCCATTCATAATGGAATTCATCGAGTTAGGAATGCCATGCTTAGCTGCCTTATAACATATAATTAATGATCCTATAAAAATCCAGCAGTACGAACTCTCCCGGCTGCCCGCAGAACTGTTCTTTATACTGGGTAGGGCAAGCAAGCATCTACTTCCACAAATACTGCCCTTTGAGAAACTGAAAAGCTTTTTTTCCCCTGCTCCATCAGGGACCATACTGCCATTTCCATGACACGCTGAGCTTTGAACCATTACCCAAATCAGACTATGGCATTTGGCAACCCAGTACACATCTGTCATGATAGACTGGTTACTGGTGAAATGTTAAAAAAAAAGTCATTAACTCTTTTCCATTGCTTCTAATACCCCACCTTCCTCTAGATTACTTATAATCCCCACTAAACCCACCCTCTGTTTATAGTCTTTTAACACAACAGAGAAATATATACTGTCTGGAGAGCTGTCTTGCCTTATACCACTCCCAACCACTTGGTACAACAAAAGACATTCTCTCTCCATCAAAAGGCCTGATCCCTCCTGAAGCCTTGATGCTCAGATTCAAGGTTAAAGGATTAAGGCCTGAAGCATTGAGTACCAGAGGAAAGGAAGCCAAATATCAAAAGAAACACAAAAATCAATCCTCTTCACCACAGGAGCAGTGTGAAGAACAAATCAGCTGGGCTGAATCTAAAATTTTCTCTGCGTGGGGCTCAAAAATTAGCACTGTTATAAATGTAATGGGTAGTTCTGCAAAGCCTCAGCACCCATGCAAAGCCACAGAGTTCAACTCAAAACACCAGTACGGTCTGGAAAGTTTTATGTCAGAATAATTCAGTGACAAATACATACAGTCCACTACAGAGAAAGTGAGAGCTGGGGAGCGAGCAAGAGCATGTGTGCCGTTATCTTTATATGTAGTCTGTATATCTGCAAGTGGCAGAATTTAATATTTACTGGAGTTTGCCTTTTGCTTCAGTGCAGCCAAGGTCACAAGAGGGGTGGGGGAATGGGTTTTAGCTTAGTGCAGCTGTGATTATGGCCAGAACAGCAGGGTACAGAGGATTTCTTGCTTAACTTTGTAATACCAATAGCTTTTGTTCTTAGTCCTGCCCCATCAGTTCTGATATAAGCTTCTAAATGGCGTGAAAGTTGTGCGGGTGGGTTTAAAAATCTCCTAATTTAAAACTACCTTCCAGAACATGGTTTTGTAAGATTTTCTCTTAACTTTTCCAACTCACAAATTTCTGGGACATAAGAATATCTAGATTAAACTTTACTTTTCTTCATCCAAGATTATATATAAAAATAAAAAGTAACAAAATGTAATCCACTCCAATTTATAAAAATAGAATTCAGGTTTTCAAAATTTGATTCAGGCAGTAAACTAACAATGTCTACATTTTCCTTTAAAGGAGGCATCTGCAAATGACTTGCAAAAATGTCTCTCACTGTCTGCAAGTGTTGGCAAGGAACAAACTACTTCAGGAGATGCATGAATTTTAAATATTTCAACCCCAAGAAAAAAAGAGCTCTGAGCATTTTCAGTCTGATATGTGAGATTATATAGCCATGCATAGGACTGGCAGCAATGCGAGTTTTTGTGTAAATACCAAAGCACTCATATCTTAGCAAGGCTGTTTTCACTGATTGCCCTCCTATGCTAACCAGTGTTTCTAACACCAGAGGTCCTGTGCTTTTTGAAGACCTCACCCACATGTTGGCTCCATCTGCATACAGAAACTACTTATGGTGTCTCCCACTTACATCTTTTACCTCAAATCTATCAGTAGGCTTCCTGTTCAAGGTTATTTGACTGTAATGGAAATGATGTAATACTGCTGTGTGCAGCATATGTAACCATGAGACCAGAATCAGAATAATTCAGGTAAATGTAAGACAGGCAGCTTCAAAATCCTGTTGCAGTTGATAGAAAACCAGAAAATTAGATTAATGAAGCAACTACATCAGCAGAAAGGAAGAGCTCTATCCCCAGTCTGGTAAGGATCACTGCCTACCTTTAAAAAATTAAAATAGATAGATAGATAGATAGATAGATAGATAGATAGATAGATAGATAGATAGATAGATGTAAAAAAACTGTCCCCCATACACTCTTTCAGTAATAAGCTTTTAGTAACCACTTTAGAACAGAAGTCTTCACCCTTCACAAGAAAACCTACTACCTTCAGTCTGCACATGGTGCTAATGAAGGATAAACCTGTATCTAACTACTGTTATATTCTGCCATTACGTCATAACAGATTCTGTCAGCCATCTGTTGAAGTGATGCTGTGCCTATACATAGCTAGAAAATGCCATGAGAAAAAGAAGAATTCATATCTGCACCTAATTCAGCATTTGCACTTCTG
Source organism: Heliornis fulica (assembly GCA_013399135.1). NCBI lineage: Eukaryota > Metazoa > Chordata > Aves > Gruiformes > Heliornithidae > Heliornis > Heliornis fulica. The sequence continues at coordinate 191,807 of VXBZ01004693.1, read as the reverse complement.
GCAGATCTACAAGCACTTTTTTACAGGCCAAACAAGTGCTCACTCCACAAATATCTTATCTAAAAATGATAGAAACTTCAATGTTTGGAACAAGAAAGTAACTCGAATGTTAAAAGGAGCAGTAACAAGTGGGTAAGCAGCTTCCAAACACACAGATTTTATGGGCCATTTGCGAGAACAGTTGAATTCAGTCTGATTTAATGTGCCAGTCTGCCAAAACAGCACTAGATTAAAAAAAATCCCCAACAAACTGTACTCAATACATTCCTAAAAGTTGGTCAAGTATTATATAGACAGACTTCAAGAGTCCAAGAACAGCTCACAGAAGAACCGAAGTCTAGGAGGTACTGGACAACAAGCCACTGATGGCACTGGTGACAGTTTCTCCTCAGGAGGCTCAGGACAGGAGTGACAGTAGTAACAGGAGGTAACACACAGTGGCATGAAGAGCATCTGACAGGAAAACTCCAAATGGGAAACAAAATGGATGCTGCCATTGCCACTAGACTTAAATATCAGTTCCCTTCCTAACTGAGTAATGGAGCTATCATGAGTCAGGACCAGGGTGGCAGAGCCATGTGTTCACACATGATTTTTATTTTATTTTTTAAGTAGTTGGAGGGGGGGATCCTGTAAGCAAACCTGAATGTGCCTGTGACAGCAGAGGGAGCTGCGAGTCTGCGTTCCTCTGCATGTCTATATAACTGTGTTGAATATTTGGACAAAAACACAGAAGTATGCATGCCCATCACCATAGAAAGATGCCTGCATGTCTAACAAGCTTAAAAAAAACCGAGTTCATAACAAAGCATTAAACAAGGAGCAAGAGATAATTGTCACCTTCTCTCACATGGTAATAAAAATAGTTACATTATAAACATAAAAATCTTTTAAAAGACCCCTGACAGCATTCCCTCCTGGAACTATCACCATAGCAATGAGCATTCAAATAGGAGGAAAGTACTGTTGAAATCTGTGTTTGATATTTTCAACTAACTAAAAATACAAACTGGAAAAAATACACACCGATGACACACAGACTAAAGCACACAAACATAAAAAGCCTTCAACGAAATTAGAGGTGGAAAATTCCACCTGAAAACGTTTAATACTCCAGGAAACAAATCCTTTAACCAGGCAGCAATGAGTGCCTGCAGATAAGTGTAAACCCACCCGACAGCTCCTCTATCCAACAATCCCTATTTATAACATTTTGCACAGGTCAGTGTAGAGGTACAACTGCAGCATTGTGTGAAATCTGAGGAAAAGATACACGTCAGAGAGAAGGCAGCAGAAAACTGCACTTGCAGAGCCTTATAGGAAACATAAGAACTGGAAAAGCAGCAAAACTTTGTACATTAAGGTTTAGGCACACGGCAGAGCTCTGGGTTATGTGCAAAGCAGCAAACCGTATCTTCTTCTCTAGTTGGCGCTGTTAAGTAGGTGTTATTTCCATGGCGTTCAGATCCATAGTTAAGATTAATTAAAGGAGAGAAGAGTGGATTGTTTTAAAATTCTTCTCCCAGATGCAGACGTCAGGAGCACACACAAAAGCAGGTGCCGGGTGTATTGATCCTACTGAATACACATGGAGTGGGTACTTGAGCATGTACCAAGCATCTGCGTGTGGGAGATGGAAAGCACTCTGTAAAAGGCTGGTTTATGCTAAACAAATGCAGCAGGTTATGGTTTTTATTTTGAATATTTTAAAGCACCTTGCACACTGGGGCAGACTTGAAAAGAAGTTATACAGACAACCAGACAACTTGCCATTAATTGTACAAGTTACTATCTCCGCAGCTGAAAATTGGCTGTGGGCTCACTTAGGAGCACTCCAAGCTACTGAAAACCATCCTCAGTAAAACCTGCTCTGACTGCTGCACCTTAGAGAACTGGAGATCCCACATCTGAACTATTCAGGCCCCATGCACCTGCCCAGCTGCAAGCAGGCAAAAGACAGACACATTTCTTCCCAACAGCTCCTCAATACACCCAGCAGGGAAGTGAGAAATTCAACACTGCAAATTCATACCGGGCCCATCCAAAGAGGCTGAGATGGACAGCGCTTGCGTAATTTGATAATGAAGAAACTATTATGGTACATTTAGAAGAGAAAATGAAACAGGCATCCATTGGAAAATTTGGCTGTAGTTTGTAGTAGTCCCCCAGATAAAAGTTTTCCTTTTCACAAACAGCCAGACTGTGACCAAAATTTGTAACAGAAATCAAACTGTACTGTATTTGCTCATGGAAACTTTTTTTCCTTTTTCAAGGAGGGAAAAAATTAATCCCTACAGGAGATGACAAGATGCCTTTTAAAGTACATATCTCATTTCTGACTACAATTACCTTTCAATAGCCTGGCACAGCTGCACACTCCTATTTGCTTTTTGTTTTTCATTAAGGGTTCCTCTATTATTTGTACCCATCCTATAGCATTTATGTCTGGCAGTGATGCACATTCCCTTGCCTACGATTCTTCCCACAGATAGTAGAGAATAAATTGCAATTAGATTTTCGTAATTGTAGATAATTAACTCAAAATGAGCTGTTAATTATAAAAAAACCCTATGTTTTTCAGTTCTTGATTATATTATTTATTTTACTTCTAAACTCCAATACCTACCTCACTTCAGCAAGTTTGGTATTTTAAAGGACTTTCACCATTTCCTTTAAAATATCAGGATATTTATAAGCTAAGTTTTGCTTCTGCAAAGACTGAAATCAAGTTTCATGCTGTGAGTTTTGCTAGAAGAGCTCTCTGAAACTCAGAGAGGGATGGTTTTCCACCAGGGTTCTGACAGCATCTGCTGTAACAAGAACTATTTGCAGGTCAATTAAAAAGAAATAATAAACCCATCCACCACCCTCTTCTCTCTGACCTCCCCCTTGCCCTGCCCCCAACTCCAAACAGAAGAGACTGTTAAAAATAAAAAACAGGTGTATTCCTACAAGCTCTTCATCCTTTCTAAGCTCTAGCCACACACTTGCAATCTCTCTCGAAACTGAAGAGAACATCACTTACATATTCAAATACATCAAAGAGACAAATGGACTTGTCTTCCGTAGCTTCTTTCAAGCCTTACTTTAGAGTAAAATTATTTAGGGAGCATTCATCTGGTAACCTTTACAAAACTGAAGATAGCATATAGGAAGAAAAACTTGCAAGTGTTTTGCTGCCAAACTTTGGAACCAGCTGGCATGGCAACTTGAGACTGCACAAACACATAGTAACTTTGAAAAATTATAGTAAATGAAACCAGAAGAATGAAGAGAGTGTGGGGAACCTTTTGAAATCTGGAACTCTCGTTTTGTTAATGGCACAGGTTTTCTTCATTTTCCCGGATAGACTATGTAGATTTTTTCAGGTTTTTGATAAACTGTTGCCAAGATGCCATACAGATGTTCTAGGTTACATTTTTCCTCCAAGGGGCTTAATACTACTGCATTTTAAAGATATCATAACTCTTAACGCTTTTGTTCCAGTGATCACACTTTGATCACGTCAGTCTATGTGAGAGTGAAACAAAATCCCCATCAGAATACAATGAGGATATGGCACCAACTCACAGCAGCCAAACACCTGGTTAAGCAATGAAGTATTCCAAGGAAACTAACTACACCTTTTGTGCTGAAGAAAGAAATCTTAATCCCTTTTTAGTGAAGCAGGATCTCAAAAAAAAAAAAAAAAAAAAAACCAAAAATCAGAATAACATGAGTTTAGTTTTAAAAAAGTGTTGGACCCTTCCTTTACCAATAAATACTTGTTCCAATATTCTTATATTATTTTAATCTGTCACTACGGAAGAGGCCACTTCAAGGACAGCTGCTTTTCTTGTCCCACAAAGCCAAGGATACTTTGGTCAAAATAACATCTACAGTTGAAGCACAGAGCAAGATGCTGGTACCTTTTGAGAAAGGGAGAAAAATCCTACCCATTCCACAGTTTTGACTTGCCACTTAAACCTGAATGTCTTCTAGTGCTAATAGAAGTTGTGACAGGGTAGGACCAAAAGAAAACACAGCAATGTACTGATTAAAGCTTTAAACTGTATGCAAAATGGAGATAAATAGTTAACTATTGGGTTAAGTCTATTTCCAGTTATTTAAGGGCAGTTTGTTCTGACTGCACTAAGGTACAACACAGCACTGTTTAAAAAACAAGTTAACTGTTACCAAGTGTAAAATATAATTTCTACCTGGGAGCTAAAAGCCAAAGTATTTTTTACATCAGGTGCAAATCAAGACTAAAGAGATGGTCTGATTCTGCCTGGAACAGAGAACAAAAGCTAAGATTTTGTGAAAACTGTTTCACACTGGACTAGATAAGCAACTTTAACAGACAACACAGAAAGCCCAAGATGTCTATAGGAAGTCAACACCCAAACCTGGAGTCATAACATGTCAGCATAACTATGAAGTGACTCGTAAAATGCAACATCCAATGAATTGAACCTTTCCTCCAGAAAAAAAAAAAAAAAAAAGGTCTTAAACAGCAACAAAAACATGAACAAATACACATGGCAGCCAAAAGCACATTGTCAAGAAGATACACCAACACTCTGAAGTACTTAGAAGTGGAAACAGAAATCACCTTAGCCCCACTCTGTTGCTGTTCATCATCAGAGCAAGTTCTCCAGCTGCTTCATCAATGGGCATATCTTCTGAACCAGGTACCTGGCCTCTAAACCTGAAAAAGCAGAGGTAGCTGTTTGCAGCTGGTCAAACCATCACACCAGGAATTTGCCACAGAAAGGTGAATTGTGTGACTAGGAACGAGGCACTTAATCACATTAAATGCAGAAGCTTTCACAACTGTTTTCACACTTTCAAAAGGACTTTAGTACTGGAAGGCTGACATACCCAGTGCCTGTGCTTTCAAAGGTTTCCATTGGGAAAAAGACTAGAAAAATTTCATTTACTGATACCCAAGCAACTGCTCCCTTAAGAAAATGGTCACAGTACCCAATAGCAAGCAACCTTACTGGACTCTGATTACCACTCCAAGAACACTGGAGCCCAAAGATATTGTATGTAAACTGCATAAAATGTAGAAGTTACGTGAACTGGTGGTTACTTGCCCTAGAACTAAGGGCTCTGTTTTTAATAGATTATCCCACCTTTTTCTTTCTTTCTTTCCAATGGAAATAGGAAAAAAAACCTCACCATTTTTTCCTTTTTATTTGATTTTTTTTTAATGTGTCCAGGATTTAGCCACATTTGTCTAATTACTGAGTAATAATGTTTTGTCATTTCTGGAAATCTCTATTCTTTTGTGTCTGGCATCAGGAGGAGTCATCACTGCACTGCCCCTTTCCCTGCCCACACAACTTTTTTGATAACTGGGCAACTGCAGACTGGAAGTACTATGCTCACTTGAGGCTAAACAGAGAAATGTGGGTTATTAAAATGCAGTTATGGTGCAGCGTGGCCAAAAGAAGGATCAATTCCTACTTTCACTGAAAGAGCAGAAGAGTTAATACCCAATAATTACGGTCAGACTTTTTACTTGTCATTCCATGACAATACTTTCAGCAGCTCTGAATGGACCTTAACCAGCACTCCACCCATGCAGAAGGACAGACAAAAATAAACACTTTCTGAAAATGGATTTTTGTTGTATTGTTGGAGGTTTTTTTTTTTGGACTGTCATGATGTTAAAGAGATGAACTAGGTTAGAGCCTCCTGGCAATGAAGCAAAGGGTATTTGAGCTTAGCTAAACAAATTTCTATTGTTTGTAGTATATAAAATTACCCTGTTATCAGGTGAAAAAATGAATTATATACCTAGAACTGAAACAGAACTATGATGCCTAAGAGATTTACCTGTAAATATCAAACAACTAATTCTAAAGAGACTGAATATTTTTAAGAGCAAGCACGCTACGTTCTAGTTGTTTTTTTTCT
>VXBZ01004693.1:149337-185889 GCA_013399135.1 Heliornis fulica | reverse complement strand
TTTCTTACAGAGAATAAGGCAAATGTGCTTTCACCTGCACTTCTGAAAAGAGATCACAAAAATTATTTGAATCATCAGATTGATCAAATAGTAATTTCTTTCATAGCATTCTTTTAAGTAACTAGACTTCTGTAACCCATTAAGGTTTTTTCAGGGAAAAGAAAAAGTTAAAATAGGCATAATGGCATTATTAACAAGCACATCATTGTAGATGTATTTAAGGTCCATTTTTCTTCCTGGGCTTATGATACTTCAAAGAAGGCTGAAAAACATTAATTAGAAAAAATAAAAGAAAAAAATCTACAACAAAACCACCAAAAAACTCAGCCTGTATGTCCTTCATATTCTATTTGTTTTTCATTAGAGGGATGCATGTGTAGAATTAAGGTATTTGATGATTAAGAATCCATCTGTTCCTACTTAATTCTCACCTGAAGTCATAATCCTTTGTTTGTGACCTTAGTTATTCTGGAAGCACACAACTGTGACTGCCTTTTAGACTGGCATTTTTAAAGCCATATTTAAAACCAAAATACATTTTTTTCAATATAAGCCACAATCCAGTATGATAAACAGAAGACCATCTAAAATACAGTATTCTCTTTTAGCAGTGGAAAAGTAACCAGGCAGCTGGGATTAAGAACAGAAAGTGATATACTTCTCCATGGTGGTTATAATACATGAATGTAGAAGTGGGTCATGTAACACAGACTCTCATGGGATACTGTCAGAAGCTGCCATATTAAAACATTATCAAAATAAGCATCCTTGCAAAAGCCTCCTATTGATTCTTGTAAAAGACTTCTACAAGATTTTTCCCCATTGATTTCCCTTCTTAATGCGGAAATACTATTATTCAACGGAGTTATACTGGATAATTTAGCTGGTTTTCACCTGCTCCTTCTGCTGTTCCTCTCCAGTCTAGTAACATTATAGCATTAAACCAGTTTCTCCTTCCAGAGACCCCATTTACACTGTCAGAAAGGTGTTCTCTCATCTTGTGAAGCAAACTCAAGCTTTTCAAGATGCAGGCCGTATTTCTATGGTTATAGACTTTAAGCATGTCTTCTGCCTCAGTCTTGTCATTCTCCCTTCCACAATGACCACCGGAAATAAAATTCCTGGAGAAGAGAAGGCCGCGGGGGGACTTCTCTTCAGCCTTCCAGTACTTAAAGGCAGCGTATGGACAGGAGTGGAATCGGATTTTCACAAGGGCAGAGAGTGGTAGGACAGGGGAATGGACTGAAGCCAGAGGAGGGGAGATTTAGGTAGGACATCAGGGGGAAGTTCTTGATGGAGAGAGTGGTGAGGTGATGGAACAGGCTGCCTAGAGAGGTGGGGGATGCCCCAACCCTGGAGGTGTTCAAGGCCAGGTTGGATGGGACCCTGGACAACCTTGTCTAGATGCAGGCCTGGAGTTTGGTGGCCGTGCCTGTGGCAGGGGGTTGGAACTTGATGACCCTTGGGATTCCTTCCAACCCAGACCAGTCTGATTCTTTTACACAGAGCTCCATTTTTCCCCCATACATATGTGGAAAAAGAAATTATATAATCCATACATACAAAAAATCATGTAAAACACACTTCCACCAGTCCCCACCTTGGAAGGTGCAACACCTGAGAACTGACCTCTCCCAGGAAAAAAGGAGAAATACCACATCTGTCAAAGTGCTTGTCCTGCTCTTTTGCCGAATGCCTGCACTCCTTCAAACACCTGCACTGAGTTCAACCTTTCATTTTCTTCTACCGCTCCTCTTTCCTACCTCATCTTTTAGCACTACTTTTCCTGTGCCTTCCTTTCTACCATATACTGTTTTCCCCTGCTGTTTTCCACAGCTGTCATGCTGTTTCCCAACAATATATGCTAATATACTAACAAGTCTCGTCTCCTCTAAATCAATGTTAGAATTTGTGCCACAGGTCTTGCCTATATTATCAGTTCCATGCTCGTGCTTTAATTAACTATTGCACACATGTTCATTAGAAATTTTAGATTATTTTTAAAAAAAAATATGAATCTCAAAATCACCTGTTATAATCCATATGGGATTGGTTTAGTTGCTGTTGTTTTAGGAGTAGTTTTGCTTCTTGCTTAGCCAACAACTGTTGCAGTTGTTCCTTTTCAATTTCCAGCTCCATTTTCTGGAGAAGAAGCTTCTGCCTTCTTTCTTCATACATAGTTTTAGCCTGATCTGTTTCTTTAGGCCCTGACTTCATGCTGTCATTCAGCCCGGAAACTTGAGAGCACCTGGAATAATCACAGGTTTTGTGAACTGGCCCAGAGTCTCTTCTAAGTACCTGTCTGACATGATGGGTCTCTTGGACGCTTGCTGAGCTCCCGATAGACCTGCAGGCACAACTGTGACTCACTTGTTGAGGGCATGTGTTCTGAAATTCATTTGCTCTCTGGTCCACCTCCTGAGCTGGTTTTACATGGTGAGGGCTCCTCTTCTTGGCTGGGGAAATCATATTATTATACTTTCTGTGCAAGCCATTTTCTACCGGATATTCTTTTAGACACTCTTGGTGGTTGTAACGGATTTCAGTCCTGTAATCATGATTATTCCTGCAAGGCTGAGACACTGCAGCATGGGCTGGGCTTGCAGGATTTGACGATCTACTGTTCTTATAAAAAGTCTGAGGTTGGGCAATACTCAGGTAGGAGCCATCTAACACCAAAGGTGGTTGTTGGCATGAGCTCTTCTTACCAGATACCTGGAATCAGAGAAATGATTTCCCGTGAATTATCAGAGTTTACCTTTTCTCATTAATTTCACACGGTAAATGTGTTCTCTCAGAAATAGATTTGCTGCATCATGCTTATGGACATACAGCCAAACCCAAGAAAATGTTTATTAGAAGACAGCCATGAATCTTCTATCAAATCTCCATTTCATTCCATCTACACAAGGGTAATAAATGTAAAACTACTGCCTGCAGGATCCTTAGCATAAAATGAGTCGCTTCAGAGTATCAAGTAGTTGTGAGCATCTAGGGTTACATAAAATCAACTTGAAGAGTGGCAAAAAACATTAAATGTTAATGTTTGAAAATGTTTAATTTTGAATACCGAGCCAAAAAATCCATTCAGCCACTATAAATACTCTTTGATTGGCCATTACACAGCAGGAGATTTGATGTAAAACATTTCACCTTGCACTGAATGGGATATTACTTACCGCTGGAAATTTGATGAGAGTTTTTGAAATATCTTTACAGAAACACAGATAAAAACCAACTACTTTCTGCAAAAAATGGTTGTACATCAAAAGCTGTCATTTAAACACAAAACATGTTTAAAGTCAGCTATAAACATAAGTGATTTTTCAATTAAGCTGGGCAAGTGATTATACTATGATAAAACTTTGAAGAAAGCAAGCAACCACAATTCACATTTGTCAACCCACTATAAGCAAATTCTAGTGGTTTTGTTACACTTGTGGATATTACGTAAGAGACATCAAAATCTTACTCATCAAAAAAATCTTTCCATCAAAATCATGGAATATCTTCGCACTAGGGTACGTCTAGGCAGTTAAACATTTGAGATTTTATGCACATCAGAACAGCAGTGAATCAGACACTCACATTTCTTTTGCTAGACCTGTGCATTAATTTCAATAACATACTGAATTTAAACTTCTCCAGCCTCTGGGACCTTTCACAAAGATCTAATTTTTTTTAATTACGGAAGCTAGGTGTATTGAAGATAAAACCACAGCAGCAAAAGTGGTTTAGCAAGGAAATTTTGTATTCACTGATGGAAAGAAAATGATTATTTGCACTCTGGCAATGCTTACAGTAGATAGGTACTGTCCTCATACAGAGTGAAAGACAGTCAAGAAGCCCCAAAACATTAGAACTCAGTAATGCACACGAGCATCTGGCAATGATTAGAAGAGAGATATAACCTAAATCTATGCAGTGTTTATATGTATATTTTAAATTCTTTTAAATAATAAACAAAATACCAAATATACTCTGCTGACCTTCAAGACAACCAATTACAAGTTTCTTCTAGACTTCACAGAATGCAAATTAACATGGATTAGCACCTGAATACTGATATTTTATTATTTCCAGTATTGTGGATACAAATATATCCTCCCTGCCATGTGATTGAAAGTCAAGGATGTCATGTTTTGCCCCAAAGGGCCCAGTGAGTTGGAGGCATTTGCATTAATGTCAGTGCTAAATGTCTGAGGATAGTCTGCTGCTTGGACTGGGTGAAAAGTGCAGGACATTAAAATATTTTAAAGTCAGAGTGGCTGGCAGGGCAACTAAGCAGAAATGCAACATGCTGCCAAAAAACCCCAGAATTTTGTTATTTATTATTTGTACCGTGCCATCCTTGTCTGCAATATTTTCTAGACAAATAAAGGCTGTAAAGCCCTTTTAATCTAAGTTAGACAATACATAAAGGGATGACCAGCAGCAGGAAGAAACATTACAGAAAAGAGAAAGCAACAGAATCTCTTGGTTACACACTGTCTCTCATTTCCCACCTCACCTGCTTCTCCTAATAAAGCATTTAGGGTGCCTACCGGACAGAGGCTTTCAGTGTAGCTAGTTCCTCAGCTCCCTAGGACAACAGAAGGTGGCAGACCTGAAGGTATTCTTAGAGGATCCTATCAGAGACGGCAGCTTTGCATGGTCTACAGAAAGCATACACCTACCCTTCTGCAGACCATAAACAGAAGTAAAAAGAAACAAATGAAGATGACCCAAACGATAACTGAGAATGTCTTTAACTTAGCAGTTTGTCTGATTGAATGAAGAGAAAAGAGAATGTTAAGAAATCTAAGCACACAAATGAAGATGGTACAAAATAATCATCAAGAGCTGGTTTAAGAATGAAGGCCCACATCGCAAATTAACTTCATGGCTGAGACTCTATTAAGAGTCCCTGAAGGCCCTAAAAGAGAGGTACCAGTTAGCATTTGTTGACCTTGGGCACCATTAAATCTGCCCTGATGGTCTCGGGAATGGCATTGACATTTAAAGACTTCATAACAAGGCAGAGAAACTTTAATGTTATTTCACAGTTACAATATGTTTGCAGGGGGGAAAATTCTCATTAATGTCACTGAATGCAAGTGGGGGTTTTTTATTCCTTTAGAAGGAGGAGGTCTTTTTAGGCAGAAGACTGAGTTCCAATGTGTCTTTGACAGCTACTTAGTACTTTGCAGGGTCTAACCCCAAAATAAAAATAACTACTGGGAGTCAGAAGCTAGTCAACAACTTTTTAGAAATTTATTTCTTTTCTGTTAATGCTTTAAATTGAAAACTACGGCTGGCTGGTAGAGGCAGCAGGGAAAACAGACATTTACTTATGAGGGATCAGATGAGACCAGAGCATGCCATGACAGATCAGTAAGATGCAGGCCAGGTGAAGGGGAAAAAGCAAAAAAAAATTAAAATTCCAAAGACCCACATACTAGCACGAGCCTAAAGACTCACGAGCATAAGGAACTGGGTAATTTTACAAGATGAGTTAAAGAAAGATATTGCCTATGGGACACATGGAAACCATGACGGACCATGATGGAACAGCTGTGCTTTCCCCTCTGTGGAGCTCTTCCAGGCTTCTTGTACGGTACAACTTAAAGACACAACTTCCTTTAACTGAGGCTTAAACAAACAAACTCAGACTGCTCCTTGCAACATATGGAGTTAATAAGACATGATCAGATGTGAAACTCTTGCATGGAAACAAGGAGATATTAAAAAATAGTTCAAATAATCTTTAGAAGGTTTTAAAGACAAAGACGTGGGGAGCTCCACAAAATCTTTACTGCAATCCCAGTAATTTTAGCTCAGGGATTCAGAGCAGAGCTTAAACAAATATCCAGTCCTTAAAGCTTCCTACAAACAGACACACAGAGCACCAGTTTTTATGCATGCAGCATTGTGATCTCTGCAAATTCTTCTTAAATGCAACTTGTGTGCTCTGCAGTGTTAATTCACAGTGCTGGCAGAGGAGACGCATTTACAGACTGACTCCAGCACACAGGGCTTTGTACTGCAAGGGATAAATGAGTAACAGATCAGATCTTACAATCTCAAAACAGTCAAGGTCCTGGCAGGTTTCGTGGGTAGCTCTGCATGTACAAAATGTGTTTAAGAAAAAGCCCAAACCCATTAACTCAAGAAGTCTTGCACTCCGAGGACAAAAGATGGGGTCCTTGCATACACTGGGCAAAACACACTGTGCTGCTATGGAGAACAGCACGATTCCTATAGATGTTAACAGTGTTAGATTTCACCCATAGCACCTGGGTTTGTGAAGAGACAATGAACTAAAATTTTTCTCAATTGTTTCTTGGAAGCATTTCTCTAACCTGGATTTCTGTCTCTCGGATTTCTTTTGGAGGTGTAGAAACAGAGGAAGGAACATGCAGGTTCAGAATTAGTCCATTAGCCTGAGCACAGATCCTGGAGAAAGCCAAGAAGAGTGAACAGAAGCAGCAACCAGAGGAGAAATACAGACATTTAAAGATATTTAAAGGTGAAGAAAAAAATTTCTAAATGGACAAATGAAAGGCTACCATAACTAGGAACACCTTAAAGAGCATCAAAGGCATGTATTGGTGACCCAGCTGATGCAGTCGCTAAGGTATACATTCTAAATCTGGAACCCAGTCACCAATGCATTGTTGATGTAGGGGTCTCATCTGAATAAAACTAGTCTTCAGGTTTGAAGGTCTATCAACAGTATAAGCACTTGCTCTTGTCAGCAGAATGAGGTGAATATATTATAAATAAGCACAGGTAGGATATTTGGGCAACTAAATGTCATTTTAAGAACAATTATTTCAAATTATAGGACTATTTGAAGTGCATTACTAGTGATTAAGGAGCTATTCTTTCCAAGAGTCTGTAAGAATTTATCAAGGAGAATATAAAAAGGTAAAGATTTTAAAGTAAATTAGCAGGATCTACTTAAGTCTATAATTTTTTTTCTTTAAATCATATAATCTTTTATTAAAATCTCTAACATAAGTAACCTAAGATCAGTCATTACAAAGTGCTTGCATAACAGTTCAGCAACTGTCTCTGTCAGTACCTAAGATAAATACAGTAGATAACTCGGAAGGTAAGCTGTTTTTTCAAGCAAGAAATATGCCCTATTTTCTGTAGAAAATATGTATAGCTATGATTGCCATATTCCACTGAATAAAACAAGTGGTCTCAAATCAAAGAAACACTATGTGAATGACAGTCACAAACCTGTGTTTTTCCTGCGAAAATCTCCCAAACTCAATACACTGAACAGGTGTAAAAAAAAAAAAAAAAAAAAGATCACATCACAAAAAAAAAGTGAATCTATAGCTGCTAGCTGACAGCAGAGGAACACCTCCTACGTTTGTGTTGCCTTCAATTTTTTTTCCCCTCTTTGTTAAGAGGGTTTGAGCTTGGATGCCAGGTGCACAAAAAACCTGCATTCAAAGTGGCATGTGCGCAATTGCTGGCACTCAGCTTTAAGTGTATATTTTGCATTCATAAACATGCCACCCTTTTTCTCCAGCTACACAAATATTGTAGATAATCTCTAACAAATGCTTCCATTTCAGATCAGACTGGTTATACGCTGGCTGATAAAGCAGTCATTAATAATACAGCGCTCCAAGAAAACTAAAGCGAAGTGCCTGTACGCTGAGTCTTGGAAGTCACTGTGAGCAGAATGCCCATTAAGCCCAAACAGTACCTACAGCTGCCCACGCAGTACCTGACCGCTCTGTTTGCTACAAAGCAAACATGTTTGCTTTCCGAAACAAAACTACATCGGACCTGTTTGCACTATAGAGAAATGCCACTATAGTAATCTTGACAGCACCAGGTCTAACTATTAACATTCAATGTGCTGCCAACATTATAAAAACGAAAAATCACAATCTTCTGACTTCAATTTTTTACTTCTGCCCTTTATTTTACTGAAGAATCAGTAGTTCAAGACCTAGATAAATATTTCAAAACCTATACTATTTGTGAGCAGAGCAGGTCACTACCATTTCCCAGTGCATTTAGAGTTCACGTGAAATAAGGGCAGAAGAGTGATGAGCTGCATTTTTAACATGGGCATACACAGAATAGTTGTCTAGCTGATAGAGAATGCGTAATGCAACATCTGCACGGTACGCCTTGCCAAAGCCCATCCCAAATAAATGTAGTGCATTCTCCCTAGTGCAATTAACTCTCGTACTCTGGCAGGTTTTGCTAGAAGATCATCAAGGTAGATTACCTTCCAGCATATGAACTAAATACTTACAGGTGTTATATCATCAGTTATTACTTACAAACTTCTGCATTTAACAAGACATCCAGGCAAATGAATGATCTAATTTATGAATTATTTATAAGAATTTCACAGCATGCTCCTGGCGTCATCCATGGCCTTTTCCAGGTCATATGACACCAATTAGAGCTGAATTTTAAATTATTCAATAACCTGAACTCTCTTGTCATTTAACATATAGATATCAATGCAGTAAACAAGTTAAGTCTAATGGGCCCTGGAGGTTTGCGTTCCTCCGCCCATCAGCAGCAGAGGCTGTATGCTACCACTGGAATAGAAAATAATAGAATGCAGCAGTCAAAAACATTTGCAAGGTTTTAATAAGTTATTTTGGCTCCCTTAGGGATTTTAGTATAACTTACAAGCACTGAATCTAAAACATATTAAAGTCCTTAGCTATGTGCTTTTAAAACAAAATTAGGACATATCAAAAGAGCAAGTCTGACACTAACCCTAATTTAGGCCCTTAATTTGAAATGTAGTGGAAATTATGGAGTAAGCAAGATTTACTATGCACAACTCTACCTTCAGGCTCTCCTACAGTAGAGCCAAAAATAGCCCCTCTCCCAACACATATACACCTGTCTGTAAAGATAAGGATACACACGGGGAAATGGAAATGTTAATTTAACAGCTATCAGTTGACAGGTATACCTTGCACTCCTTAGCAATAGGGTGGGGAGAAAGCACCTCCACCATTCTTTTATCCTAACAACACCGAGGAGACCAGTGCTACAGGAACCCAGACAGGTTTGTGTATTGGCTTCAAGATGTACCAGTTCAGAGGAAAGGTTTAAGGACCTTTGTAGCACATTATAAAGAAAGAGAGCAGATGTAACAGCCTCTTAAACACAAATACAATAAAAGATATCTTTAAACCATTGTTTTTCCATCATGACTACAAGACGGACAAGTAGTGTATCAACAGGAAGCTGCCTGTGATGAACAGCACAATTAGATAACTGATTCTGCCTTGGTGTAAAGCCTGCAAGAAACACACAGCAACCATGCCACACCCAGGTTCCAAATCAGTGACCTTCTGACATCTTGTGATGACAGCTTCATGACTGAAGGCAGGCATACAGAACCCCCTATCTACTGCTGACCTAGCCTAAGAAGTCCAAGGCATACAGCGGAAAACCTTTGAGAGTGGGTGAAGCTCACTACAAGCCTACCAACTCATTTTATAGCATCTGTGCCTGAACTTTCTGAATGCTGTTGTACTAAACCCCAGACCCACTCCAGCAGATGGTCACGTGCAGATCCCCATCTTGGAGGACCCTGCTCATCTGCATGTTTCTTTTGTCCTCTCACCACTTAGCAAGAATTAAAAAAATTTCCAAGTTCAGTCCAACAGCAAGAGGAAAAGATGAAAAGGGAGCTGTTCAGTCCACATTTTATAAACACTAGTAAGAAGTTCTCTAGGAACTGCTGTCAAGATGAATGCCAAAACAAAAAAGATTTTGACAAAATATCATGCCAACTAATTAAACACACACCTATTCCAAGCGTCTAGCCAGATTAGGAAGAATAGCAATTCATATTTTCAGTCCCCGACCTTACCATAGGAGGGGTCTGTAAGAGAGGTCTCATTTTGAGTTTGGTTTTATTTGAGGGGATCAACTTTTCAAGAAAAAAAATAGCAGAAAGGGGAGGAGACAACTGCCTAATCTCATAGCATACATTTTAGAACATACAAAAATAGCTGTAAGGGATTTTATTTTGGTTACCAGCCAGATTTAGTTTCATTTCTACGCTGGGCAACGTTTGATTATTTCACATTAGGGTAGTAACATGTTGGATGATAAGAGGTAAGTTCATATTGGTTTTCATTAAAGAGTAATATCCACCATGTATTTGGTCTTTCAAGGTAACTTTTTCAAAGTTGTTTTAAAAAGCACAGTTTTCTACTTGGAATCACAAGTTTAGCATATCAGGGGCAACACATGTTCCTGGCTACTGCCAGTCTCTTTAGAATTCAGTCAACATTGCTCCAAAGTCATGCTTTCACAGCTCCAGACACAAGACAAAAGGGCAAATATACCGTGACCCTTCTAAATAGCCCTGATTACTGTGATCAAACAGAAGCCAGATACTTATGTGGATAAGAACGTGTAGAGTTTGATGTGTGAAGATTACCACAGGAGCAGACGTTGAATCAGCATTTGCCAACATGTACCTCACCATGACAGCTAATATCACCTTTCCCCTGTATTTACAGTAGGGATAACGGTGGTACCTATTGGCCAGCGATGAATTTTAAGTAACAACCACTGTTCACTCAGAAAGATAAACCAGAAAGTTTTACTTCCTTCAGAAGGTAAGTGTCTCCTGCAGAGCCCCTGGGGTACAGATGCAGGCTTTGAAATGCCTTTGCCGCACAATGAAAAAAAAATATAAAAAAATAAGACAACTTCTAAAAATTAAAAGCATGTTCAGAAGTATGGACAGTGTTTTGAGGGAAAACAACCAGAAAGTTATTTAAATAATACAGAAATCCCACAAAAGCAGTAACAAATAATCTTTTGACTTTAAAGGAGTGGAAAGGCATGCCCAAGTGAGCACGTTCAGTCAAGAGTGTCCTTGCACTAAGAGCCAGGCAGCATTTAGATTCTGCTAATGATCCCATCTCTGGGAAATAATTCATAAAAAGTAAACAGTAATTTTCATGTGCCTGCCCTTTTGATCTTACATTTGTAGGGAGTATTCTAAGGCTAGCTGTGGGCGCCCCCGTGGCTCTGCCTGATTGACCTCTAATCTGCCCCTCAAGTAACGATCATGCCAAGGAATGACAACAAGAGTTGCATGTAAGCAGACATTTCAATGCAATCTCATTAAAGACAGTCTGACTCACTTCATCTTGTCAAAGAAGAAGTTTCACATAAGAAGAAATAAAAGCTTTTTAGAAAGACTCTTTTATTTTGTAGTAATGCTGTTCTTGCTGGGACAAGACTAACGCACCAGCATCAGACCGGTACATGGCTTTATATTAACTGGTCAAATGCTAAAGCAAGACAGAACAACAGGCAGCCCTGTGATTATGTGTTAAATAGTCTTGATAGGAGAAAATTAAGAAAATCCTAAAGGGATAAGTCAAGACCATGGTACTTGATCTCTCCACTTTTTTTAAAAGGTGCCCTTTATTAAAAAGCAGTTGTCTAAAGGCTTAGACACTGACTGCTTACGATCTCATCAACTCTGAGATCACAGCTTGCGTTCTTTTACCTAACACTAACCCACAATAAACACAAGACAGCTTGTACGAGGTGGCTTATGTCTCTGTCACAGGAATGAAGCTAAGAGATAAAATGGCCAGTCCAGAGCCGCTGATGTGTAGAAACTTGCTGTCATGCCAAAACATGCCGTCATGGCAAGGTGACTAAATTACTGGGAACAACTTCTTTAAACAAGGGATTGATACAGCTACAAATTAACCTGCTGAAGTACATAGAATTGGGAACACAGATTAATTCTATATTACAGAGAAGCTGAAGAAAAATGTATACTCCCAATACGCTGAGGGTCGAGTGCATGCAACACAAAGATGGATGAAACGGTAAATATGTAGCACTGGAATTGCTACCAAGGTACCTGAAAGGCTGAGTCTTCTCTGAATGATGGCAGATTTCCTTCATGAGCATATAGATTACGCTTCTGCTTCCTGCTTCAGGCTTTCCATAGTTAGTTCATATATCTTTTTTTTTTTTCAGATTATCTTGCATTATCAAGCACTGCACTTCTTACCAGAAGTCAACCTCTTCATATACAGTTGTATACAAAGTCCACAGAAGTGCAAATGACACTCTGCTAATGGAAAGGAGATGAACATTTTTGACTAAGAACACGCGTAGCTGAAAGTTTTGTGGACAATACAACCACCCCTGGCGACCTTCCACCTGAGCAGATTTACAACATGACATCTCATACTCAGTTACTTAATCTGACAGGTGTCCTCTGAGACCTCTGGGCAACAGAGGCAAACTATCTCAATTGAGTCTGGAAGGCTTGGCTCTCTGAACATAAAAATTCAAGGTCTTCTTGGTGTACAGGCCATGATTTCAGTGAGGAATTAAATGTTTTCTATTTGTCAGACTCGCAGTATCACAAACATGTACAGAAATTAACTAACAGAAGATCGCAGGAAAAGTTTAATCAAATAGGAGCTGTCATGGAGCAAATAGCAATTGGTCATTCCCCAGGAGTAATCCCTTCCTTTTGAAACCCGCCATGAAGATGCTGGCTTCAGAGTGCTCTCACCACACCTGAAATGCCACTGAGGACGTCCCAGCAGACCTTTTGTCTATGGCTGAGATACTTTAAGAGCCAAAGTTACTCTGCAGTGGGTTTAGTACAGTTGAAGTTAGCAACAGCTGACAGAGGGAAATGACCTCTGATATATGAAGCTACAAAGATCAACTTCCTCTTGACCCATGGAAATGATCTTTTATAGTCCTGCTTGACACCATAAAGTATAGCAATGGTATCACAGCTATTATTAGCATAAAATGGTCCTAGATGTGATGTAGAACACTTTGACAGTCCATCCTGATGGGCCCAGCTACACAATATTGATATAAAGGCTCTTCTATAGTTACCATAGGCCATTAGGTTGTCTGAATGGACATCCATCACTACCAGCTTGTGTGAAGGAGAACATTAAGTTAAAAGGGCATGACCAAGCATAAATTGAAAGGCCCTCCACTTCTCCAGGGCAGCAGTGACCTTGTGAGGCAATCGCCTTCACTCTGAGACACTGCAATCTGGACAGACAGACCAAGTAAAACTCACCCACAGGTTTATTAAAGGAGTTTAGTTTAGCTCATGAGAGTCAGCCTTTGCAGTAGCCTGAAAGGAAATCCTTGCACAGAACAGGCCCTTTATCCTAAGTAAACAAAATACATAAAAATTAAATGTCTTCATAGATTCACATTAATAGCTAGCAAAACATTGTTCTCTGCTTAGTTAGATGAGGGACAGGGAGGGGCAATTTCCAATTGTGAACCCCTACATTATTCTCTCTCCAAGTCAGAATTGAAGTAAAGGCCTTCCTTTCAATAGAGGACCATTACATTATTGCACTGTGCCAGCCTAGAAGTACTTACTCCACAGCTATGGTTAAATGTTGCATCTCTCTTTTGCTCTTTTTCCAACTTGTTCCTAGCAGCTGTCCGTTTCCAAAAGAAAATCTGTTTCACACCTGATAATAATTAGCATCGCTGATTCATGACACCTAGAATTTGACATTAATTATTCTCAAGGAGGAAACAAATTTTGAAGGGATTTTTTTTTCCCAAGGAAATCTGAAGATGTCTGGATTTGTATATTTCACCTTTTCTCTCATTTATCATTCCCAAATTTGTGAACTCAATCTGTACGATAAGTCTGCACAAATACCGAAAGCAGAAGCTGTCCACAATGCCAAAAGTTATGAATTTTGGAAGTTCTGACAAAATTCTAAAGCAGAAGGTCCCTCTATCTGGGTTCCCAGACCACTTCCTTTGGATATAGTTAATAAATGTATTTTGACTACCAGGCTTAAGCCTTCCTTATTCCATCTGAAAGAGCGGCACTTCAGCTCTCCTTCTTAAACTCTGGATTCAACAAAGAATAGTAATGCTTTGAGGCTGAAAAATCTCTAAAACCACTCAGTGCCAACTTTAACGGGAGCAGAATTAGGTCAACAGTAAAATTCACTCCCTCTAGGAACAGAGTTGAACCATCCAGTTGAGCACATAAGAAATTCTTACCACGTGTTTCTAAATCTGTAAAGTCCCTTAGGATTTGTAATAAGTAATAAAAAAAAAAAAATTCCCAAAATTGTTGTAGTGCAGAATGCTCTATCCTACTACAGAAGGTGAAAAAAGTTACTTACTAAATGAGCCCATCTTTAAGTACCACAGACTTGATGGCAGAGATGATAGGAAGTTGCAAGTATTCAGAAGAATTGGGGGGTGGGGTGGGGAGGGGGGTGGCACGAAATAAGAAGGGCCAAAAGTAAAGAAAACAAGAAAGCTAAAACACATTGGTTCTGTCAAGTATTCATAAAAGGTTTTCTTTAATTTGCTGAACTGTAATAGAAATTAAAACTGAATTTCTTGTTCACAATGTATTCATTGGAGGGGAGGGAATGCAGTTGGCTATTTCCAAAGCAGTTCAAGCTAAAACAGACTCAGTTCTGCAGGACTGAACAGGAGCCAGTTTCCATCCTTCTCAAAAGACCAAAAAGCAACTTGGCAGCAGAGAGTCTGACTGCAAGCTCCATCTCAGAAATACTTATGAAGCAAGACAAACCTGTGGCCATTGTGACTGAACTCATTAAAATCACTACAGATTATTTAAAGCCCTCATGCCTGACATTCAAGTCCTTTATTGTGCTTTAAATGCCTAGGAAAAGAAGCTGCAGACATAGGGCAGAAATGAGGGCTTTAATATCGCAGCTGATCACTAAGTGACCAGTAAAAGGAGTTTGGTGCCACATGGGATTTTTGGCATGAAAAGTTAAATGGGATTGATTGTAGAATTTCACTTTGTTTTTGAAATCTTTTGCTTTCTGATGGCAGAACTGTCGATGATACAAACGCCCAAGCTCAGCTTTCAGCCTGGATAATGACCAGAAGCAAAGTAATCAGATCTCTTGGATCAGTGTCTGTTTCATGATACGAGATAAGATTAATAGTTTCATGCTGATTTGCCATTTCCTAGAGTGGTGTTAAATTACAAACTTACAGGGGGTGGGGGGAAATGTGTACTGCATGAAACTCTTTAGAAAAGGGCAAAACCAAAGCACAGTTATCATAAGATAAAACCATAAAACAATCACTGCCCTTGGGGGACCAGAAGCTCTGTGCAGCCTCTCATGTGTCAGATCATCATAGGGTGCCTGGTTATTTTATGATAAGATTATCTAATGTTAATCTCACCACTAGAATTGCCTGCAATAAAAATGTTACCAACTTTCTAATTTTAATTACTGGATTCCTGAAGATAACTACTTCATTCTGTTTAAAAAAACCCACTCCCCATGGTTTCTCTGAAGCTGGGAGTAATTCAAATATCAAACTTGTGGATTGGATGACTTTCAATGCCTTTAATTCTGTGCTTATTAACTCCTTTCTTCCCTCCTATTTTCACCCAGCGATCCTGACAACAGACAGTATTATATGCATATAGGATAACAAGTTCTTCCATTTCATTTCACACACTACATGAAAAGAATGCCAAATGCCTCAAAAGAAATCAGTAATGTATCTACAAATGCAGACATTCTTGAAATAATGCTGAAGGGGAAAAATTATTTCCTTATCCAAAATTGTCAACATAATGACCTTCGAATTAGCTAGCAGAAGCAGCGACCACCACTGTAACCACTTCAACAGCAGAAGCCCACTGGCTGATTCCCTGGATGAGGTTTCTGTAGAGCAATCTCTTCAGAATCCACCACTAACTCACTGAAGAGATCATCTGAGGTGCTGGTTGCATCAGCTAGTCTTGCAACACACACATCTCCTTGCATTATAATTCTTAAAGCTGGAAAGCTTTTCTAGCAATTATCTTTCTGCCACTAATCAATGCATTGCATCAAATGACTGCAGTCATACAAGCTATCTATTGTCATAGGACTCCCAACTGCAGACAAGAAATATCAAAAGGAGATATCATGCAAAAACCCTTCGGGGAAACACTTTTTCAGGGGCTGTAATGGGTGGGAATCCTCAGGAACAAAAAGGTGGAAAAAAAAAACAAGCAGGAGAACTCTGGCCATTTGAAGAAACTCCCACTGTATCACAAAGCAGCTTGATTTGGTCCCAAAACACACTCTCAGAGACCCTAGTTCACTGATAGTCCATAGTGTGGGTCTGACTATGTTTTTAATCAAACCTTATGATAATCAAACTAAGGACACTTTGCTACAACACAGTGATACAGAACAAACCTCTTGCAAGAGTTGTAACATGGTAAAAACCAAATAACTATGCCCTAATCGCACTATCACTGGATATTATCCTACTATTGCATTTTTCTGCAGCAGAGACCAGATAAGAACAGTTGAAGACAATTTATAGATTTGTCATGTTATTCACTAGCAAGATACAATTTGCTTATACATCACTTGCTTTATATATGCATAGATAATCTATTGTCTGCATTTCTCTTGTGCTTTTAGCATAAAAATGTTTAGAGAAAAATCTAGATGCGTATTTCTCCTGAGTTCACCAGTTCCTGCTGTTTGTTTCTCACCTGAAGTCATAATCCTGTCTTTGACATCATAATCATTTGCACAGCCACCAATTGAGATGTCACAAATGGAGGATTATGGCCAGGTGGGGAATAAGCAGCAGGAGCAGATGAACTCTTAAGAAACAAAAATCTTGTTTTCATGCAAATGTCCTTCATAATAGAGAACAAAAGAACAAAGGAAAAAACATACAATGGAGAGAAAATACTAGAAGCTAGATTGTTTCTAAATACTTGATCTCCCTGAAGTTTCCTCAGAGGAGTCAGCTGCTGATTAACAACTGCATAAATCATTACAAAAATAAAACAAAACTTGACATCCGATGATTGACCCCACCACCACACACAAACAGTTTTCTACTTAACGTGAAATCAGCAGAAATATGAGGCACTTTGAGAGAACTTGTAACCTTTAGAGATATTTATATACATTATGCCTGAATATTCCTGGCACTAACTAAGCAATTCTATCCTTGCTCTATAGGCAAAGCCACTGAGGGTCAAGGAATACACAGGACCATCCTGAATCTTAGTCACAATCACATTGCTCAAGACACAGATATTAAAAAATTCAAAGCTGAAGCGTCCCAAATTCTGGACGAACAGCAAACCCGCAGCTCTGGTTACAGTCCTACAGGAGTCTGTTTCAGAAGGGCTATTCAGGGTTAGCATTCCAAATAGTTAAGAGAATACTGAACAGCTTTTATATTTAAAAAAAAATTAAAAAATCATTCCTAAATTAATCTGTCTGAAATTGATTTTAGCTATGAATTTGAACTCCAATATGCAGTCACTGAAAAAAAAAATAAAAAATTGTAATCCAGATCCAAAACAACAGAATCTTTATATGTAAAGAGAAATCCAATCAGCTATACTGATATCACTCACACCGTTATGTTGCTGAAAAAAAACGAAAAAAAAATTACCAGAAATTCTTCTGGTTCCATTCCTACTCTCTTCTTTTATTCGGCTTTGGGTAAGCAGTGCTGAATTGTAAACTGGTTAAATTGCCATGTTCTTGGCACGGCTGCTACACCCATATCAGCAAAAGCTGTGTTTCTGTACCAGTCTAATTAATAAATACAAAAAATTGTTTTTGGAAAAAGTGAAAAAACCCCAACATAGTAGTTCACATCTTTGTGTTCTGCCTCACGGTTGCTTGTGATGATCCTGAACGTATGCCATTAAATGTGACAGCATAGATAGCCTACAGCTCAAACAATTCCATCATCTGCCTGTATTCTACTTCCCATGCAGTCTTCTGGACATATCCTGTCCAGATCTTGTCACAGCACAGCAGATGTGGCAGCTCATTTCCTCAGCAGTAAAGCAGAGGAGGAGCCTTAGCATGAAAATTGTACCGTCTGTCCTCTTATTTTCCCTTCTCCGATTTACAGTGCTGAAGTATCAGGACTATTTCAAGTTCATTTCAATTGTCCAAATAGCCTCCCAGTAAATAAATGCACCATTTGACAAAGGAGTTAATTCAGTAGAAAAAACTTCTTGGCTTTGCCAATAATCACCTTGCATTGTGAAAGCATGCCTGCTTTCCTCCAAACCCAAAATAAATACAAGCACAGTTATAAACAGCATTCAAGCTTTTAAACACTCACAGGCTGAGAGCAGACTGCTAACAACACATAATAGTCTGAGTATCTGTACAACACAATTACACTTGAAAAAAACCTAAGTGCTATGTATGACATTTATTCTGACTTCAAGTAAATGAGTTGCTGAATACCTCAAGGCTAACCTAGGATTTTACACTTGATGGACAAACACCTAAATATCCTAACTAGATATTAACCAAACTGTAATTGTTCTCCCAATGCATTTAGCTTTGCAATCTGCTGTTTCCATTTCAGACCTCTTGGCTGCCCAGAACCTTATTAATTTCCCAGGCATACCAATCCAGTTTAATAAAAGGTATTATGCCTACCTAGAAATTTTGTCCCACACTTGCTTTTTTATCTATCCTGTATTTTTTTAAATAGAAGCCTTATACATCCATGATATGTTTCTGAGCATCTTCTTTAAACCTGTCGCTTTCAGAGTCCAGCTGGTAAAAGAATGTTTTGCTCTTGTACATATTTATGTATTATGTATTAACAAGGCTGAAATTCTGTATTCAGAAAGCAGGTATGGATATTTATGAGTAACCTAAAGAAAATTGCTTTACAGAAAATACATTTAAATTCCTCCCTCCATTTTTTATAAGGGATGACAGGCAGTCTGTAACGCTAGTAACCACTCTGAACATGCAAAGCAATGTTTAACTGTGTTCATGTGTCTTGTTGGTGGCAGTTACCCCGCTTGCAAAACTTCTTTTCACACCAAAAGCAGCTGACATACAAGAACATGGCCAAGTTAGGAACAGGTAGCATGCAGTGTGGAAGTCACAGCATTAACTCAACTGTGCAGAAGCTTCTCATCTAATGGGAAAACACCAATACTTCTTTTAGTTTTCTAAAAATGTACAAATCTATACTGACAGAAAAAGCTCTATTATTTTGGAAAGAGCATCAGTGTGTTCATATCTTCACTTTTAGGTAGAGGAACACAGGGTGGAATCAATTCTACACTAAACATGCAACCAAAACCTGTATTTCCTTAACACCTTTGTAAGGTGACAAGCACCCATGCTGACAATTACCCACTGAGAATTCCAAGTCACAGCCTCTAGATAACATACTGCTGCAATGGATAATGGATACTCTAGGAAGAGAGTGATAGAAAAACACTAGTTAAAATATTTCAACACCAAAGACACAGCAAGTGTTTAAAAATGAAAATAAATAAATAAATGAAAAAATCTCCCCTTGGAAACATAAGCCACCAACTACATTGTACTTTGCTCAAGGTAAAAAGAACAGAGGACGCAAAGCCATCCTTGTGAAACCAAGGACAGGGGCCAGTCCAACCACATCTCTATGTAGTCTGAAGCATCAGCTCTTCATTCCTAGAGGCCACTCGTGTCTGATGTTAAAGAGAAAAAGTCTGCTAGGTAACAGTAAAACCAATGTGCCTCACAGACAAAAATCCTTACTGTTATAAAACTGATTGCTAAGAAGAGCTTTAAATAAAGTTTGGAAGTGAAATGCTCTGAAATGTTAGCCTGTGATTTCTGAAATTAGAGGTCAACTCTATTACCCCTTGATGCTTGACTTCTGAAATTCCTTAAAATATGGCACTTGCTTCCCATTTTCAGGAACGCACCTCATGCAGTCAAGCATATGGAGTCAATAAAGGTGTCTCTTCATCTGCCATCTGAAGCTTTATTTTTCTTACTTATAAATTACAACTGGTTTTAGTAATAGCAAACCCTGCACACATTTGAAATGCACTCCCATTTTCCACATTGCAGAGCTATATGGCTTAGTAAATACATGCAATTTAGGTTCAAAACCATAGCTGCAGGCACTACATATCGAGAATTTTATATTACTGAAAATTAATGCCTTTTTTGCATATGCTTAAGCAATAAATTAAAAAGCTATGTCTTATATGTATCGATTGGGATTTTCTTAGCCTTCATTTTAAAAAGAATCATGCATACAGAGTTGCATTTCAGTTTCTTCTCTGGGTTTTTAATAAGGGAATATGAATTTATTTCTATTCATCAAAAGCAACTCACTAGAACTCTAGATGTCTCCTATTTTGTACTGAAATTTGTATGTGTTCAACTGCAGCAATATCAACCTCTGAATTCAATTCTCCAACTGAAAAAAGCCTGGCACCAGCATGGACTGTACTCACGGCAGTACTCAAGCAGAATAATCAAAGTAATAGTCATAATTTCTTTTAGCACAGAGAACTATAGTCCACATATCAGAGTCGGGTGGAAAATAAATGAGGTTGTAATAATTGCCGGAGGGGGGGCACAGGGGCCAAATAATGCTTTGAAGCTGTTCTCTCTTGGAGAGCTCAGTTCCACCCCAAAATCTCTGTTCTGCCACGTACACGGAATGGAAACGCTTCTATCCTGGCACTGCCTGCTCAAAGCAACAGGAGAGTAAGGAGGCATCCAAGCTTTTATTAGGCCACATGAAAAAGAAACTCAGAACAGACAACTGAAATTAAGCTTTTCCTTCAAAGTTTACCTTTCAGGCCCCTTGACTGCTCTTGCCTTACCTCAGCTTGCTATCAGAATCATCCTTCTGGTTACTGCTACCTCATCTGTGATAAGCAACAAAATAGCATAAAATGGGCAAGTTTTGTCTAAGCTTCACCACAGAGCCTGCTTAGCAGAGAGAATTTAGCATTTACTTGCCTTGGCTTTGACCCAGTGTATGTTCTGACTATGCTACATATTTACTATCTGGCAACCTATAGCAATGCACATGCACAACTATCGATTCCCTAATCTTTACACATGGATTCCTGCTGTTGTCTGGAGCTATTCCATCTCTCAAGTGACATTTGTTCTAGGCATTTGGTTTATATTTCACAATTAATCCTGTCTGACCGCTGAAGGAAAGGCCTTTTTTCATTAGTCTTTCAGCATCAGTATTACTCAATGTTATTCTTCTCATTTAAAAGCCTCTGAAATGCATTAGTTTCCCTGCCACCGCTCCACCTAACATCACCTAGGTTCAGACCTGCCACCAATCCCTTCAAAAACGGTGCAGATCTATACCTGTTTATGACCTGAATGTTTGGACAAGCCAAGAATAATCTGGCTCAACAGTTTGTTCAGGACTATAAAAATACCACACCAGGTCAGAGCAAGCATTAGTCCAGCTGAGCTCCTCATCTCTAGCCTGTTGCCTCTCAGCAGTCCCAGCGACTCACACAAGGAAGAATTAAGTGCTTTTGGTGTAGAGGTGCTACCATTCAGAGGACTGCCCACAGTTTCTGCCAGCCGCCCCAAAAGAATGATGCTGGGATGAACCATGGAGCCCTGCAAATATCATCTGTTTTGTATAACCCAAGCCAGCTGAAACAGATACCTCTAAAATGGACCTGATTTGGGACATACCTTTAATTTTTACCATACATAAACCATAAATGAGACAGAATTAGAAATTAAGCTTGTACCTCTACTCTGTCTTAGTTGCCGCACTCAGAATATGCCTCTGGTCCAAACTCAGAATTAAATTTGGGGGACATTATGCTAACTAATATGACATGTTTTGCCTCTCAAGTACAAACGGAAGAAGTGAAGAAATGATTCAATAAGCTAGTGGTGAGCTAGTGGCAAGGGGAATCTACTAGCTTATTTTACTGTGAATTTTAGGAGTTCACATGAACTATTCGCAGTTATACCACGTGATTTCAGGGAATACCACAAATTTTAAAAAGTCTTAATACATAAAAGCTACACAAATAGTTGTATAAATAGAAAGCATTTTAAAACTGTCATCACCTTATACTTCCTAAGAGCAAACAGTGAGCCTGTCTGTCTGTTTATAAAAGAGACACCTGAATATAATAAAGATTTCTAGAAAGAAAACCTCAACCCACTAATGTTTGAAAGGAGCACATACAATTATGTATTATCCAAGTTCAAGATTGGTCTTGGATTTTGTTTTTTAAACCTTCAGATTGCAAAACTCAAAGAGATGTATTTTGCTTGTGTCTTTCCAGCAATAGAATCTCCCTGGAAGTGGAGTGACATCAAAACCTTCCATTCCCACAAGGCTTGATCTCAGCAATGGAAGCCTTCCTACAGTCTCCGCTTCGAAAGTAACTATCAAACTCTTTCTTATATTAAAAAATACTAAATGCACTAAAATATAATTTCCTCTAAATAAAATGGTATTTATCAAATCTTCAACCTATTATCCCACACTTTCTTTTGGAACAGATATGTCGATAGAACAGCATCGTCAATCAATCCGATAGATTTTGAGTGTATCCACAATGAATCTACCCTGCAATAAATTGGCTTGGGTAATTTAAAAACTCATATCTTAATGTTGAGAGAAGAAAAATTATTATTTTGATCTATTCCTCCTCCTCTTAAAGCACCTTGGGCAAGGGCTAAGCAATAAATAGAAAAATAACCAACAGCTGTATTACAGCAATCAAGCCTAAATAAAAATGACTGATCAATCCCGAGTACAAAATATAAAAGACATTATTCCACGTAAAATACACACAAAGGTTTTAACTCCAAAGTTTTCAACTGTGTCAAATGTGTTACAGTAATTAAACAAGCACACAGGATGCCAAAACTATAAATAGATGGAACACCCATATTTTCCCTCTTTTTAATCTTCCTCTCCAGTTTACCAAAGCATTTTAAATTGTATCCTTTTACAAACACTGTTCTACTAAAGCACTTAGCAAGAACAACATAGGAAACAATGAACCAGAAACCGGAAGGTGGATTTTTCTGCTAGTATCTACAGTACCACAAGAAGAAAGCCCAAGATTCTCTCCTCCTTCCTTTCATTAGGCAAGAATTTGCAATTCCCTTTCAGAAACTATTCCCCTTACACTTCCTCCTCAATGTATGTTGCAATACTTCTCTTGGGTGAATCCCAGCTATGTTGTACAGCATCACAGACTCCTATCAGATCATCTTAAAAGCTTGTTTCCCTTCACGAAACAGTTGTGCCTGAAAATACAGCTGCCATTTAAAAATATCATAATTCACTACAAATTGATCAAATGGCACTGAGCAAATGCCTCGCTCAAATTATAAAGGAAGAAGAAGGTTCACCCTGAGACAGTTTCTGCTGGCCATATAAAATACGTCTGACATAAAAGCAGCTTAGTATTTCTGAAAGGTGCTGAGGAGCTGAGTGCCCTCAGTTTTCACCAGTTCCAAAGAATTCAGAACACTCAGCACCAGCAGTATTAGTTCAAGACAATGTCAAATCACTTCATCTAAATATACATTTAAACATGTAGTTTTATATAACTGAAATATCAGTCTTAATTTCAGTTAATACAACTGAAAAAAGCAACGTGCTGTAGAACTGAACTAAAAGCACCATTTTCCCCAGACAGGACACCAGTAAGGAGCAGCAAATCACCCTTCCAAGGGCTAAACAAGTCTTTCAGAACAAGCCCAAGCCAATATTGCCTTACACATGAAGGCACGCCAACCTGACTCTAACCCTCCTGATACTTTAAGATCACCCCAAGAAGTTTTCCAAAAGTAACTTCTAGACTACATCTATCATTCTGTTCAAATCAATTCTCTTCAATGCATTGCACTAAGGAAGACTGGCTGAGATACGGCTGGCATCAATGACAGCACCGTGAAAACTGAAAAATTACCTCTAAAAGTGTTTGAGAAGAAAAAGCTCAACACTGTATTTCATACCACTGAGCCTGAAACAGTGCATGCTGTTCTATAATGCTCTTTCAAAGTACTACCATTAAAAAAAATTAAGATGTATTAATGATATTTCGTAATTTACAACACCAGTCAGCCAGTTAAAAGACAAACGCAAGAAGCTAAACACCACAGTATGCACTAGCTTGTTAACACCACATAACAGGCAACACTTACACAACATACTAAAAATGTGTATAATATGGTGAGATGGGAAATAAGGCATATAAAAAAGACAGGAAACCACAAAAGAAGTCTTCCATAGGAAGCAACGGAAGGTAACATTCATGCTCTTTAGGCTAGACAAAAACGTTTTGAAAAAAAAAATATGTAGGAGGAAAAAAAAAAATCCTTCAGTGGGAGCAAGGAAGGGAAGATGAAAAGTTTGGTCATACACATAGAACAAGAATGCAAGGATTAGATGAATTACCAGAAATAAAACTGGAAACCTCGAAGGAGCCCAGGAAATTGAGTGAGAGGGACGGAGGAGGAAAAGGGTTGAGAAGTTCTTTGTCTATAATGGTTCTGATTTTTATATATTTCTGCAATTTGATAAAAGTAACAATCTCCACGTAGAATTAACAGGCACACACAGAGGCAATAAATACAGATTCAGAGTACAGCATCTAATAAGAAAAGAATGTCTTTTCCTTTCCTGCAAATGGACGATGATGACGGTTCAAATGAAAAAAAAGATAGCGAACAATATTCATAAGATACTGTTTCTGCAGGCTACTGAAATCATTGTGAGGTGCTGTATACTGCAGAGTTTTATGACTTTTTTTGGCTGAGTTCATGATTAGGAGATTACATAAGCTGTTTATTACTTGCTGCAGCCTATGGAGCGCAAAAAATGAACTGGTCATTTAATTTACACTAAATTTGTACCAGATAGCAGAAAAAAGCAAAGCATCTCACTGAAGACAGAGCAAGCATTAAAATGCTGTGACTGTGAAAACAGCGCCATTTTCCAATATCTTGTTGCACAGAGAAAAGAAATAGTTTAGTAAAAGACAATTAGTATTAAAAAACCCTCTTGAACTCTGGATTAATGCCTAGCAACAGAAATGTCTGCATGTGTATTCACATGCACGCATGCACGAGCATAGTGGTTGTGGATGGACAAGGGAAGAGCTTGAGAATGACATGGGGGAAGGGAGGAAAAAAACAGCAATTCAGTTTTCATGTTTCCCCAAAGTCCCAACTAGAACTAATCAAAATGAATTCATCTGAATGTCTGTGATGGCCAAAAATTTAGTCACACACAGTCTGGCTGTCCAAATGAATGGTGAGGAAAGGGCTCACATCAATCAGCTTCATCTAAGAAGATTGGCACAACTTCAATAATGATTGACAGAGTTCAGTGCCTGCCAGACTGATGAGCCAAGCACCAAACTGAAAATGTTCTGACTATTCATAATGACATTGCAGTCTAGAGCCTTTGATTAATTAATTCAGGAACTAAAGCTTTCAGTTACTGTAAGAATATCGAGGTAGCAGTTTCTCACCCCTTTCAGTATATGAAATCCAGATCCCACCACTCTGCACTCGAGCCAGCACTGGTACCATTACTGGGATGCCTTTGACTGGTGCTACACAGCATGTATCGTACACTCCCAGTTCCTTCCCTCCCCCAAACAATTTACTTCCCTACAAAATAAATAAAACTATGCAAAAGTGCAGTGCCTTGCCTTTGAGAGGTTTTGCTAAATGAGCCTTCTTCAAGCCACAAAAGAAACATTTGTCTTAATTGTTACTAATAATGTTATCTTTCAGCACCCTCCAAAAATCTCTGACCAACAGCAGGGCTCTCACACAGCGCTGCTAGAAATGTTGCTAGGTAGCATTACACATGCAGACAATTAACAGCTTAAAAAAAAAAAAAGGAAAGGTTGATCATTTTATTGCATTATTGTTCAGACAGAAGAAAATTCATTTTCATTAAGATAAGACCTTTCCACTCATTCTCAGCCCTAAATCTGGTTAGAGGAAGACAAGGTGTCTGGTATATTAATGTATTCCAATTAAACAAAATTGGGTAACACAAATAGGAAATTCAAACAAGTTGCACTGAAGTTTGGGGGCTGCTGCTACACTTTCTTGGGCATGCAGTCCATCAGAGGGACTGTGTTTAACAGAAGGATGGAAGACAGGATACAGAAGTCAGTCTGAAGAAATTCATGCTCAAAGCACTGCCCAGTCTAAGTTACCTCACCAACACTGTCCATGTACTTGAATGGAGTACCCAACACAGACTCAGTCCCAAAGTAGCTGCCATTTCTGTTCCCCAGCTGTCGCTGTTTTGTAACCCTAATTTCTGTAGTATGGTACTCTGCTAAAGCTGCACAGAAAAACATTTCACAGGGAAGCGAAAAGCTTGACATAAACAGTGGAAGGAAGATCACAGATTCCCTGCAGCAAAAAAAAAAAATGATTGAAATTGGGATAATTTTTTTATTTACCTTACTTCTCCAGTGCTCACTTTGCACCCATTTTTTTTTAATTCCACCTGCTCAAAACGATAAGAAGACTTGACTGCATTTGCTCCAGCAAGAAGATTGTGGCCCATGCAAAAGGAGAAATATAGCTAGAGTCAGACATGTACTGCTTTGATATGAAAGCGAAAAGGCACTTGCTTACTTTTCACATCTTCTTAAGTGGTCTTTTTGTTTTAGAGTCAGCCTCACCCAGCAGAAGACCCTTAAGCCCCAAAGCAGAGGATTTCCAATGCAGCGGCATGAAGAGCCTCTACAGGTCACATAAAATGAATGCCTAATGGAAATGCACCTGGCAGCAGAGGATGGAGCAAACTCACAGGATTCAAAACTCGCATGGTTCTCTGAATTACAATCCATCTGTAAGGGACACAGAGAGATTACGAGGCCTATTAGAATCCAAAAGGTGCATTTATAGGCTTGCGGGTGTTCACAGCTTTCGATTTAGATTTGGAAAGTTTCAGTTTCACTCCTGTTGTGAATAAAATATTCCATATAGAGACTATTTTCTTCTCCTTAGCTCTGGGAAGTATGACCTTTAGGACATTCTGGCTTAGTTCAAGTGATTTAGCTGCATTTCTCCCTTCCCTTGTTCCTTCTCAATTGAAGCTTATATAATTCATCTTCATCTGCAAAGCCTAGGGAAGCCTACAGGTAAAGAACAGCGTACTAATCCATTACAAAGCAACAGTGGGTAAAGAACTATTTATTTCCACTTAAACACATACTTAGTGCCAGTACCTAAATCTGAAATCAACTTTAATAAAAATAAATCAGAGCAACAGTTACTGCAAATCATAGGGATGTGCACAATACATTCAAGGAAACAAAAAGACTGCTAATTCAAAGGGAGCTATTGATAGAGCAAGTCTCAATGCAAATGACACCATCAATGACTAAAGCAAAGTCATCCCATCAACAATGCCTATACCCAAACCTGTTCTAGTTTCATTTTGACCACGCACAGGGTGACGTCTTTCATTAAACTGCTCACAGTTGACATAGAGCATAGACTTTTCTAAACCTTTACTCCCTTCTGCGCTGCTGTCACTGCTGCGTACTTGAGCCACCCTGGCTCTTGGCACAGTAACCTCTATGAAAGCTACAGAAGTATCACACATTGACTAACAAGATTAGCAAATCTGTGCTTGACTTGCTCAATAAGGTGTTGATGCATGCAGATATATTTGGTGAAATGACTTCATCCAAGATGCAAGTCTCACTGGACCCCCTTCTATTTCCTGTCCCTAATCCCTAAACCTTTCTAACCTGCATATAATAAAACAAGAAGAAAAAAAGAAAAGAAAAGGAAAAAAGGAAAAAATCAGCTGAAAAGGCAGGAGCGGAGATAATGAAGCCTGCAGCGAAGGCAGTCGATGCGGCAGCGCTTGCCGCCAGCCCCTGTGCACACAGTTGGTGCCAGCTGTAGCCCAGTTAAACCCAGCGCTCACAGGTGTTCTCAGAAACGGCAAGCACAAAAGAAATCCGCACTTCAGAGCTGCAATATTTAAAAGCTTTGAGGTGGAACCAAGAAAGATAAAAGCCTGAATTAAGTTTATTGCCACCTTGTGCTTCACTCTAATGCAGGTTTTGAGCAGGGCCTCCCATTGGTATTAAAAGTTGGATGAACATCTGCATTTAAAATACAGGAAACCAAGCAGGTGAAGTGCTTTTAAAAAGCCAGTTGCCACAGTAGATAGGAGGCTTTAGTATATGTTCATTTATTATTGTAGTTGTACTGCAATATGGCAAAATATATTTGCCAAGTGGGCAATACAAGCTCAACTCTAAGTCAACATAATATGCTAGATTGCTCAGATTTTCATAAATATTTTTGGTGCTTAGTTTCCCTAAACATAACTCTCATTTCCCAAAATAACAATTTCTTTAATTTTTAATGAGAACAAAACCATGGTAAAAACCTTATCATGCTCTCTTACGTTTGGATTAAAAACCACAAGAGGGGAGAAAAAGGAAAAGAGAGGCAGCCCCCTGATAACTCTCCATGTTCTCTTAAGTGGTCAAATGACAGGAACTAGCCAGTAAGTGAATACTTTCCCTCTCTCTACAGAGTAGCAAACAAAGTATCAGTAAAATGAATTTCTCTTTATGGTCCTATACCAAAAATATGTATACAAATTAACATCCAAATGTCTTTAATTCCCATGATATGTCTATTAAGCAGCAATTCTCCATAAGGCTGTTTAGCTATCCAAACAGCAGCCTAAAATTATTATCTCTATAAGCTTTCCATAACTTATCACTCAGTTCCTATGAAAAGCCATTAATTTTGGCCTCTCTCTATCTTGGTCTCACAGGAAATATTCTGCAAAGGGATGTAATAAAAAATGTGATTTCTGCCATCATTTCATTAAAATTCCCTGTTAAATTTCTATCTGAACAGTGTACATAATATAAAAAAACTCAGGGCTCTTATTAATGGTGCTGTTCCTTATGATACTGACTTTAAAAAATAATGAAGACCATTTCTTACTTGTAAGAATATTGTTCATTTTTCATTCCTATTAAAATTTAATCTGGAAGTTGTTTAAAAATGTTTAAGTTTCATTACATTTCAACATCTTAAGAAAGGGAAAGAGCTAGCAAGTTTATGAGCAGAAAAGCTGTCACTCATCTGTCTCTTCCCTTGGTATCTCCACAGTAAATCACTCAGCCTATCAAGATACCCACTGGCAACAGTTTACTACCTACCCATCCCATGAAAGTGAAGAGAGACAGTGGTTTCTAAAGAGCTTCAGCCCCACAGGTGGAGGATGACAGAGAACAGAGGACCAAATTACTTTCTTTACTTCACAGTGTCTTCACGATTAAGTTTTTTGAGGGTTTTGAGGGTTTTTGTTTTGTTGGGATGGGGCAGTGGTGATTTTTGAAAGACTTAAGCAAACTGAAATCAACACAGAAAACTGTGGTTAATGCACCATTAAAAAAAAATACAATAAAAGCACCACCCTGCCACATTAAATAGCCACTGAGTCTTCAACGGAAGAGCATTCTTAGCAACCACTCTACTGAGAAGCAAAACAGAACTGCACTTTGGAAACTGAAGAGCCAAGTTGTGCAGAAGCATAGGCTAGTTCTCAACAGCAGAAACATGGCAGGTCTCCTCGCAGCCTTTCATAGCAACACCAGTTATTTCACATCTTAATAATTTTTAGATGGTACTAGCAGTCTTGCTTTCAATGGTCTTCTTTGCTTCCTGACCCCTAAACACTACATGGTGAGACTAAGGTCCACACGTTGCAAGAGTCACACCTACCTCACCATCTCCGTTGCAAGGGCTTGTCACACTGGGCACATTCCTGTACTCCAGTAGCACTCAACGCTCTTAAGTCAAGAGAATTAGATGTTTTGTTGCAGCACTGAGTTAAACAAACTGACAGTAACCCACCAAGAAAACTAAAATTAAACTATCAGAACTAGGACACGAATCTCTCTACAAACATTGTGCTTAAGCACTTTCTACAATCAGGTCTTTTATTCGAGGGTCTAATTTTAGACATCTAAGTATAAAAATTCTGGCCCATACGTTTAATGGAAGTGCACGATTGCCAAGCTGAGAATGTTAAATCTAATTTTAGTTTTTCTTTGCGTACTTGTTTTTTCACACAATTTCTGCAACTGAATAGAAAAATATCTGTGATATTTTCTGGACCATATTCACAATACTCATTTTAGTCATTGCATTTTGAGTAGTTATAAAGCCTACTCCAATGAATTGGAGCTTTTTCATCATTCCCAGTGAGACCAAAATATCATTCTCTGCAATCAAAGTACTTTCTGGTAAATTTTTTTAGTCCTGAAAATATTTCTATTAAAATTAATGTTAATACATTGTGATCTGCACACATCCTAAATTAGAAACTTAAACTTCCCTGAAAGTCTTCCTTTTAGATCTTTTTATGCAATTATCATCCAGCTATTGTGCTAAAGACAAATTTTTGAATTTTCTTCCTCACACAGATGGTTTCATAACAGGGATATATTGATTTAAACTAGTTTCATTACTACTAATGCTCTGCTAAATTTTAAAGACAACGCAATATTGAACAGAATAATGTGTTCTATTAATAAGCATGCTATTGAAATACTGAGTAGATTTATTGCATTTGGATGTTCAAATAAACACTAAGATCATTTTCTATAAATCATCTCTTGACTAAAAAGATGACTGAAATGGGATTTGATTTTTTAAAAAAATAAATAAAAGCAATGAAAACTCATTTGAAAAATTAACCAATAGATTTTAAACAGAAACAGAAGAGCGTTATCCAATCAGACATATTTGGGCCTTGTTTAAAGCATTACTTATTACCACAGGTACAAAGGACATGTAACAGCACTGGCTGTAGCCACAGTTTGAGAAGTTCAAAAAGAGATTCAAGCTCTGTTTTGTAAATTAAATAAAGCAGAGATGGCAAAACTTTAAGTCCACACTGCACACCGCTTGGCTCTTGCACGCATACTTAAGCTGGCTTGCGAACCAGGAGCTAAGTATCCATGTCAGTGCAGTATCTGCTTGAGCCTGCTAATTAAGCTTGCTGAGAAGAACTAATTACTGATGCAGCTCTACTGCTTCTGGGAACCGAGCTAATACCACTATGCGGTACAACATATCAGCCCATTTGGAAGAGGCTCAGGTACCTGACCAAAGCAGGGCACAAGCATGCCCTTAAGTAATTCATTTCTGATATCAAACAACAAATACAGATTCTGTTTCTTCAGCAGTGACCCAGCAGGTGATCTCCCCTCCGTGTCTCATCTGCCACATACAGAAAACACTCTTGCAAGAGTGCCTGAGCAGGAAAGGACTTATTGAAAGACAGGAAAATAAGTGCCTTCTGATCGCTAGCCTAACTGCGACCGAAGCTTTGCACACACAGAAATTTTCTTCATTAACTCTGCAACAAAGCATTCTCGTTTCCTCCGTTTTTGATTGCCACAAATATTGTACTAAGTGCTCAGGTTAAAAGAGAATGCTTTAAGCCATGCTCCAGCACGGATTTCAGCTGCCATAAAACATTTGCTCCTATCTTGCTCTAACAGTTCTCCATAAGAATACTGCTAAAATTACATGGGAATCCAAGCTGAGGGAAAGAAAGCAAGATTGTAATCAGAAGAGCAAGCCCTGCTAGGGCTAACAACAACCGCTGGTTACTTCTGCTAGAAGATAACAGTGAGGCAGGCACAGTGCACCACTGTGCACTCAGCAAGCACATATGGCAATATGCTTCTGTGGTCACCGTGTCTTTCCATCTCTGCTATCATCGGCACATATTTTGTTTCGTCTCTCTGTTGCCTGTACCCCAAACTGTAAGCCTCACAGTACAGGAACTAGGTTTTATTTATACATGCAGCATCTGCCTAAATGACTCAAAGACTGATGATTTTGATCCCTCTGTTTCCCAGCATCTCTGCAGAGACACAAATAAAACAAAATATCTGAATTTGGTTTCTAGTTTATTCTAGAGGTTTACAAACCCTGACAGTTCTCTTGGCAGTCGGTGCTCAGGACTCTGTCACCCAGAACAGCATCATGCTTAGAAGTGGATTACCACCACCTCCTTTTGCCAAAGTGCTAGATGTCACTGACCAACTGCCTAGCACAGAGCCTATATGCTGGCGCAAGCATCAAGCTGCGCTTCTGCAAAATCACAAAAGTCTCTATCTTCCTTTAATATTCATGCTGTACCTGAAAAAAAATGGAGCTTGGGCTTTTAAGCACTATAACAACACAAACAAGTACAATATTTTTTTACAACCTGCCTTTTCTGCTTGCACATGCTGCATAGCCTACAAAGGTTATGCATATAAAATTGCTAGGTTACAGTTATTATCTTGTTAGAAAGAGTATTTTAAGAGTGTTTGAGAAATAAAAGGACTTCTTTTTATTAATATTTCAGTAAAACTGTGTTATGTATTACTTGCTTCTGATGTAAGGAAAACTTATTTCAATTTGGTAATCCAACATAACTCCTCAAATCCCAAAAAGCCTCCAAAATTTTAAATACATAAAATTGGGTCATGGTCAAACTCTAGCCCAACCTTCACCACTTCAGCAGAGATCTTCCACTGCCTAAACAAGCTCTGTAATTACAGTTACGTGGAAATCTCTGCCTGTCAGATATTAAAACTTTATAATCCCAATGTATTTTAAAAAGGCCCTAACAATTATTGCCATTATGGAGGGCTGCTCAGTGACTTGCACTGCAAACTTTTTACTGTTCTTCCAATCATTTTTCTCCCTACCCACATACCTTCTACAGTCTACCACAATAGCATAAAAGTCCTTTTTTTATTAAATTTTCTCATCTTTGACAGGCAGCTGAACTTAGCAAACTCTGGACACCCACTGCATAGGAAAGGCATATACTTACCCTTACTTACAAAGTAAATGTCAGAGTTTCTTCCAAGTTTGAGGGAAATATCAACACTGGAACTCCACAAAGCCCTCTTACCAACATTATGTGCACTTACAGATTATCTTTACAATGCTTATCAGAGAAGATTACCCTCTCAAGAAACAATAACCTGGATGAATTCTTCTTCTTCTGGGAGTTTCTACTGAGATAGCATTATCATAGTCCATAAATATAACCAACAGAGCATGGCTACATCATCTCTCCATTTCTCTGCTTGAATACACCTCCCTGTTTCTGTCTTTTGCCTTCTTCTCATTCTATCTTATACTCCCACTTCCCCCATTTACTGTTAATCTCCAGATAATGACTTCTGTAACAAACAAGTTACAAGTGCTCTAGGTAAACAGTGTGTAAATGTCAGAGGTCTTCTGCTTATCTTCAATCATTCTCTATCTATATTGGCCTATCGAGTAAATTATTTGCCAACTACTATTAGCCCTCTATTAGTCCTACTATTTATGTTCTAAATCAGGCTTTAAAAATTAAGTTAATAAAAGAAATGAGGATTAAGTATATCAGGTCTCACTAACACACTGAGTCTTTCACAAGTCACTCAAGATTATTCTGTGCACTCTTTTTTAAGGGGGATAACCCTCTCACTTCAGGATCATTTCCCTGCTCCTGTCTTCTCCAAACAACTGACTAGAACGGTGAAGAAGTGGACCTGACCAAGTACTTACTGCTCACTAGCTAGCCAGCTGCTAATACTTTGATTTCCATGAACAGGCACAATTCAGGCACATTACTGCGCAACGAGTTTGCTGAGATGTGAAAACTCAGGTTCTCCCACCTGAGGTTCTTGGGCTTATTTCTGACCAAAAGGAAAAGTGGTACTCAAAAGCAGCAATCTGATGAGACTAATGACCCCATTGGCATTTAAATGGGTTTTTTTCATTTTGCATGAGTGCTTCTTATGGCTATTTTATCTCATAAGGAGAAAAAAAATTAACAGACTTGATTCACCACTCCTACTCCGGCATAACTGTGCTCATTTCAATAGTGTGCTTTGCAAAGGGGTAATGCCGTTATGAATCACGACAACGCTTTGTACTTGTGTTTTTCATGCATGGAACTTGAAAAGCTTTACAAACATTGGTGGGAAGCCCTGTTAACCTGACTGTGCAAATAGTGATCTTAAGCACAGAAAGCTGAGGTAAGTATCCAGAAGTTACATAGTGAGTCAGTAGCAAATGTGGGACAAGTGTCCACTTATATTCACCCCGAAATTCTCTAATGGAACATCCTCTTCTTACGGTAATGAAGCTCTAAGTGTAAACCAACAATTAAGGTCACAAAAAACTTTCTGCATGCAGACTGTAGTGAAGTGACCCTCTAGGAAACTACTGACAAAAAGGAAGGTTCTTAATGAATTTTTCATGGGCCCTTAGGTGAGGATACAGCATTCCAGAAGGAAGTGAGAGCATGAGGATGCTTTCTCAGGAAGCCCTGTAACTGGGCTCCAGTGACAAGTCATTACTCCCAGAACACTGCTCAAGGAAATGTAATGTTGCCGTTTTCCAAATGCTGGGTTGTAAAACCTTTCACACATACAATATTTAAAACCATGAATTACATTCTAGAATGTATCCAAACATCTAACAGTATCAAGTCATGCTAACAGTTATCTGTTTATAGGTCAGAAGGGCAGTAAATTATTGCAATGGAAAGTAGTAAAGCTTGCATTGTATCTAGTTGTGCTGTTTAACAGGTGATAGTGAAAAGTAGGTGATGCATGGAAACTTCAAGTTTTTATAGCTCCTGCCTCAATCTGTATTCACTTATATAAAGATGTCACATTTTTAAACATTTAAAAGTCAAATTGTCTGGAGAATAGATTCATATAAAATTTATTTTCAGAAACTGATATTTAGCCTACTGCTATCAGAGTTGATTGCTCTTATGTATAAGCTTTATTCAAGTTTCTACAGGTTTGAAAATACAAAGACTGGCATTTCAGATCCCATACTCAAGTGTGTCATTAACCAGAAATTGAAATGGGAACATTTCCACTTTCTCAGAAATACTCAGTTTGTTAGGTTGATAACCACACTAACTGCTTTTGACTTTTTGTGAAGCTACTAAATATGACTCTACTTCAACACAGATAGGAAGGAGGAGTCACAATGGCAAGAGAAAAATCCTGAATTGGTGCCTTATCCAACACAATATGCTCTGAGAATTGAATAGTTTCAAAGCTCTGCCAAAACAGCTATTTGTAAGTGGCTAATGGCAAAAATGTTTTATTCTGTTTATGTCAAAGACATGTTTGTCAGGCACTGGACAGCCAGACAAATCAGGGTCTAATTAGTTCAGTCAATTCCCTCAGTTTTATCCTTTCAGTCTACATTGAGTTATTAAAGCATCAGAAATAAAATGCTACTGAGACAGCAATAAGGGAAATAAGATGTCAGAACACTATTAACAATGGCATTTTCAGGAAGCAATGTAAATAGAAAATCAAATTTATGCAAGAAATATATATCAGTAAGTAATACTCAATATAATCATCTTGCATTTATCTTTAAAGCAGCTTTCATCTCCAACTGATTAAAAAAAAAAAAAGCTTCAATACACTGACATCATGACTGCTTTGAAACAGTGACCATCATTCAGATTCAGGTGCCTACCTAGTACAAGAGGATATTGGTCCCCAACTCAAATACTACAGTTGTACAAATAACAGTATGTGAGTAATAATTTATTCCACCCTTGACATTTAGCCAGCTCAGAGAGAACGTGTGATGGTTAAGCAGATGCAAGATAAAAAGAACCGGAAAATGCCACATTCAACTGAAATGACAGGAAATATTTAGGTAGACAGAATGTAATAAATTTGGCAGACTTATGGGAGTTTAATTGCCCCTTTGTGAAAAGGGATACACACATGTAAAAACCATAACCATGAGGACCAGTTTCTAGGAGGAATAGCTTTCTGTTAGGGGCATACCTTGAGTATTACCATCACAGAAAGGACCTTTTCTCATTCCACTTCAGTGATGGTTGTGTTGGTGGCAGCATCTCCCAGCTCTGTGCCAGGCTTCATGCAGACACCAAGAGGGGCTGTCACATGTACCAGCAACTTTCTAGTCTTACACCAACTTTCATTTACCAGCACAGACAGTGAGATGTTTCCTACTTGAAGCAGCATCTGCCACCCAAATAACTGATTCTCATCTGGTCACAGAGGACAGTAAGATGCATTACTTATCTCCCTCCCAACACTGTGAAATGATGGCTGGAAAGCCTCACTGTTGCTCTCACTCAAGAGTCTCAAGTAATCCTGTTCATGTAGCCATGACACAGAAAAATTCCTTCACAAATGTCCTTCATGAAGTCCTGGAGCATGTCCAGAGAAGGGCAACCAGGCAGCTGAAGGGACTGGAGAACAAACCTTATAAGTGGCTGAGGGCGCTGGGCGTGTTTAGTCTGGAGAAGAGGAGGCTGAGGGGAGACCTTATCACTGCCTAGAATGACCTGAAAGGAGGTTGTAGAGAGGTGAGTGATGCTCTCTTCGGTCACTTGACAGCTGAGAGGACAAGGGGAAATGGCCTCAAGCTGCACCAGGGCAGGTTCAGATTAGATGTTAGGAAGAAGTTTTTCACTGAAAGAGCTCCTTGGGGTGAGGAACAGGCGGCCCAGGGAGCTGGTGGAGTCACCATCCCCATGTGTGTTTAACAGATGGACAGATGAGGTGCTCAGGATATGGTTTAGGAGAGGACAGGGATGGTTGGACACGGTTTTAAAGGTCTTTTCCAACCTAGTCATTCTGCAATTCTGTGAACACAGAGGAGGAAAAAA
>VXBZ01004693.1:109437-149331 GCA_013399135.1 Heliornis fulica | reverse complement strand
GAGGGAAAAAAAAAAAAAAAAAAAAAAGAAAAAGGAAAATTTCACCAGCACTTTCACTGGATAAGGAAAGATTTATCCTGGCCTTTTATTGGATTAAAAAATGACCAGCTCCCCATTTTAAAGTGTTTGTGGCAATACAAAACTTTTTCTTAATATCCTTAAAATCTTTTACTAGTTTATTGTAACAGAACTATGTGTCTCTTACTTCAATCTATTAGCTTTCTTGTGTTAGGGAAAAAACTTAAAAGGGCATAACAAACATCCCTAGTTTTGCCAGGTCTGTTGGCAGCCTGCCACCTGGAATATGCCCCCACACAGAATTTTAGACTCATGGGTCCAAATGATTGAAGACAAATTAAGAGGAATACTTATAATATTTATTATTTTTAACACAAGGGATTAATTCAACATGTCAACAGCTTTAATGTTATCTTGGAAAATCAAGAAGTCAAACCAAAAATACATGGTCTGTCTTACTACTTAGGATTGTACATTGTGTTCAGTGTTGATCATCTCAGTGATGATGCCATCTAATCATTTATGAAAAAGTAAAAAGAGCATCTTGATATTAGATAAAAGAATGAGGATTTAAAAAAAAAAAGATGCAGATGCTTTTAAACTTAATGAATCATCAGCAGGATTTAGTCACCTTCTGGAGATGCCTCACACTTTCACTCTTGCTTTTTCTACAGAGGGAAACGAGAGCAACTGAGGCTTCTATTAAACATATCATTAGGAAAAATGAATCGAGTAACTTTAATATGCTAGTGTTCACTGAGTTACTTAGCCTGACTGACAAAGCACTAAAAAAACAGAAGAATCTACAAATTTTGACATACTGATTTTAAAGAAAATCTGCAGTCCACATTTATTTCTAAAGCTATAAATAAACATGTTGTTACAGTAACAGTACTTGGGATAAACTGTCATAACAGAATTACTGCTTAAAGCCAATGGCTAAAGACACACCTATGAATTCTTACTAACAGAGGACTCCAGTGTTTTCTTCATATTTTACTTACAGAAGTGCAGACTCCTCATTTCAGATGGTGTGATCCTTTCCTTATCTCTGATGAATAAATGCACCCATTAAATGAATATTGAATGTATATGTTTGTTCTGTCAAACAGCATCTGATAGTTTTTCCCCATGTTGAGTACTTATTTCTAATTCAGCACAGGAAAAAAAAAAAGACTACCTTTTTATTAGAATTAACTTATGTATGGAAAAATCCCAGACCAATTGAGCATACTCTTTACATTACCTTAAACTCATAACTAGACCGACAATTCATG
Source organism: Heliornis fulica (assembly GCA_013399135.1). Lineage (NCBI taxonomy): Eukaryota > Metazoa > Chordata > Aves > Gruiformes > Heliornithidae > Heliornis > Heliornis fulica. The sequence goes on along the minus strand of VXBZ01004693.1, from coordinate 148,036 downwards.
TTTGCATTTACACAGCATTTTAAATTCTCTAAGCTTAATACTCCAACAGTGGGAATCATCTTCTATTTAAAGATGAAGTAACTGAGACAGAAAGTAATTAGGTGACTTGAAGGCAAGACAGTAACAGAACAGAATTGGATCCTAATTCATCTGCTTGCCAGTCCTCACCTACATGGTGGTCCACAACAGTAGTCCCAGTAGCTTACTTGTATGCAGAAGTCTCATGGTCAGCACCAGTAATGAAAGTATTAATCAAAACTTCTCATGTCCCTTTAATGGCATTCTCTTGGATAAAAGGAAAAACAAAGGCCTAAATATTTAAAGACCTTTCTGCATGTGTGTCTGAAAACCCATTCCCTTAAAAAAATTTAAAAAAAAGACTTCCCTCCAGAGATATGACTGGTCCTGATTTTACCTGAAGCTTCAGAATCTACATAATCCACATAATGTTTCAAAAGGCTGACATCTGTTGATAAACTAGAATGTTTAAGTTTAAAAATAAATATTCTGTTTTAAAAATAATGAATCTGGCACTTATTTCTTTGTTAAGATTTAGAAAAAGTATTTCCACACCAGAGAAAGTACATTCAAACTTGCTTAAGAGTACGACAATTCAAGTGTGAATGCTAAATTTGTGCTGGTGTTTCAGACATTGGTCTGTGTCTTCACCAGGTGCTGCACGCTGGTTTGAAACAAAACGTTACCAACAAGTCAGTCTGTCTATACTTTCACATGATGGTTGCATATGCTGCAATCACACTAAGCAGGAGGATTCTGCATTAGCAGTGCTGGTCTGAAGCAAGTCCTTCACACACATATATGGACATGGGTGCTGCTGCCTGAACAATTCTGTGCATATCAGGTCCCGTGTTCTTCTCAGCCTCAAAATCTCTAAGGATTCCAAGGCAGTGCACTCACAAAACCAAAAGTTACAAATCAAAACAACTTCTTTCTCCTTCAACCCCGTGCCTAAATGTACACAGTCACTACAATGGACACTATCTAATACTCCAGAATGAGAAATCACTGGGAGTCCCATGGTCTCTGACCAAATGAGCCCTGAAGGGCAAGTATCCAAAGGGAAGAGTTATGCCAATAAGCTGTATTAACAGTGGAGTGTTGTGTTTTATGTGATAGATGTGTGGATCTCCAGAAAAGAAGTGTCCTCCACAGCTGTCACTTGAAATCCAGAAGAGTGCCCTCAGTTGCTCATTGACTGTTCTACCTTTGCAGCCTCATGAGCTCATTTAATGAGACATGTTCTCTATTAAAATTTTCATTCTCCCTTTCTGTAACCATGAACATAAATGACATTCTCAATATGACTGTGAGTAAAAGCTTTTCTGCTGAGTTTTAACATGACATTAACTTGCAAGAATGGGTCCTTGACCTAGCCATAGAAGGCACCAACATCTTCATTTCTTTGTGAAAAGTCCTGTGTCTGAAGAGCAGAAATATTAAGTAGATACACTCACTGCAAACTGACAGTCTTCAGCTAAGTTCATGATCCAGCTCCAGAGAGTAAGATGAGTTTTTGGAGTCACACGCCAGAAAATAGAAGACATCCTCAAAATTTGTTTGTTCTGCTCTAGTCAACAGGATGGTTGCTGATTATGGAGAGTAGAACAGATGGGGAAAGATGAAACATGGAATCAAATGCATCTATGACAGATTGACTAGAAATTTATTTAAAGGCAAAGATAAACCTCAAGGTAATCTAAGAGAGGTCAGAGGACATCATTTGCTTTCCTCTACTCAAAATCTTAGGAAGTAGATGAGCCAGACTGAGAAGCCATGTGACTGTGTGGTTAGGTGTGTCTACTTTGGTTTCAGACTGACAGTTTTCTGCATAGACAAGATAAACTCATGCATCCCTGCCTGTGTTGATGGTAAAATGCATCATCATTGGTATATGATGGCCCTGAATGTCTGCATGGTCTGTTTCTACCCACATCCCAAGCTCTGAAATCGTAACAGCTGATTTCCAAACGAAGAAAAATGTGTATAACTAAGCATTGGGAAGTGGGACATTTCAGGCATTTTCTGGCATTTGCTGTGAATAGATGACAATCAAAAATTGTTATGCAATGATATTTAACGCATTCACTGGATCGGAGCGAGGCAACCATGCTTTTCTAAACCATAATCACATGCAACGTATATGCAGTCTTGCAGTAAATGTCACGTATGCACAGTCTTTGCTGATACAACTTCACCAGAAACATTCTGCTTACACAGAAAAATGACTTCAGCTGTCTCAAGAACTTTACAAATTCGTCCTGTGGTGGATAAAAATCCCACGGGGAGACTCCTTATAAACTTCAAATGGCAAATGTGCATCAGAAAAAACTTTGTTTGAACTTTTTGCAGCTCAAAATGAAAAACTCAAGCTAAATCTTAGGGTATTCAGAACTAACTCAAAGAGATATTTCTGCAGGCAATCATCCTGGTACAGACAGATAACGAATTCCCAACTTCTTAGCTGAAAGAAAATTACAGCCCTGGCTCTCATGAAAAATCTTTCTGCCATACAAAGACCAACCTATAGTGCCCTGAACTAATAATCACCTGGTTTTCATTAAAGACATTTCTAATTAAACAACCTGATCAACACACAAAAAATGTGCACTTTGCAGACAAGAGATGGTAAGCAATTTACCTTTCATTATAATAATCACTAATACCATCACATTGCCTGGAATTCAAACTGATGAGTAAAGGGATTTACGTTATGAAGTCCTAGGTTAGAATACAGGCTCTAGTCATTTCAGTTGCAAGAAGTAGCAACTCTAATTGTTTCCACTTCAAGAATTAAGGGTCCTTTTGTTAGACTATCGTTACTGCCCCAGAAGAATTTTTACTTTTTACCAAAAACAGGTTCTCACAGGCTTATCTCTCATTCAAATACAGTTGGTGAATAGATGAGACAGAAAAGCAACATAAAAATTCAGGTTGAAAGGGAACTTTGCTAGTTACCTAGCCCAAATCTCAACAAAACAAGGCCATCTTGAAAGTTACATAGTTACATTAGATTGTTTGTTCAGTTAGGCTTTGAAAATCTCCAGCACTAGTTTTCAATAAGTGTCAGGATCTTCAGGAATGAAATCTTGCTCACAACATCCAGGACCTACCACACTTAGAGGAATATGAGAAGTCTGTTTATCAGGAACTGGTGAATAAAGGAGGTTGAAAGTACCTGAAAAACTGATTTTCAAGAGGCTCAACTTTTGAAAGAAGCCAGAGGCAGCAGAACAAAAGGGCATATGCATGGTTCAAATAGACTACACAAACAAAAGTACCAGCATATGGGTAGGCAGAAAGGATGTTTGCATTCCTAACAGCTGTCAGGCAAACACATAGCTCCAGAAACTGATGGGTAGAGGTTTCGGGTTTTTTTCCCCAACTTCTGCAGTATAACACAAAATCTTTGAATGTGAGTGCAGTCTTATGAGCCTTTCCCTCACTTCAAAGGGAGATTGAGAGGATGCTGGTGAGTCTGGTCACAATGGTGTCTCCCAAGGGCAACTAAGAGAGTTAGACTGAAGAAACTGTAATTTCTAAGAGTTTGTAAAGTGCTTCTCAAGGACAGGCAGTCCTGCTACGAATTTCTTAAACTCTCATAAAAATCCAGAGATATCATTTCACAATAGTAACAATACCTTCAAAAGTCTACAAGGGCAAGATAAAGTTTGCTGCAAAGGAAGGCACAGTATTCCCTCCAGATTTATCTCCCAACAGAAAAATATATACCAGAAATGAGTGTCCACCTAAGGAAAAGATGTTGACAAGAGGAATGGTTTTTAATGAAACCGAAACAGGCATCTTCAAAGAAAGGAAAAAGCAAATCACAAGACCCTGAAGAGACCAGAGACAAGGCTGATTAAAGACAATAGAACAAAGAGACAGTGAATTGGCGCAGATCTCAGTCAAGCAGTGAACTGCACAGACCTTGCTTAAGCAGTGAGCTGAGAGTGAAGTGCTTATCACCACGAATACAGCATCATTCACAGCAGGCAAGTAGATGTGGCTTTTATTCGAGCCAAACAGTTCTACTGTGGCACACGTTTCCAAAGGATTGAAGGCTGGTGGAATTCTATTGTGAATGTTAGCGATACTGATGTTTCCTTTTCATTTGAATATTTATGTCCATCTGCATTGCTGTTTGGTGTTGCTATTTTATTTTAGAAGAGACAGATAACTATGACTTTTTAACCCAGAGATAAAAGGAAGGAACATGATTTTTCTTCATAAGGTAGCCTATTACAGATCACCCTAATTTGAAAAATCATCACTAATCACTTCAAACACTATGCAGAAGCAGCCAAAACCTGACACTGTCAGTAGGAAACAGGAAGTCCTTTACAGTCAAGAGAGGCATAGGGAGAGATCAGAGGATTTGTCCAAAGTAACACAGGTAAGGCAAGGCTATTCCCAATATTTACTCACGCTAAAACTCTGTCTCTGTCTGGCTTCATAAAATTATTCCAATACCCTTGGGTCTACAGTCAAATTAGTTCTTTATTTATTATCCCTGTTCTCAAGTATCGTTCAGATGGGCTCATTCATTGTTCCCATACAGCTGGGTAAACAGACAAAGTCAATTCTATCATTCAGGTTTACCTTATAGCAATTAAAACCTTTCGCATATGTGGGATTTTTTTCTTTACTAGCTAAGAATGTGTTTAAAGGTGACCTGTGTTGAAAAAAGAGGAATAGGAAAGTTTGGGGATTATCAGAAAGCAAGAGTCTCTGAGGACTGACTTGTTTCAACACCCTTTTCAAAGAAAAAAAAAATCAACTAACAAATGTTTGAAGCTTTAGTATGTAATCACCCTTACTAATGCAAATAACAACAACAGTATGGAAAAGAACTTTAGCCACTTACATGGTTTTCTATCCCTTCCAAGAAAATGCTTCCTTTGGACTTTGACATATCACACTTTGACTGTGATATGTCACCACAACTGCATGAAATTTTAAGATCTGCAATTGATTCATTCAAGTGAAATAGTAACATTTTTTAAGGTAGAAAAAGGTAAAAAAGATTATTCTCCCTGCAAAGGTTAATCATCTTAATATTCTACAATCTTCCCAAAGCAGCCCATGTCTTTCAATATGCCGAACAGTGCTTAGTACACATCAATATCTTGTTCCTGATGTGGCCTCTGACATTACTGAACTATAAACACCAAAGACAGATCACATAATAGACAAGGGGATAACAGATATCCTATTGAAAATAATCACAGAATCACAGAACTGTTTGGGTTGGAAGAGACCTAAAAGACCACCTGAAAGATCACCTAGTCCCTCGACCCGGCCATGGACAGGGACACCCTCCCTTAGCCCAGGTTGCCCAAAGCCCCATCCAACCTGGCCTTGAACACTGTCAGGGAGGGGGCAGCCACAGCTTCTCCGGCAACCTGTTACAATTCTTCATCTTCTTTGCTGTCTACAAACCCATCTCTTATCTGTGCCATTTCTACACAAGGGGGATAACCAAAGCTTAAAATACATAAAGAACAAGAATCTGTGTAAATCAAGGGAATTAGCAGATGTATTGGTAATCTTCCTCAAATAAGAAACAAAAGCTGCCAGCTGCACTTGTAAATTCAAAGATTAGCGTTAATAGGAAATGCTGAGACTACAGGTATTATCTTACTTTTAGGTGAAGTAGCTCAAGACTCCCAGTCCTGCAGAAACTCAGCAGCCTGTCCAACTGAAGCCCTACCCTTAGCTGCAGAACATCTACAGAGATTTGCCAAAGTAAACTGGATTCTTGCCACTGTTTGAGATGGCAGTGAAGCAGTGTCTATGTAACTAGGTCAGACATGATTACCTAGAACAAGGGCAATTTTCTTTACATCTTGTGCAAAGCTTCTGAAAATGGCAAAGACAGAACATTTGGGAGCTGCAGAAAGAACATCCAAAAATCATTTCTGATAGAAGTTTAACTACATTTTAATATGGATTGTATTTTCCCTTAACACAGGGCAGAAGCCTATTGTTCAGTACAGTTCTTCACTCCCTTCACACAAGAGCTATCTCTTTGAATCTCTCCGAGTCAACTTTAGTGACCACTTTAATATTCACTTTACAATTAATGCTTCTTTTTATAGGTTGGTAGAAGGTAAACCAATTTCAGTTCGGCTTCTAGGTATTGAATTTATTATAAAAAGTTATGTACTTAAAACTCCTATAATGAAACCAGAGGCATCATGAGGTATTAACCTAGAGTTAATGCTGAGAAGGCCAGTCTGAATAATTCAATTCATGTCACCTTAAGTATCTTTTCAAATGGAATTAACTTTATCTCACAAAAAAGGAAGCTCCATGTTCCAGTTACTGATTATTGACTCCACAAGAGTTCTGTCTTAAATCATCTCACCACCATCTTCTCAGCAATTCTATTTCACTACTACCAGAATGCTTCTTTAATTTTTGAGGGCTGACTTATGTTATAAAGCAGCAATATTAAGTAAAAGGAAAACATGATTTCAGAATTAATGCTACCATTAGGTGATGGTGAATGAGACAAAAATAAAAAAGTTAACTCCAAAGTAGCTGCATTAGACAATATGGCTACAAGCCAGGGCTGTACTTCAGCCACATGCACACTGCTACTGCAGTCCTTTGCCTCCTAAACAACTCCACCTCCTTCTGCAACAATGTCATCCATGTTTGGATGAGAGCTACATAATGAGCTACATTTTTTTCACCTGTTAATTGTCTCATTCTAACACAAAGCCAAGCATTTTAAAAACTGGAAGGAGATGATTTCAAATACTTGTCTAAGCCCAGGAGAAAGTACAAGCTCATGGTCAGCACTACTGTACGGTAAGAATGATGGAGCCAGACAGGCAAAAACCAGGTGACTAAGATACAGGTTCAGCGTTAGAAATCAGTGAAAATAAACAAGTAGGAAAAAGAGGGAAAAACGAACAGAAACAAGAATGAACAGCATGTAACAGGAGAACAAAGAAGTGCTTCAGTACAACGTGTAACTGTGCAATCCCATGTTTCTGGAAGACACAGGAAAATCAGAATGACATCTTACATAGAAGCACAGATGCCCTGGTAACATCAGCAGTCACCTGAAATGGGAAACAATGATTACCTTTCCTAGACAGTTCAAAGAAGTGAAAACTAGGTAGAAAGCTATCATCTATTGATTTAAAGCCAGACATATCCAGGATATCCTTAGCCCAGTGAAAAGCAAACAACAGGGAAAAGATTCCCAATGGATCAGGACTCAAACAAAGCTCAGGAAGACTTCCTTTAGCCTAATATTTAAACAAGGTAGCTTTCCTCCAAGTCCAGCTTGAAACAAAAAGGAGACCACAAAACCTGCAGCACAGCAGAGAAAACTGGCATGGACAGGAGTTTACTGGGTCTGTTCCCCTCCCAATTCTTACCTCCCTAAAATCCCTTCCTATTGCATTCCCCTGTGGCATGCCCAATGATGCAGACACTATGCAAGTCATGCCTGCCTGAACTACTGTGTCAAGGCAACACTCAAACAGAGCAAAAGGAGACCCACTACACAACCCTAAGAGCTTCCAGTTCAGGTGTCAAGGCAAGAAACAAAAAGACAGCAACAAAAACGTTTGTGAAAACACCCCAGTGGTCCACCAAGAAGCAGCTCAGTGACTTTCCTTCAGTTTTGATAGCTATCACACAAAGGTGTGTGTTAATGAAAGAAGCAACATAATGAGGCAGTCCTGCAAATCTCTCCACAGTTCCTGAGATGTAAGGAAAAGCACATCACAATGTTCTTGTTTGGAAAATAGGTAACAAGTTATAAAGACGAATGCATTCAAGATATAAGCAGCCCCATGACTACCAGGACTACACAGAAAGAGAAAATTGTAGAGGAAGGCTAGAAACACTANAAACCAACAGTTGAAACAAGTTTTGACAGGTTTTTATCTATGCCTACAAAGCTTTGCAAAGGGCAAGAGGGCTAGGGTAATTTCAGACCTGCTAGGCTGGAGCTGTAGACTAAGTAACTATAAATTAAATGTCAAGGCAAACCTCGATTTTGCATTTGTGGACAAAAGTACCTGTAAGTATAGAGAAAAGAAATAATGGGATCAAAGATAAGCTTGATAAAACTTTACACATTAAATCAGAAAACAAGTTCAGAGAAGTGTCTGTGTATATACACTGATGGAATGGTTAGGAAGACAGAACATGAGGAGATGAATGTGGATTGTGCCAGCAGATGCTGATTTGACAGCTAACCAGCAAAAGATTTCCTTTTCTCAGCTTCTGCACTTCAGCACTGTACATGCGATTGCACCACATACCTTTATACCAGGTGGTGACCTGATTCAAGCTATTCATATTTAAAATTGGAAGGTGAAAGGTTAAGCATGGTAGAATTTAAGAGAATTATTGTCATAAACCCAAACAGTTGCCACAGTGCTGTTGGACTACATGGACTCCTCTGGACTGTTTCCCATTATGATCCCCAGCAAGTTGCTTATCACAGACATTACACATACTTGGAGAAAAAGGTTCTTGTTTCAAACTCAGTGCCATCACAAAATGGATTGCAGAGAGAAATACTAAAGAATGGAAATGAGAAGTTCAGAAAAGCTTAAAGCCTAACAAACAGCTGTATGTCCAGCAACACCATGATCAGCAGCAGGCTAAAAAAAAAGCCAAACCAATACCTGATGCCAACGAAGTCAGGGAAGTATTGCTACCTGCTTCCTGAGCAGAATTACAAATGCACCCCTCCCTTCATAGGCTCTTGAAGGTGCCTGTGCAACTCTGTTAGTAGAGAACTTCAGGAGGTCAGAACCAGGCCACCTTCTGGACACTCTGTGATAAGCCTTGACCACTCTTCCAGCAAAAGAAAGGATCAAGGTCCCAACCTATGAAAAAGACTTAGTCATATGTAGGATAGACTCTAGAAATCTGCAATTGGAAGCTACTTAAGGAGAAGAGCCATTAAGAAAGTAGCCTTAATTTCCAGGGTGGAAATTAAGCAAGCATGGATGCAAGTCAAGTGTCTACCCATCAGTAAAAAAATCTTCTAGTCAACCTTGTTTTCAAGTCTTTGAGCACAGGTATCTAAGGAACATTTTACAACTTAATTTAACACACTGTCACAATTGTTGACACTAGTCAACAATTCCTGGCTTTAAGCTGCATATATAATTATAGGTCTTCTATAAACAGCTTAAATTAGATGGGCTGCCTTACAGACTTAAAGCACTTATTGACCAAATACAGCATCCATAATGTCCTTTTCAACCCTCAAAAGCCACAGTGAAAACTCGAAAGCTGTGTCTATAGTGACTGCATTTTACTGTTTAAGAAACGTGACAGAAAACCAAAGAGCACTTTAACTTCTTCCTTAGCAAAGGCATGTGTACCTACCATTCCTACTACATTACAAAATGGTCAATTAACTGCACCCACTAACAAGCTTGGGGCTTTCTTTGGTTGGGGTTTTTTTTCTGTAATCCATGTATCATGGAAAAGACTCATTGGAAGCCAGACACAAAACAGCATTCAACACTGGATAATGCAAGACAATGCACTTAAAGTTACAGTTCTAGTAAAAAAGAAAAGATGTTTCAAAAGGAGTCATTAAAAAAAAGGCAAGGTGGGAGAAAAGAGCTTACCTTCCGCTCCTTTTCCTTGGCAGCACTGAGTTCAAAAAGGGAGAGTGATAGTTTTTCCTGCTGCTCAGCCAGGTACTTCTGATAAAGGCTCAATAGTTCCTGGCATTCTCTGTACTGCTGCTGCAGAGGTGAGACATCAGAAGTTAAGGGAAAAATACTCTTTAGTGAATAGTTAAGAGTCAAATATATACCAACTTACTCTGTGTAAATCTGATTTAGATCCATAACAGTTCAATTTAAAAACAGATACTGTGTGTTTGAGTACTGCCTAATGATGATAAATCTGCCTAGAGATGAATGTTCAAATACAACCTTCTTTCTAGTCAAGAGTAGAAAAAGAAGAATTGCACCAAATTCTTTTATCATTGGAAAAGGGACAGCAGCAGGAGGCAGGTAATGACATTGTTTCAGTTGGAACAATTACAACCCTCTGATTTGTATTCAGCAAAGCCAGACACTAGCAATGTTTATTTATAAATAAATAAATAGCCAGCCAAGTAAATAAATAGTCCATTTTTAAGCACAGACATGGATTCACAAGCCCACATACCCAAATCCAATCTCTTTGCTTGAGCACCAATGGCTCCAAAGCCCACAGCCACAGATGCAGCGCTACAGGCCTTTCAGAGACCAGCAGTAATCTGGACAGTAATCTGGAGAAGCAGCAACTGTGGTGATTGCAAGGATATTAGCAAGCAACAGTGTCCTGCCTTGCTTGCAGCATTGAAATTCCAACAGGAGATAAATCTGCTCTTCACCTGTCATTGTGTAATTCCCTCCCTTGCTCATGTAGCATGGTAAACCATTTACGCTCCCCTCTCTCCCCCCTCACTTTTAATTATGCATGCAGATGGGATAAGGGCTCGCTGTCCAAAGAGATTACTCTGAATAAATACTTTAATAACAAGTCACTGCAATTAAGGTAGGGAACAAAAACTTCTTCAATATATAAAATGGTGTTGAGTTACAGATTTCCTTAACATTTTTATGATCTAATCATTGCTTCTGGGCAAATTCATGTTGCAATCATTTTTGCCAATCATGGCTGCATAAATAACTCACTGCTTTGTTATTCCCTGTTATGACCGTGAGGTTTTCCAACCCCCCCTCCTTTTTTTTTTCCTCTTCTTCTTTTGGAGGGAGTGCCTTGACAGGGGTTGGTTGGTTTGTTTTCCTTTGCTTTAAATAAAAGGCTACAAAGAGAATAAGCAAAGCATTTTAGGAAGGAATTGGAGGTTATTAAACCCCGATGTTTAAATCAATCAGGAAAGCTACCAGAACACCTTTGCTCAGCACCTGGAAATACGGAAGGGTACAAACAATGGTCTAAACAAGCTAATTGCTTTCCAGAGCCAGCCTGCCTGAAGCCTGAGCTGTTTTACATTTCAGTTCATTTCATCAGAGAGCACCAAAAGGCTGAAGTGATTTGTGGTGGTCTCAGGAGTCTCTGCCAGCTATGATGTATATAAAAGGAATTTTTTATTCCGGTTGTAACTATAGCAGTAATGTTTATAGTAGGTGAACATATTAGCCTGGACGCAGGGCATGAATTTTACTCTAGAAAAGCAAGTTCATTTATACAGCCTAAGAGTTAAATGTCGGTATTTGAAGACAAATTATAGGGAAATTCATTTAAACCCATGTTATGTGACAGAATATAAAAACAGACAGTCCTATCTTTACCAATTTTTTACAGCCTCTTTAATTCACTTTGCTTCCAGCAACCCCTTCCCCACAAAAGAGATTTTACCCTCTCCTCCCTCCAGCCAGCACACTGCTGGTGCAAGGAATGAGTACCCTAAATAGCCTTGGGGCACGCAACTGATGGCAGGAACATACCCTCACTCTTGACACAGAGTTAGTATCAGTCCTGCTGAAAGCTACACAAGATTGTTCTCATGCACAGGTTTCACACACACACACACACACACACACACACACACACACACACACACACACACACACACGCAGGGCAAGCGTGCCATAAAGGAGATGCCCAAATCGCGTTTCACAGACTGCAGAGCCCTTGCTGTGCACATGATGCCACCACCATCTCTTGCTTGCAGCTGCAAAACTTGTTTAAAATACAGCTTGAGACATGACACTCAAAATTCACATTAGAAAAGCATGCATGCAAATCCTATTTGTCCAAGAGTCAGCTTATGTGATCATGAGTCGGAATGGCAATAGTTAACATGAACTTGAATGGCAGCTGAGATACCCTTGAAATTCTTCTAAAATTCCTTAACTGTTAAAATTTTCTGTATTAGAAGATTAAAACCTCAGCCATTCACACAATTACTCTACCTTAAGCAACATATTGTTATAGCCACCACAGTCTGAGTCCAAAGCCCTACTTTGCTTACTACGTAAGGAAACACGAAGCTTCAAATAAGAAAAAATAAAATGTTCATTTAAGACACATGCAGAATAGCTCTAAGTACGATAATTCTCCATAATGTGCTGGTACATTTACTGCAGAATATGTTCTTAAGGAAAAAAAAAGCCTTAATATTAGATCTTACTCTTCCATTCTATTGAATTTTTGCTAAAAGCAGCAAGATGATCTCTTTTTTTTACCCTACAAATTAGCCAAGCAATATACAACACTGCCACAAAAATATTTAAGTCATTCAGATATAACAAGGGCACACATGTACTATGGCAATACAGTCTCTAGACAAATACAGAGCTCGTGATAAATATTTTCATAATCTGCTTTAAAAGGTGTTTATAAAAGGTGAAAAAACCACAGGACAAGATGTTCTACTAATGTGCACAGAAAAAGTAATGTGTCTAAACGCTCACATCAGGTATTTCTTCATGTGTTCAGGAACACAAATATTGGATTTACAATATATTAGTTATGTGACAGAAGTGGTACTTGGCATTTCACCAAATGGTAGCTTTATGTCCAAGAAATATGATTTGAATATGATTAATACATTTTATGCAGTTTGTTAATAAAGTGTTAAGGTTGCACATGGTGGGGTAACAAAATAAAAAAAAAAAACAATCAGAAAGGCAAAGGTTAAAATTTACACAGCCACATTTACATGTCATAGTGCAAGTACTATATATTTTATTGAATAAGTTAATTTTGTCACTGAATCTAAGTCACAGAATTAAGAGTTCTTTTATGGCTCTTAAGAGATAATAGCCTCAGTGGAGATTGAGCTGGCTTTGAGAAGAGGGACTGCTAGCATGCAATGGTAGCACACTTAGAGAGGCCAGGAACAGATTTCCAGGGAGAGGAACATTAGGCAGGGAACAAAGAGCTCTTCCTATGGGTGAAGCTTCACAACAAGGCACAGCCAGACTAATGATAACTGCTGCCAAAGTCACATTCCTATTCACCCTCCCAGTCTCACTCCCTCCATCCACAGCAGCTTTCCCAAGCCCCTCAGTTCACGGGCTCAGCAAACTGACCCAGCATGGTAGAGGGTCACTCAAGCACAAGAGCTGGCACAATGTGGGCAGAAGGAACTGGCAGCTGGAAAGGGAGACACCTCTTCCAGCAGCAGTGACCTGTCTGCTAGCATCCATCGACCTTGCAAGGACTCAGACGTACTCTTGGCAGTTCCACTTATAAGCCTCAGACTTTCATGCCTGCTCCCAGCTTACTCAGTGCTGAAATACTTTGCGCCCTCTCACAAGGTGAAGTAGGACAAACAGCTATAGTTCCTTGCTCCCCCAAATACTGGGGGTGAGAAAGAGGTGGGAGAAATGGTACCAGTCCTTAGCTGGACCTCTGACCTCCTGTGCTGTTCCCAGTACACTACTTCCACTGCTCACTTATCTGTAAGTGAAGCCCAGCTTAAAATCTGAAGTGTTTTGTTTTATAGCATTCAGTAACTTCCTAGAAAGCTTCTGAATTCTACTCATTGGCTTACACATCCTTTTGTGAGTAATATTGACCTACAACAGTTCAAACACCCACTGGTCTCTCCATCTATGGGCAAGGTTTTTAGATGAAGCCAACAAAGCTACTCCTTGATGGTTATTTGCTGAAGTTCTGTCTTTGTCAGTCACTTCTCGTAAGAAGAAAAATAGACAGGTGAAGAGCCTTGTCTTTAAAAAGAAAGGGATTTTAGCCTCTATCATTCCAGAAGAAACGTTTCTTTTTACCTCACTTTATTGCAGAGAATAAAAATTTAGAGCAGCCTCCAATCACAAGAATCTGAGGACAGAAAAGGTTTTCTAGAAGCTATTAGCAAGGGAAGAGTGCACTACTAATGAGATTTTCGGCAGTCAACCTAATAACAAAAACCTTCTCATATTTCCAGTGTTGTGAGAACTTTTCACCCAGTGACTCCTTCCTCAATAGGTGGTCATAAGCATTTTGGGGACATGCTTAAAGTCTAATGCTTCTTTTTTAAACATGGAAAAATTGTGGCACAGATAGTATGTCTGTGCACACAGGTAGAACCCTGCACTCCACAGGCCAGCTCCAGGACCCAAGTCTGCAGCTCAGGCACAGCACTAATAGACCACATTCATCACGCACCTGAGTAGCTTAGAGTGCAAGTTTGCCTGCATTCACCCAAGCAGACATACCCTAAAAGACTTCACAAGCATCAAATAAGCTGCACAGAGATGAGAGACTACAATATACCCCGTCTGCATCTCTGACTAGGGCCATCCTTTAATTCAAAGCTGCATATTCTGGTCCATGTCCAGAAGAGCTAAATCTCCACCTTCAGCAACAAGGTGCTCTGGTCCCATCAGCCCCTACACCCAATGGAAGATTTCTCTAAAGACTCTAAGCTATTACAGAGATATGCATAAATAAAGCAAGCAAAGGCAGGAAGATGTCAAACAACAGGCAAAACCTAAATTTAAATTTAACTAAGATAGCTATAACTTACACTTAATGGTAAAGACAGAAGAAACCTTCAGGTATGTGACTTCAGCATGTGAGGAAGAAAGCTTTTTGACATCTACAATCATGATCTAGTAGCCACAAAATACTTTTTTTTTTTTTTAATCCCTGCTTAAGGACATGCATCTTGAAAGCTGACTAGTTACCATCATATTGGCAGTTTCAGCAAAGACCAAACTCTCTTCACTGCCTCAGGTAGTCCCTTCAAGACAAAGGCTGTGGAAAAAAAAAAAAATAGACTGAGGAGGAGATGCTGAGAAGGCACCACTGACAGTAAATTGCTTAAGCTAGGCTCAGCACTGAAAAAGAGGTCTTAATTTCTAAAGGAAAATCTCTTCAACTAAGTTGCAGACAGACCTGAGCTTGTCTGCCTGCCCTCTAACCAGGTGTTGTGTCTTGTCTGCCAGACCTGTTTAAGGAGCTGTGCACAGCCATTCTACACAGCATCAAGCACTTCATGCCTTGCTTTGTGTTTTGTTTGTTCGTTTTTTAGTTTGGCTGCAATACTAATACTACACCATTTCAAGAGTGTGGATGGACTGTGCCAACTTGAACAATGTCAAAGCAAGCTCACATCTGTTTAACAGATGCTTAATATCTGCTTCTGTAGCTTTGGTACCTTGTGCTACTACGGCATCTCACTGGACTGTTACTCAGTAGACCAAAAATGCCTTGTGATGGTTGTGCAAGAATAAGAAAGCCTTTCATCAAACTCAAAGGCTAGGACCCAACGTAGCTGGGTCTGAGATAAAACTACCCCCACATCATCTACAACTACAGCTCAAGATACATTTAAACAATCAAAATACAAGGGAACAGAATTTGCAGAGTCTGCAGAGCCCCAAAGGCCCACAACAGCCTCATGGCAAACTCCACTACAAGCGTGCTCAGTTTGAAGTGGGTTCGTATTTTTTCATGCAGCACCCAAGCATATATTTTTCAGTATTTTGACACATGAAGCAACGAGGTTTATTTTCTACCTTAATATTTTGCATATCAATAGGACAAAGATGCTGTGCCTTTTGGGAAAGAAGCAA
This sequence comes from Heliornis fulica, assembly GCA_013399135.1. NCBI lineage: Eukaryota > Metazoa > Chordata > Aves > Gruiformes > Heliornithidae > Heliornis > Heliornis fulica. The sequence goes on along the minus strand of VXBZ01004693.1, from coordinate 132,479 downwards.
TATGTATGTCATTCTGATTTCCACCTGCAGGCTCTCTTCTTCCTAACCAAAGGAAGGATTAAAATAATGCAGCTTCAACTACTTACATATGAAAAGTCATATGAATAAAAATAAACTGCTGGTATTAATGAATTAACATCTAAAAGGAACACTTTAAAATATAAAATAAGATATTTTAAGCTCTTTCCTTTAGCATTAAACAATTACATACTTCATTGGAAGCTGACCCACATTTAATTTCAAAATACAACTTGAGTTAAATACATATGCAGTCCCAGGCTTTGACAATTTCATCTCAGAAAAGCAACAACAGGACTGCATTTCAGATATCAAACTATTCAGGCACAGATCAAAGTCAACCCTGACACGTTTCTTCTGCCTTTAAAATTAAGAGAAATAAAATAAGTGGCTTGAACCTATGTGAATCATTGTTCTGTGAAAGGGTAAAGACTAGTAACTTCTATGAAGGTTTATTATCTAAACTCTGAAGATGCTGCAAAGACTGAAGGTAATAAAATGTTTTATGAACAACTTCACTTCACTCATTCTTATATAACCGAGTTTATGTGGACTCCTTGGCACAGTGATGCTGGGAACTTTCTGCACATGTACTTGTCAGTGTATTAAAGAAATCATCTAGTGTGGGTCTGAGCCTTATGAGGCTTCAATTCAAAACACAATCTTTCTGATCCAAAATCCTCAGGAAGCACATTTCTGAAAAGACTATGAGAAGCAAGTCACATACAATAAGATAGAGTGATCTCCAATCTCAAGCCCAACAGTTACATTTTAATTTACACTTGAATATATTAATGTTGTTATCCAGTCAGTAAATTAACTCAAGACGCAAGAATAAAAAGCGAAGATGCATAGGGAGAAAGGTCACAAGGTCCACAAAAGTTAAGAACTTCACTCTGTTTGAAGCATCAGCATTATGTTGTTGAATGCCACAGCTCTCATATAAAGGAATTGCTTAATACATTCCCATTCTGTTTGAAGGGAAATTAAATTTACATTCTTTGGGAATATGGTATTGTAATTAGTTCATGACTTGATTACACTTTGAAGTGAGCCAAGACTGCATATGGCGCATACAAATTAGTAAAGTTATGGTTACCTATCTGAAGAAAAGCTACCGAGTTAAGAACAAAGTTAGGACAAAGCCAGAGCAGTCTTTTGTGGCTTTCAGGAACCATATGTAAAACATCAAATTCAAAACTAGTCTTGCAGACATCAGGCAGGAACAGAAAAAAAAAAAAACAAACCCACACCAAAAACCCAACAAAAAAATCCCACATTTCCTAAACAGATAAATAAAAAATTGTTTTTGATCTGCACCCATGCCACCTGTAAGGTAACTGTTAAAACTGATCCCAAAAAAAGAATTAAAAAATACAAGATTTTCTACCCTGGTTAAATTTGCCACTAAGATATATTCCCAGTACGTGTAGTTTTGTTCATTTGTTTTACAGATTCGCAAGTTTCTGAGTTTTATATCTTCTGCCAAGATGCTCTGATCCACCCAGATGATGTAACTCCACTACTTCACTCTAAAGATATTGAAAATATCAAAATGTACAATATAAATATAGTGCATCTAAAATTGGCCAAACAAAAAGATAGCCAGTATGACTTAAAGAAAGCAAGAAAATCTTTTAAACCTAAAACTAATTCCCAACATAGCACATGAACTAAGATAAGTCTCTATCATGCTTCCAAAATGCAAAAGCTGTTTAGGGTACCAGATTTGATCCTATGCACTGAAAATCCTTTTCCACAGGATATGCCAATCAAACTGGACACCTTATCTGCCATGTTCTCCGGTTCAAAGGTGGGTAAGGACAAAAATAATAACATGCCACCATATGCCAGCAGATGTGCCTCAATCAATAAATGCAAATACCACCTCAGAGCTTGCACTTTCCATTCCAAGTGGAAAACACATCTCCAGCCTTATCTTCATTAATACAAATAAAAGGCTACTTACAAGCAAAGAAAAAAAGAAAGGAAAGGCTTATTCTGCAGACTGATTACACTAACAACTTTTCTTTAGTGAAAAGGAGGGAAGAATCCAATAAACAGGCAAATTTTGTCAGTACACAGGTGAAAGCATGCATCTTCATAACAATAATGAATGTAAGGAAGTTGATAACAGAAAAACCAAAAGCCTGAATACACAAAACACAGGTACCACAGATAATCGTAACAGGCTATGGTCCTGGCACAGGCCATAAAGACTTTCTCCTTTTGGCTTCACAACTGCAACAGCAGGAGATTTTCTTTCGCTAGCAAGAGTTTGTTCAGTACATACTCATTCCTTTCAGGAGAGCACTGCCAACATCTACAGCAACTTTCAGGATTTAAAGATTTCCTTTGCCTATTGCTGAGATGGTACAGCCACCCTGCCTCTTTCACTGGAAACTGTTAAGGAACTTGTTACTTACATATTTGCCTATCAGCTGGTAAATGTATGATTCTTTTTCATAGGAAAAAAGGAGCCTGGAGATTCAGCCATATACAATTTCTGTACAAAACAGTCCCAGCATCTAAGAACACATTTCATCAGGCACGACAGAAAATAATCTAAACCTATTCTGTGTGAAAACATGAAGCCGAAGGTACTGCACCTATCACTGTCCACACAAAAAGTGCTATTTTTTCCCTTTACACATTTAGAGTGAAAAATTAAACAAATAAAAGGAACAGTGCATAATTTAGCTTTCATTTTCTATCAAATTGCTCATAATTGTAACCATAAAATGATAATATTCTACCATATGTGCATCTGCAAAGCCGACAAAAGCACTGGTCAGCTTCTGCGACAAGAAAAATGGACCTGCCGCTCCACCTAGTGACCTTGCTGGATATTACCGCTATGAACCGAACTCGCTCAGAGCACTTGTCAAATTTGGGGGTTAATTTTGTTACAGAAAGGCACCCAGCACATGACTTCGAAACATGAAAACCCGACGTGCAATCCTCCTGCTACACTCCCTCAAATCCTCCTCAAACTACACCCCCCTCCACTCGCACAGGCAGCCACAACTTTACATAAATACCCTCACTGGAAGTACTTGCTGGTTTAGTTGTAGGCCTCTGTGAGAATTACTATAACCTTCCACACTAACCACCCTTACTGTTTACACATAGCCATTTGTCATATCAGTACTACTCGATATTAAAACAGCCATGTTCTTTACTCTAATTTGACAACAGAGCTCCTGGCAGAAGCCCTAGGAGAGATAAGGTGCTTTTAGCCTATATGGGAATTGAGGTATTTGAGAAAGGATGCCCAGCCTGTTATGTTTAGACACACTAAAAGGAGTTTTTAACAGGATAAATGTGAGCTAGGAGTCAGATGCGTGGAGGAAAGGGGATGAAGAGGCAAAAGAGAAATGGAATGTAAAACCTGAACTTACTGAGAGCAGCGCTACAGCACCTCCATCTCAATTAAAGAACATGCATAGTAAATCAAGAAGGTGCCTGCTTTGCAGGGAATGAGAATGTGAGATCACAAAACATCAACTCATTTTATAGCAAAGCTAATCAGGTTTGGTCTCGGTTACTATCAGAATGGGGATCACCTGAGAATACACAGTGGTGTCTGTCTTGTTGCTTCCTTGCAGGAAACAATCAATCACAACTCTTAATTCTATATACTTGATGTATCTCACTGAACCTTTTCCTTACAGCGCTCAAATGGGAATAACACTGATGGAGAAAAGCAGGCTGTCCTCCAGCCAAGCTCCCACCACTCTCACAATGAGACTCCTTGTTCAGGTCTGTACAGGGAAGGCATACCGGGAATTCTTTTGTTTGCCACTTCCTCACATGGTTGCCTCTGAATCAGACTGCAATAGGCTCAAGGATTTCACCTCTCTTTGCACTTCTTAAAGTAAAACACACTCAGACATGAGATTTTAATCTGACTATCTCCAAATGGTGCAAGTGGTGAGATGAAAAAAAAATAAATCTGTAAATGTTGCTGGACTGAAATAGAAAAAAAGGAAATATGAGCAAGCCAAGAAGCCCTGTCCTTCTTAGAGAACTGCCTTCAGTGCTATAGCTAGAGCAGCCCAGAATGTAAAAATTGCAGATCATTCTAGACAATTTTTTTTTCTTTTAAAACTATTGCTATTTTGACAATCTTTCTAACCTTGTTAGAACACAATCTGTTTGCACTGTTGATGAGAGAAACACAATGCCCTTTTTCCTAAAAGGCAGCTGAGGTCAAATTAAACTCCAGACAACCGCATTAATACCAATTTTAAAGGTGTTCCCAGTCCAAGAAAAGTATTACATGTCAGAGTGCTCCAAAGATTTTCTTTTCCATCACATGTTGTACATATTTCTAATTAGGTACGTATTTCAGAATGGCATCAAAAGCTTCAGAGTTGGTCCATTTTGTAAAAGCTGGCCTTAAACGTGCCAAACGGAGAAGCCCTGGTTTCACTGAACTGAAGTCAGTGAAGAAAAGATTTAATAACAGCCTCATTATAAGGTTCATTGTTGTAGGACTATTTAATATACAAGATTAACACATCTTATCTCCCACTTTCACTGAAACCTATTATACCCCTCATTAATACATGCACATTTCTACATCATTTACAGCACTAAGGTCTCAAATAGTATTGTCTGAAACAGGGTGTGTTCTGCTGCTCTTCATGGTAGTAGGTTTTTTTGGGGTGTTTTTTTTTTGGTTTGGTTTGGCTTTTTTACAATAACCATACTGTTTGATAAGCGTCACAGGTCAAAATGGAAGACATGTCTAGGTAAACTGCTGAGGGCTGTTTAAAATGGAGAGCAATTAAAAATGCTTTGTTTTGTCAGCACTCTGAATTTCATTTCTTTAAAGCTCCCTCGCATTCAGACCAAAAGATGACACATCCCCATACTGTAAGGCAGGAAACTTCTACCATCTCAATGAATAATGACATTCTTTCCTCCTGACAATGAGATTCAGAAGTAGGTAGTGAACCCCAGATCCTCAAATTAACAGGCATTTAAAAATTCTTCAGATCTGGATCATCAGAGAAGAAAACTACGTGGCACAAACAGTACAACACTGTCCCAGATTACATAGATTTGTGTCCATAGATACACCTGGGCAGAGCATAACAATATACTTTAACATTACAGGAAGGGGAGATAATCAAATAAGGAAAAAAAACCCACAGTTTTTACATTCTCAGTAGACCAAAGGGAACATGTTGGTCTTTATTCTAGAACAAACTGGAGAACTGCTGCAGGCCAGATGAATACTGGATGGAAGACAGAAAACTGCTATTGGAATCCAATTCCAAATCAAATGTTTGATATATATTGAAAGGAAGAAAATGAATGACCTGGAATGATTCTGCTGGGAAGTACCGATAGCACAGACAACTTTCAAGAGCCAAATGTACCGCTTCTGGGATTTCTCTACTGTTCTTTACTGTTATCTTATAAATAAAATTGCTTATTCTGGCTGATTGGTTTTGTATTAGAAAAACGATCTTGTCAGGACAAGCTTATTCCTGGAGTCTCACTGACCCATTCACATTGACTTTTGTTTGTTTGGAAGTTTACATGCCTGCAGGTAAAACCAAGTTTCATAAGTCTTTGGACGTGGTATCTCCAGTAACAAAATACTCATTTCAACCCTGCATCCTCACGTTTACTATCACAGAAGAATAACTGGCATTCAGCAGGCAGTCTTCACTTTATCACAACAAGATACCCAGCTGAGTGTGTATAAAACAAGGAAGTCTAATGTATTGTTGGGAAAGAGAGAGAACCTCTTCCCCGTAGCTATGAATTTTTTCCCCCGTTAAAGTTTTCCATTCCTCCTAGAGAAACATTGGTAAGTGTTAGCCTTGAGGATATCAGTGCTGGAGGGCTGTTACTCCAGAAGACAGGAATTGTGAAATCTAACCTCAGAAGTGCTCATCAGAAAAAAAAAAAACAGCTGAAAAGAGTTTGCATAAAGACAGTTACTGGCAGCAAGTACATGATACTTTCAGATATCCTCTCACAGGATTAATATTTGAGTAAGCAAATAGCTCTTTGGTAAATATTTTACCTATTGCAATATTGTCAGAATCACAGCCTCCATGCATACAACCACTCTCCATATCACAAAGATATGTGATTCAGTGGGTTTGCAGGTAACAGAGCTCACCATGGATACTTAGAAGAACTTAGTCTAAGTCAAGTATTGAAAAGATCTTGTAAAATACAAACCCATGACGATAAATTTCTGAGACATCAAACCGAAGATACTATAAGGAAATGTGGAAAATATTCAACACGGATTTTACAATAGAGCCTATGAAAGTCAGATAAATTAGGGATATTTTCCAGACCAAACTAACTTGCACTCTGAGCTAGATGAGAAAATCCACTTTTTGACAACAAGCAGGAAAGGAAAACGAGTGTATGCGAACACCTCACAAGGGCCTTAAACTAGAAGCAGGCTTTCAAAAGAAGACAACAAATAAATATGAATAAGTAAATAAATAAATCTAGAGATCTGCTTTCCTCACAGAAGTTCAAAACACAAGACAGGAGACTGTTCAGTGAACAGTTCAGTGAGCCAGAACTCAAGATCCTACAGGTCTCAAGTGATACTTTCACCAAGTCCAAAGCAGAAGAGCATACACATTCAAGTGAGGTGCTCTCATTGATAAACAACACGGAGTCAGTGGAGGAGCAACAACCCCCAAAGAATTAAATTCTGAAGCACAGGATTAAATTAGAAGCAAAGACTGCAGCAGACCACCTCTGTGGTGGTCTCTTATTTCAACAGCACAAGGAAACACCCATACATTTCCCATCTCAAATGTAAACTTACTCCTGTGTTAATCTCGAAGAAGTTTCATCACCACAGTATCTGAATAGCTTACAGGTATCAAAGGACTTACTGACATCATCCTTGTACGTTCCCTCTACTTGGAAGGTCACATTTCATAAAAGGGGAAGGCAAACTACAGATAAGGTACGTGATTTACATAACTTCACAGATGCCTGTGAAGCACAAGTACAAGAATTCATGTGACTTAGAGTGCTCCCACAACAGCTATCAATGCTATTGTTTCATTTTCTGAACCCTTGTGCCCTGTACCAGCAATCTGTGGTCAGTCTCCTTATAGTCTGCTATCTAACTAAACCAGGAAAAAAAAATGCACTTTATTTTTTGACAGTTTTCACAAGTAAGGAATTTCATATATTCTTGCCTTCCCCTTCCAAGGATTACAATGAGAGAGAGAACTGTAGCAAGATAGGAGCAAAATTAGAGTAGTAACTGTACCAGAACACATCTGCCTCTGAACTAAGAAGGAACAGACAGCACCAAAACATCTTCAGATCTGACAGGTTGCTGTGCTACCAATCTGCACTAGCAGGTGAGACATGTCATGTCATGACAAGTATCAGAAATAAAGGAGCTTAATGCAACTGCAAGTGTTTTAAATGATTTCACTCTATCATGCAACAGGAGGCAAAAAGCAGTTCTAATGAAACATGGAGATTTTTCTCCCCTGAGCTGCAAAGCTTTAAAATTAGCACTTTGTGTGCGCTTGTTCTTTTAATGTCTGCATTTATTAAAGAGCAAAACAACCATGCATCTGAAATGCCAAAGAAATATGGATCCATAAATAATGTCACATTCCTATTCGCACCTAATCTAAATATTTATGTAGTAATTTACCAGCAAAAGATGCAAACTATTCTTTAAATGTTACATTGTATTAAAGGTTAACCACATGACATGTTTTATTATGAGGTTCTGAATTATGTTTAAGACACATTTTTATTTTCTGTGGAAGTTCTGATGTTGAAATGGATGGACAGCGGCAAGGAAGTCTAGTCATCTCTCAAAGATGGTTGCAGAAGTTCAGACCTTCTTTCGTATTTTTTGAGCCTATATAGCCATAGACCATGCAACTCAGCAGCATACTGATCGAGAATGTGCCACCTTCTTCACAACTGGAAGAGCTAGAAATAGATCTATTAGTGAGGCCTGGTTCTTGCAGGAAGACTGATGATGCCGAGTTTCACTTAGAAAAGCAGCCTCTACTTAAATCAGTACCAATTCAAAAAGGTGTATACACAACCCTAAGAGAAATGTTAAATGTAACAGCAGAACTGCCTCCAGTACATACACACACCCTCAGATTCTGTAACTTAAATGCCAGATGTAGCCTCAACCTTGTCAGTGATGTAATGCTGCTCTGCCCAGTATATTACACAGAAAATCATGATCCACTCCTTACACAGCCCTGCAAAATCCAGCTTCTTTTTTCTTCATATCCTGCTACAGTCATCATCACATATTTATGTCTTAACTGTTCCTTTTGGTTCCTCCTTGAGCTCTCACCTTCATGTCTTCTGTTCCTAAAACCTTTAATATTAGACATCATTTTCAACTTATCTTCTATTTTGGCTTTTATACAAGGCTTTCTTTAGAAATATTACTTTGCTGACTTCGTTTCCAATTCTCTTGATCTCTACATGATCTTCCACACTGAATACTTTCTTCACGTCATCACTTTCCTCGGATGCAAGACCTTTGAAGCTCACTAGAGACTCTGCCACGTAGGAACTGATAACAAAGATTTTCTTGTGTTTTGCTTTTTCACTAATAAATTCACTTCCATTTACACCGTACGAAGATCCACTCTTGTGGGACTATTTTGAGCCTATCAGTCTGCCAGAGTTTTCAAGATTGTAAAATGGAGGAGGGGGACCGGGGGGTGGAATTAAAAAAAGCACACAAGTTTATGTAGTGTTCTAGGAGGTGAATATTTGCCGGTTTCAAGGATAAGAACAAACTAAGCACTACCACCAATATTACCACTTCCTACCCTTATACCATTGCAAAAGGAGAAATTCCCCAGATTTTAGCACAAGGTACTCACAAAGAAACATGACAACCCTGTTCAAGTGTACTCAAATAAGAATATAAACAATAGGGGTGGTTAGAAGACACTGTCCAACTTCTTATATTTCCTTTGTGACTGTTAAAACACATACCTCTAAACTCACCAGCAGAGAAGGCTCATTTTCTCCAGATATGGCTAATCAGGCAGAGTAACATGAGGAGGTATATTAATATTCCCTGCTTTGGCAAGACACGCAGACTTATTGATGGAATCTGCATTTTGGTTCTTATTTGTTCTGCTTGAAAAAGCTTACCAAGCCAAGGAAACATTTTCAGACACTGGTATTTTGACCACCACAGGTCTCTGACTACCCTTTTTCTTCACTTCACCATATTTTGATCAAAGAAACCTTGCGGGAAAATGTAAGAACCTGGAAGCATTAACATCCATTCTTAAAATGCAGTAAAATCTTTCATTTCAATAATATATGGAAGTACTGAGAATGCATTACACCTGATCAATGCAGAAAAGAGGTATAGAATGCTACTGAAAATAGACCTTATTTGTATGCACACCATACAAATATGTTAAAATACATAGTTAAATATGTTGTTGGAGTTAAGTAGCTTTCATAGAAAAGAATCATTGCAATTATCAATGGTAACGGCAAATCCTCTCCGATGCAGATGTTTACTTCCTGCTCTAAGAACTGCAGCAGGAAACAGCCCTGTTAAAAATATTGGTCTAACACCAGCTGTAGTGTTCCTATTTGTTACCCTTAAGTGTACAACCTGTAACAACAATAAGTAGTTTCCCGCCCGCCACCTCCACATAACTCCATGTATTTAAAATATTTAGTCAACACCAAATGCCTGCTTACATCTTTTGTTACAAGTCTTCTCTGACTACAGTCCTATCTCCTTAGTTTACAACCTGAACACAGAACTAGTCATCTCTAGGAAACAGATAGCATTAGCTTTTCATCACAAAAAGCTCAATTAAAATACATTTGAGAGGAGCTGAGCCACTACTTCATTCCCCTCCCCACATCTTGATAGCTAGGCTGAACCTAAATACCATTAACTAGCAAACACTAATATGCAAAGACTACATACAGACTGGTCTATGGCAAGAGCATCCATCAGTTTTGTTGCATGTGAAAAAAAACCAAAAAAAAACAAAACAAAAGGTATTGACATACAGACACAGTTTTTCCCTGATGCCCACACGTTTACTTCTTGCTGATTTCTTTTTGAAAATGGTAGAGGTGGAAGTGTCCATTCAATTTCTTAGATTTCACTGTGCACCTTCTATTTCTTAGAACATGGCAAATACTGTCTCTACACAATATCCCTAGCACTTATAATGCAAAACACTTTATGACACTTCTAGCTCTGGGAGAAGAGAAAATGAAGCATGAAATAAGAAATATACTAGCAGAACAATATTCATTGACACTGGTAAGTCTGTATACTGCTGCACTGGGAAAGTATTAGTATTTGGGGGTTTAGGTTTTTTTCAATATAAATCTGCCCAGCTTCTCCGATGTCAATGGTATGTCAGTCCTTGCAGCTTTTCTCATGTAACATGCAACCCAGAAGCCAAATTCATCAAATCATGCTCAAATCCGGCAGATTTATATGTTCTCATTCAAATGAAAAAAAAATTTTTTTTTTGCTATCTGAAGTATGAAATTCTCCTCACAGATCTTCATAAATCCTCAGCCCTTGCAAAAAGATGATCACATTTTTGGAAGAGTCTGAGCCCAAACACCAAATGAACAATAATCTTTTCTTTCCTAGCAAGAGTCAAGAACTAGCAATAATACTTTCTTTACTAGCAAGAGTCGAGATAACAAATTCACAAACAATAAAGCCATAAACACAGAACAAAGCCCATAAAAGAACATATTGACTGACCCAAGATTGACCTCAGTTGAAAAAGTTTTTCAAAATTATTCTCTGTTTCTGGTAGCCTGAATTGAAATTGAAAGAAAATGTCACTAAAAAAAAATAAATCATATTCTCAAAGTCCAGTATATAGTGGCAATACAGAATTTAAATTGTGCTGATTTGGTCAACCTTGCACTGATATTTGATACTAAGCTCTCACACTGTTTTCAAAGTACAAATGCTAGAAATCCTGCAGAAACATATACAGGCAATGACAGAATCCTAAAACCGGTCACATCTAACAAGTAAGAGTTGGGGGAACTACAATTAAAATAAAATGCCTGCAGACAGAATAAATGGTAGCCTCTGTCCCAAGCAGGGAAAGATCCAGAAGAGCTGTTTACAGCACGCCCTGATCTGGCATTTGTCAGGAAAGCTCACACTATCTCACACAGAAAACATAAGGAGACTGGCACTTCTGCATTAGGCATCCAAAGGAGAAGCAGCTTCACTTGCATCAGCTAATCAAGACTAGAGAAATTGTGTATGACCGGCTGGTGCCTCTTGCCACAAATGCAAAGGAGTCTGAAAACTACAACTTGCTTTTCTTTCAGACTACAACCACCAGCACCAACACCTTCAGATTCCAATTCTACTGCAGCTGCCTTCCTAACATTTCAGGGAAGATATTCTTATTTTCTTTTTCATGGGAAAACCCTTCCATGTATTAGAGGAAGGAACACGACAGGTCAGAACATCACTGGGTGAGCTACAGTTAGAGATTTGGCTAGAAGTTGTTACAGCTAACTGACAAAGGCTTAAATCTTTTATTACTGATTTGCTTGTATAATACATTAGACTCACACTAATGTAATAGGCTACTTGGAACACGTAGCCCAGATTTACCAGCGACTCTTTCATCAGGAATTACTTAAAGTAAAAAAAGGTATTAAATTAATGACAAAAAAACCCCAAAGATAAAAGTTACAACAACCATTACCACTAGGCCCAGTAACATACTAATACAAATATAGCATCATAGCTACAGCACTGGGAATTTGCACTGTGAAGAAGTAATAAACATTTAAGAATCACTACATTTGTCTCCGCTTTTTAGTCTTCTTTCGCTGACTCTGGAAAGGATCATTCACACCTGTAATTCTACCCCACCCTTTCAAATTTACCTGGACTTTTTTTGAAGGAAGAAGCTGATATTCCACAGCTTCTAATCCATTTTCAGAGCCTATCACTTTGATCCTGATATATTTCCAAAACACAAAAGGAACTACCCCAACTGCCCTTTACATGCTAAAACAATTCAAGTCATTAAAAGAACTTTTACAGGACCGTATGGACCGTAGCATTTTGACTTCCTTAAGGCAGAAGGGATGGGATACTGTCAGGTGAGAGAGCAAAACCAAAAGATGACTTCCAATATCCAGCACAAGTTACGTAGGTGTATTTTCATTTGGTTTCAAGAAAAAAAAACAACCTATGGGGGTCTTGTTCATCAGATGCAGTATTGAAAAACAAAATTAAAAAAAAAAAAAAGAGAAAGGTTCTTAGTGCATTCTTTGCATTTGATAGTATATGTTGATATTATACATTTGTTACAAGTGCCTTACATTTCTTGATACATTAATAAAGACATTGACTAACCACCCTAAAATAATCTCATGCCACAAACACCACACACCGCTCATCACAGCTGAGATGCTGACATTTGCTGCAGGGCGAGTACTGCTGCACTGAACTTAGGCACATAATCCACCTCTTTTCTAATTTAACTAGAATCTATTCTAGTCTGTAGGAGAACTGCAATCTTAACAGCACAATATGTATATTTTTCCCTTGATTGCGCCTACTTGTTCTTTCAAGGGCATTCCCATTAGGAACAAACACTTCTCCATCCTCTCTCCCCCTTAAAGCAGAGTGAAAATAATCATATCAAGGGAAACTTATTACTGTTTCCAAATTGCGTCTGGCTCTCAGCAGGCACACTCTCCAGGCAACAGTTTTGCCGCTACATTATGACTAATTTTTTTTTTTTTTTTCCAGATGACATTTTGTACTGTAAGTAGGTAGAGGAAGGACATATATATGTGATTTGGGACAAGACAGACCCTCCTGAGTCAAGCGAAATAGCAGTGTTTCCCCTCACTCTGCACCCTCCTGCACAAAAATTTTGTTTTCACTCTGGAGAACAATTTCTTAGCACACTGCACCATGCACAAACACAGACCCTTTCACAAAGTATTTTTTTTTAAGCGAGGGATGACACCTAAAGTTTGTTCAAATTCAAAGCTCTAAGATACTCTGTATAATGAAGAAATAAAAGAAAAAAGGGAAAGGGGGAGAACAAAAGAAACCCAAAAAGCCATCATTTGATTTCTGGCTACCTGGACAAAGCACACGTTGTCTCATGCTGCCATCTACTGTCTACTGAGAAAGGCAGTGAAGCACTGGCTGTAAAAAACAATTTTCAGGAGTATTACGCAGACTGTTCTCTTCCACAACTAGTATCTCCTAGATCACCACTTTGGAAAAAAACCAAAACACAAACCAGCAAACAAACAAAACCTCTACAGTTCCTTTTCAATGTATATTTATGGCTTTCCACAGTCTTTACGAATAGATGTACCAAAGCGTTTAAAGATGTTTCTACTAAACAAAAAAACCAAACCCACCCCAAAACTTAGACAAGTTCAACAGAATAAAATGCTGCACATGTGATTTTTAGGGAGTAGGTAATTTTAAAATTAATTCAAACTAAACTCGCTGAGATCAATTAACAAAATGCTTCAGACTTATAGGTGATACGCATGAACAAAGAGAAGCTTATCCAAACACATAGCAAGGAACTCAGGTATAATTTCAAGCTAATTAAAGGGAACATACATGAACGCATAGGCCTTACCTACACAGACACATTTAGCAGCATGAAACAACTATTTCAATTAACAGAAAGGGCTTCCTAACGTAACAAATTCTGAGTAAAATAAGAAGGAGAAATAGATATATATTTGGGGGCAGGACAGAATCCTACAAAGAAGAACTGTAGTGCAAGAACTACACACATCACAATGCCACATCATAATCAGATCAAAAAGAGGTCAGGAACCAGGTTTGGGGATTTAATCTACAACTGTAAGAACAGGAACTCTCAACCTTCCTATAAGAAAGGTTATATATTGCCAGCTCTACTGGTAACCCATGTAGCCCTGCTCCTATTTGGAAAAGTCTCAGTTTAAGGGCAGGTTCAGAAGTACTAGCCACATCACGGTTCCCAAAGGAGTTCAGCTAGGACTTTGATGTTCTTTCCCACCACATGCTCTTGTGTTCAAACCTAAATAAAGTGCTTGCCCTCACCATATCTGCCCAGACACCAGTAGCATCCCTGTCCCTGTGCAGAGCTGTTTCTGAAAAGCTGCAGCACTCCCTTGATTCCACAACCCAGGCATGCAATCCTCCACAGGTTCTCAACATCCATTCCAAAAACAAAAGCCTACAAAACCCACAGCCCATTAAAGTTTTAGGAAAATGTACTACAGGCTTGAAATGAAATAAGGACTTACTTAAAAGACAGCTAAGCAGCATCCCAGGCCTATTCTCTAGATGATTCTTAGATCCAACTTCCTGCTTTCTAGACAGCACCTTTTCATGTCAAATACAACACAGTTATAAGACAGTTGCTTAAAAATCCTTGTGGCCAACAGAGAGTAACATTTTACTACAAAAGTCAGAAGAAGAAAGTAGTAAGAACTACACCATAGCTGAAGTATCAAATTTTTAAAATTACTGATGCAGTCAGTTTTACGGTGGTTGTGTCACAAAGATTGTCAGGGATGACAAAGCTTTGAAGCCACAAAATCCTCTTCGAAGCTTGGCTCCAAGCAACTATCACTTTAAAGTTTCAACTATTCTGTACTGCAATCTTAACTGAAAGGGCCTGGGAAGCCTGAAGCACTTTGAATAAAAAATAATAATAAAAAAAAGAAACCCTATGATTTAGCCCCAGCTTCAAAAAATACAAATAAGATGACTTGTGCTAGGCTTATTTCTTCAACTGTATGGAGGAAAGGACTTTGTAAAGCACATACACATTTTCCTATGTAATTTAAATATTCCAGATATGAAAAGCCACACTGGTGCAATACAGGCCTTTCTAACTGATTTCTTATAACTAGCAAGTATCACTGAGATAATTTAGTTACTGCTTCTAATTCTCAAAAAATAGGCTGACCTTAGTTTCTAAAATCCTCTCCTTGGTTAAGTGAAACAGAACACTTTTCCTTATGAACTCACTGCATCCTTCAGTACAGCATGCGGTCCCTGTATCCTCATTCTAGTGCCCCTTCATTTCCAAAAATGTCACAAGTCAGGAGGACAATCAAAATCAAATCACTTTTCCCCCAGCAGGTCTCCATAGTACATTCAGCTTGCTGTGCTTCTCATTGTTTTAAATCTGTAATGTCTTCTTCAGTTGTTAAGTTTGTAATTGGCACCACAAGACAAGCAACTGTTCTCCCGTTTCTCTAACTCTTGGGGACCCTGTACCACTATGGTCTTGCTATTGAGTGTTTTACTCCACAGGATCTGCCAGACTGATGTAACTGCTCTCATCCCTGTCTTTCCTTGTCACAATTACTGAACTCATATTTCTACCATCCTATCCACTCTTACTGAAGAGTCAGATTCAAGTAAACTTTTATCACCATTCACTGCCTGTATCACTCTGCCTAAGTATGTACTGCTGTAGAAGCCTGGACACAAAATAGAAAGATTGTACTTCCTCAAAAAAATTTACACTTGAATGTAAGCTTTGCAGTAAACTTTCCTCCTTGTTGTTCTCATCAGGATTATAAAGACAACTGCTCAACTTTGTATCCTCTCTGAACGAGATTCCCCAACTCTATCCTGAATTAAGTCATCTAAAGGAATCCATTATCTTAGTTCGATCTAATGCTCAATCTTGATTGTGCCTGTGTCTCAGCTGTCACTTCTTGGCTCCTCAATCTCTTCTATCAGGTCAGTTCTATGCTTCTCTACCTTGCTACCCCCATTGTTTCCAGCCTTTACTCCCACCGCTCTTCAGACTTCAGAGAGAACCTACATTGCTTCCAAAGATATTCTGCATAGGAATTCACATCAGACTGCCCTCTCCTCATTAATGGTTACTCTACAAACTCATCTATTAAGTTGCCATTTTTAATTATTTTGATTTGTAAGATCTTTGGACAGCAAATGTACTTGTAAAACACTGTAAATATGCATGATTAACACAAAAGCAGAAGTACAGTTTCAAGCAAGTCACATCTGAACCAGAAAATACAAGGCTGCAGAAGCAAAACACCAGTACTTTGAATTAAATTTTGGATGAAGCAAGGCAGTAGATCAGAGATCTCCAGTGTGCCATGCTCAATATAGCTCACGTTGTTACAATAAGCAGCAAGCAGTGTTCTAGCAGAATATTCCAATTGGCTTTCAAAATAAATCTCAAGTAGGGGGTGTAATAATCAAGTTGGTAAACTCAATTTGAACATGAAACGTATTGATTTCTTCTGTGGCTAATCACCATCATGATTCTAAATTATAAAGATCAGAAATTCTCTTCTCCCTCAATGCATACAGTAAATTGCAAACCAACAACAGCCCATAGAGCTGTAATTGCTATCCTGACAGGGTAAAAACGCCTACTTGTCCTATGCTTTTTGTCAGTTCGTCTCCTCTCTACCCTTCTCCTCTCCTTGTTTATCTACTTGTTCATCACCAGTGTGAATTTCAGGACTATGAAAATGTAAAGCCTTTTCCAGATGTTGCCACAGAACAATTGAGAAGACCACCTTCACACTCCACAAACAAGATTTCCTTGGACGTCCCAAAAATCTGCTCTTTTCTGCAGTTATATATTGCACATTTCAGCTTAGTCAATAACCAAGATTAATGACTAAAGTGTCCCACATGTTCCAGTATTGCTTCTTTATAAGCTGCACTCCATTTCAACCAAGTATCTCCATGCATTCTGTTAAGCACGTCTCTATATTTTTTTAAAGCATAGTCATCCCATTTCAAGTTTCTCCTAATATACACATTTCCCCTGAGAGTCCTGCAATACTTAGCCAGGAAGATGAGCATCACCAGAGCATTCAAGAGCATTCAAGCTCAGAACTAACAAGTTCTGTCATAAACATCATTGCCCAGTTTGGGGTGTTTTGTCACATTTTAGACCCCAAATTTCACCTCCAGTATCTATGTAAATTCTAAACCCTTCAGGGTTATTGCCAATCTGAAGTGTCTGACACTTCTAATACCATTAACACATACATACTACACAAATGGTATCATTTTCACCACTGGTGAAAAATGGTGATTAATCTGGGTTTTTTTCCCCAACTTAATACTACCCTATCATTGCCTGCTACTCTGTTGGTGCTTAAAGGAGGAACTCAGTTTCAGAAAGGTAGCATTTCATGGAGATAATGTTTGTATTATTTGGTGTAGAAAGACAATGGATAATCTTAACTCAGCATGGGTGACAACACATCCACATAAGAAAGCCTTGCACATCCTTGTTGGGACTACTGTAATAGAAAGCTAAACTCTAAAGACAGTGTATTTGAGTGAGTGCACACATGACCCACCTTTGGAGTAAGAATAACAGAACTGTATTTTTTATTTTCTAAAAGATACCATTATCAGAAGCAGTAATGTTGAAGCTCATTCTGCCACATTCAGAGATCAGGACACACAATACAGGAAATCAGGCTTCAGCAAATGACTGAGATTTGGCTCAAAGGATGGATGTAAGCATAAGTAGGACAGGCTGGAGTTTACTAGAAGGTCCTGAACTATGACTGTCATCTTTAATTATTAGAGAAAGAATGATAAAGATCATTCCCTGATAAAGAACTCTATTGAAAGTTATAGGAGGAAAAAGTATTAAATATGCTACCTTCACTGCCAAGTAATCTTCTGGTGCTTACAGTTTCTACACTTACCCATACAGAAAGGATAAGGCCCAGGGACTGTCTACTCTCCTGCTCTCTCACTCACATCTCAGCAGATAAATACAGCTTTGGCATTAAAAAAATAGAGGAAAGTCATACCTGAAAGGAATCTGTTGGACATCATTGTCCTCAGCATTTGTGCAGATGAACTAATAAAAAAAAAAAGGCATATTTTTGTTTGAACTCAAAAAATCTCCAAAACCTCCAATTCTGTGCCAGAAATCTCATTATGGGTTTAAGTAACCACAAAGAAGAATTCATTTGCATTCTCACAAACAAGCTTTAAGAGCCAGAGGAAAAGGTGGCCCTTCCCTGATGTCAACAGAAGGGGACTATTTTTTTCCATACTTTTTTATCCATAACTGGCTCCTTCCTCATGTGAGGGCCATGCCAACTTAATCATTCTTAAGTTTCGATATTGTGAAGGAATCCTGCTGAGATAATTTTCCATACCTTTCATTGTCGACATACCATCACAAAACTACATCTCTCCACCTGTCAGGCTGGGGCTTTTATATTTCAGAAGTTCTCCATTAGATCCCCTACAATTCAGGGCTTTCTGCTAGGCCTGGATCTCACCCAAATCTAACTGCCAATGGAAGCTCCCCTCTGCGAGGTAAGTAAGGGAAAATGCCCTAGCATTATCCACTTGGTCAATTCTCCCACTACATAATTACAGCTCAAACAGAAATCTGTATGCCTCCCACAAACCAAGCAGGCTGGCTCACAAACCCCTCCCTGATGCACAAGTCTTTTCTTTCCTTCCCTTGGCAGAAGGGAAAGGGGTGATGCTTCGTAACCACTGCAAGAATACAAAATTGTTCATACACAGAAGAATTACAAAAGCATTCTCTCCAAATATTTGGAAGATGGAGAGGTGACTCAATAGAGCAACTGTAATCATTCTACATTGATAATTTTCCTACAGAGTTACAAATAGCATCTTTCTTAGAAGAAAAAAAAATTAAGGACAGTCATACCGTTCCATAGAAGTCTTTGACACAGCTGTATGCAGTTCCATCCTGTCGACAAAAAAAACCCACCACAACCCTTATCAAATGAAAGAGAAATGTAACGCTTAAAGCAAAAAGAAGGCTGACTCTTGCAGACATGTTCTTGGAATATCTTCAGTAACTTCATTTAAAGCAAGTTACCAAGGATTTCTAGACAAGGAGAAAAGATTTCCCTCAGCCTCCTGCGTGCTCTAAAATGACTTTCCTCCTGGGAAAGGAAGGTTTCACTGTGCAGGTATTAAGCTGTTTTCTCTGATGTAAATTCTTACACCTATTCAGGGAAGCCATGTTGCCAAAGGTGACAGATACCATATTGCATTTACTGTATCTCAGCTAGGTAACAAATCACGTTTGCCATGTAAAATTGTTCAAGAACAAGATAAAATAACAGTATCCAAACAGATACTTAACATGGAAATGACATAAGAGACTGCCTCAGTTTTCACCATTTGATTTTGTAGAAACCATAAAGCTGTCTGAAGAATTAATGTCCATGTGCAAACAAACAGAAAATACCTAAGTATTCCACAAGGAGACTAAGGCCAAGTCTGAAATGAAAATATAAGAAGACAAAAGCAGCAGTAACTTGCAAGAACCATTGTCATATAGGCTTTTTCAACCCTAGAGAAAGATATAGTTTGACATAAGCAGGTTTCTAATACAACCAAAGCATCTTTTTAGAATGTAGGGACTGTATAAAATGCAGAATGGAGTTCACTCTTTCTGTGAGAAAAAAGGTGGTTTTTATAGACTACTGCAGGTTGCCTTGATTGGCAACAAAACTCATCTTCTAATGTTTTTAAATGAAGTCCTAGCCCTTCTGCCGTCAGTAAAAGTGGTTTTCACCCATGGTCCTTACTGAACAAGTTCAGTAAGCNCAAAAGGAAAACACTAGTGCCAGAATAAAGATATCCAAGTTATAAACATAGTTCTGCTACAGCCTTCCTTTATTATGTTGAAGAAATTCTTAAATTTCTACTTCATTTTTATGAAGATGAGACGGCAGCAATAAGTTTTAACTCATAGGATGAGGACAGAATTATGAGCATTTACAAACCACTCTGAGCTCCTTGAACGGAAGGACCTAGATTAGCACAACACATTACATCAGTCGTTAGAATTAGCTGATTTTAAGTGAGCATTATGTAAATTAGTTACAAGAAAGTAGAAATTAGAAGATGATTCAAATACAGTCAAAAGGTTGAGTAAAGACAGTTTACAGTTTAGTGCAGATACACACCCATTGGTTCCACACACATTTTATGTTTGCACACACAAAATGAAAGTTATATCTCCTAATTATATTTCAAAAGAAGCTGACCATTCAATGAAGTTTTCACTACCTTATTTTAATTCAGTAACCCTGTATGTTCGCATAAAGCATGAAGCACTTACAGAGAAACATATGCATCACCATTCCAATTTTATAATCACTGAAGGGAAAAACCATGATGTACACAAATCAAAGTTTCATACTTTTTTCATCAACTGCAAACTACAAAAAAAAAACCAAACTGAGAATTCCCATCTCCTCAACAATATTGTCCCTATTCCTCAAAAAATTAGGTGTAGTTTTTCATTTAACAACACACACAATTTCCAAGTTCATGTAGAGTTCTACACAACATTATTACAAGCTGAACTACTCGTAGAATTACTAAAGTTTCTACACTTACAAGCTAAATCGCATAGTGCTGACTATGTCCAGAAAGTAAAGTTATGCATCAGGTTGTTTTTATGGTTCATTCTCTGAAAAAAAGGAAGAAGTTGCATGGGAAAGAACATAAAACGCTAGGTACAGTTTAATATCCACAATTTCATGTTTATGTATGCTTATCCAGATCACAAAAAAAGTGATAGAAAAAAATAAATCAATTTGACCCACATAGCCAGGATATAACTGAGAAAAGGTCTATTTTCAGGATGGTCCCAGGGAAATTATTAAAACTAGTTACAGGAATTAAAGATGTGTGAAGGTGCCTTTCTATGATGACAAGCCTAGAATTATTGCCTAGACAAGCAATAATGACAAGCCTAGAATTATAGTTTCAGAATATAAATTCTTGTATATTCTCAAGCATTTCACCAAGATACACTAAAGTGGTCTCTTTCAAGACATTGAATACTTTTTCTGTGGCTCTTATGGCAATAATGTAAGGGTTGTCAACTTCACTGAAATACATCAAAACCTAAGGCAAAATAGACGCAAAAAATTTAATCCACCGTTAAGGTTGACAATAAGAAAGTAACAAGCAGTGAGGTACGCAAAAATTCAGATTTCTTTACAAACATTACTACAATCATGCCACATATTCCACATATTTCACAACATGCTGCTCACTAAAACCAAAATAAATTCACATATAACTGAAAAAGGAAACATCAAAATTATACACAAACATGCTAAAACTGGAAACAAAAACCCCACACCCCAGGTCTAAAATTCTAAGAGTTGATTCCCTAATAAAACCTCCATTTAAAGCATTTTGGGTCTTATTACTGAATATTAATGTAAATAACCAGCTACTCGCGCTGAATCTCACATCTATCATAAGCTGCAGTTAATATCTCCATACTTAAGGGATCCTGTCCCGAACCTCCAAATGTTATCTTAAAAGGACTTGCACATCTCAATTTAATGAAAGTCACGGTGACCTCACTTTTTTTCTGTCACCCTACACACTTTTGTCATCAGATTAGCTGAATTCTTACACTGCGAATCTCAACTTAAGCAAAGAGATGCATACAGTGAAGCAGTGTAAATTAAGTCCATCTCCAATCCTGTGCATATGCCAGCACCATAAGTGAGTGCAGCACACTTTTAGAAAGCACAGAAATCTTTTGAAAGCTATTGGAAATGATACAAGTCAAACCTTTGCACTACTCAACAGAAACAGTTGCAAATATGCTTCAGTCTGACATTTAAGGGCAAGCTTTAAATGCCAAGTTGAAATGTGGCTTTTCTTTTTTTTTACCCCAAAGTTTTTTGAAAAAACACTATCAACTTCAGGTTTTAGGACAGAATGTATGTGCCCATCCCCACATATTTGCTCCCACCTCCTGATCTCTACAGTTGCTCTCTTTCCTCCTGCAAAACCCAAACTCCAGTTTGTGATCCATACCAGTAGAAGCCTGACTACCAGCCCAGAAAACAGGTATCTTTAAAGAAAGATAAAGCTAGTTTTGGCATAATAGATCTTCAGCCCATGACTGCTGGTTTCACCTTACTGTAATGAATTGCTAATACAATGCAAATAAAATACACCTACTGCTGCAACCTGACAATATTTGGTTCACACATACACACAATTTAACAGAAACAGCAGTTACTAAAACATGAGTTTCTGTCATAAGACTGATGATACTATTTTAGAAGACAATCCCCACTTTTTATTATAGCAGTAGTCCTGTAATACAACTTGAAACTGATCCCTATATGCCTATTAACAAATGAATGGAAATCACTTCTGTGCCTATAATGCTTATTACAGGATCTCAGTTCTGTTCAAACAAAAGCTTTAGACACTGATTTTTTTCCTAATTGGGAAAAGATAAAGCTACTCTGCTTATGAAGGATAGATTTGCCATTTGGATGCATTTCTGTAAGACAGGAATGTAAGCTAGAGAAATATAAAACAGTAGGAGAACTGCATTACGTTCACATAAAGGGTAGTTTAATAATTCAAGTTTTATTTGAAGACTTGTTTGCAACTGTAGAAAAGGTCAGACCTTATATGAATAAGGTATTAAAGTTTGCACATTAAGTCTAAGGTAAAGAAAAGTAACAAGTCTCGTTTACCATCCAGTTGCTCAGAGTGTGCAGAGAGTTAAGATTTTTAAATCAACCCAGTGATAACAATACAGATTACTGAAAAGATTCTGCATAGAGGTCAGGACACATGCATCACGAGTTCAACGGGAAATCACAACATCCAGTTAACACATAGATTGTGTGAGGGAAGCTTTATTGTTTTAAGACATGCTTGCCTTTGAATTACATTTAGCATCCTTAAATTTCTCATTGCTCTTCCTTGCACTTCTTGGATGTAATATTTTACCAGGCAGACTCCCATGCTTTTGCATTAAACATCTCCCACACTGTTTAGTGGCAGTCAGAGACAGCAAATTGGCAAGTTTAGACCTGGCCTATGCTGTTCAGAAAAATCCTCATTACACCAACATGCATCTGCTTTGGATACCCATAACTGGATGTAGAGATACATATATCCGAGAGAAAATATATATAGAATATATATTCTATATACA
>VXBZ01004693.1:82165-109425 GCA_013399135.1 Heliornis fulica | reverse complement strand
TAGAATATATATTCTATATACATATTTTACATATATTCTTGTGTTCTGGGAATGGTAGTTCAGAATTTGGACACATACCTGTACATATTCAAATACGTGCACATTTTAAAGTCTAGATAGTGTTTTGCTGAGAGTTGGGTTGAGCCTATCTCAAGTAAGACAGCGGGACGAGATAAAGATTCAAGATTCTGGTATGATTAGGAACCCAGACATCACTTATTAGTAGCCAACAGAACACAAAAATATTCCAAGGCTGCAGAAAACACAAAAAATATGTTCATGGAAAAGAAAACTTAGGGCTTATTCAGAAATGCTTCATCATCTACTCTACCTTGGAAGAAAAGCAAACATGGAAGTTTCTAACCGTTTAGGAAGACTTATTTCTGTTCTTCTAACCTAAGCTCTACTGATCAAATTGACAGTCATAGTAGCATAAGTTTAACTTCATTAAGCCCTTTTTGCCTCTTGATCTACAAACAGAACTGACTGCTGAGGGAAGAGTCCGTGCCTTCCTCCAGGCCCTTGGTCAAGCTGTGGAACAGGAGCGGGCCCGGTCTGAGCCCTGGGGCACCGCCGCCCAGTCGTGAGCGGCCTCCAGCTGGGTTTGGCTCCATAGAGCCACAGCAGCCTTTGGGCCCTGCCATACCAGAAAATGCTTGAGAGGGTGGTATAGGCCGTAGGGGTTTTCAGGAGGAGCAGTCAATTCTGTTTGTCAATCAAGCTTCACAACATCAATGCAGTGCACATATGAAAGGGGGGAAACATATGTGAGGCATCATCCACGCAAGCCTTGGACTGATCATGAAAGATATAACTAGTCCACACCTCTTTTAACCACGAATCTGCAATTACTTTATACTACGGTTTCCTTTACTTGCACTTTCATATCAACACGATTTTGTTCTGTAGCTTAAACATGATTAATACCCTCAATTTAACTTTGATTCATAGTTTCTAATAACATCAGTCCAGTGTCCATACAAAGAAAGGTGATATTAAACAATTTCAGATGGTCTGGGGAATTTGCTCACCACTGTTAAACACAGAATAAGTGTTTGCCATAATCTTGTTTAAAATAACTGTTTCAGAGAAGCAAAGTGTAACTGTAATGTTCCTTTTCTGAGTAAAAAAAAATAAAAACAACCCAAAAAACAGACCCCACTTAAAAAAACTATAAGACAATATTGCAAAAACTTTTATTATTAAAACACATAATAGGTTATAGGTTATTCCAAAGAACTGCTACCCAATTTCACATTATAGAAGAGCAGAAAAACTATCGCAAATAAAAATTTTATGAGTGGCTACCGTCCACAACAAAATGTGAAGCTCTATTGTTTTTCCCTGACTCAAGCCTCCTTATTAGCTGCAAAATGTCACCTTGAGGAGCTTATGTTAAATTTTTCATGTTTTGCAAATTCGGGCAGCTGGTAAATCATATATATAAACACACACACACATATATATAAAAATAAAATTAACATTATGTCTAATATGTAGATAAATAAGTTTTGATCCCTCATTATTAATGGGTACACATCTCTAGAATAAAGTACACCCTAAAAATGAAGTGCTAAACAGATGGCTTTTTTAAAGTATGATTTAAAAATGTGGCACATGTATGACATGTGCCTTCCCTTGATTTTCCAGACACTAATTGTTAAATAAGACTTCTGATGCACTCAAATGCACAGAATTCAATAATCAGTCAAGTATTTAGACACAACAGAGAAGTCAGGAAATTTTACAGACAAAAAAAAATTACCAAAACTAGAATATCTTCTGCACTAAATACATAGTCAGCACTATGAAAAAGGTTAGAATAATATAAGTAGTTGTACACAGAGACACAAATGAAACAGTTTCCATTTCACACCTAAAAGCATAAATACTCTTTAGAATTGCCCTACTCGCTTATAAAATCTAAATACGAGTAAGCAAATCGTTTGAGAAATCTGTTTTCTTTCCCTTTAATGGGGAATATATTTCTTTGTCCCAGATTCTGAAACTTTTCTTAACCTTCTGTTATGAATATTCAGTTGCCTTTCATCCACCTCTGTGTCTTGGGTTTGCCAGTCAGTTCTCCTTTCCTCTGCCAGAGCTCCTTATTCTAAGTACTCTTCCCAGCACAGTGCCATCAAGATTTTGTGAATATACATTCCTGCACACACTGATTCCAAATACAGCAAGCATGCATTCTCCACACACACATACACATATCGTTAGACTTTCAGGACCTTATCATGTCAAACCATATTAAAGTGACATTTTTAAGGCTGACATTCCATTTTCTCTAAGCTTGTTTTGAGTAGACATTTAGTAGAAACCTCACCCCATTCGGGATTTTAATCAAGAGAGAAAATTAAGAAAAAGTTAAGTCTGATATCTAGGAAAAAGATCTATTAAGTCTTGTCTGGACTAGAGAAATGTATTCTTCTAAGAATCAATTTAGTCTTTGCAATGCACTTGTAAAATGTCACACGTTCAAACACAGAAAGCTTTGCAGTCACCGTTAAAACTAGTTTCATTAACTGTAAATGCTATTTCAGTCGGGCTGCATAAATGCCATCTAAGTTAAAGGCTAACTGGAACTGTAGTTCAGGCTGATCAAACAGCCTACCCACCACTTTCCCCACAATACACTCATGACCCTTTAGTATCTGCCCAAATTCACCATTTACGAGAACTCTGTCAGAAATCTGTGGGATGGGTACCCTGCAACACTTCTCCAAAGCGTAAGTAAGGAGAAAGCAAAGCTGTGAGTTTGGAATGCTTATCAGCAGTGGACACTACAGAGCTTAATTTGTTGAATGAGAAACAATCCAAATTCCTAGCCTAATGAAAGGCTTATAGCTATGGCAAAGCCTCCAAATTGGAATGAAAATACAAACTTAAAATTCAGGTTATCTCAGTAAAGAACTAGAAGACAGGGAGAAAGGCAGGCTGTGATCCATCCTCTGCTTGGATAGAACAGGATGCTTAAAGTACTTTCAGATCTGTATTTCTAACGTATACTTCTAACATAACACCAGCCTTTCGCCCAAACCACTTTTTCATAAGAAAAAGAAAAAAAATCCCAACAAAACAACAAGCTTGCTTAAACTTAAGAAAAAGTTCTCTATTTCAAAAAACAACATATTTTCATTTGGCATCAGGTGTTGAATTGCTTGCTAAGGCTTTGTATCATCACATATAGAAATAGTCGTGTTTTGCTCATTATTAAAAAAGTCATAATGATATGGTAGTAGCTGAAGTCTAAAAGGATGACTGACATTTAACATCAACATACCATGTATGTTACAATGAAAGACTGTCCCTTTAAGAAGAAATAAATAGATTGCTTCCATTATGTCAGAGCACAATCATCAGGATAGCAGGATCACAACATATATCTCTCACTATGTCATAAAAGAACATAAAAACACAGAATCAGAGTCTTTGAATTTGTTAAAAATCCATTTTAGTGGAACAAAACTGAATTTCTAAGTACTATCAATAACTGCAAAATATAAATTTGAAATTCTGATCAGCCCTAAATTAAAGAAGTTGCTCGCCTTTGTTTTATTTTCATTGGCTGATCAAGAACTAAAATTACATAAGCAAAAAAGCTAACAGAACAGCTTTCTATTCCTGTTAATGAAATAACTCAAAGTTTTTAAGACATTAGAAGCTGTTCTCTTTTCTACTCAAGATGTACCATAATACAATGTCAGGATCAACCAACAAGAATTTCCCAGCACTGTCTGCTAGACTGTCTAACCACTAGAAATTCTTTTCTTATCTTTTCATATTACAGTTTATTTCACCAAAATATTATTTGCTCAAGAATATAAAAACTGTAGGAAGCTCCTTCTGTACATGAGCCTCAACCAAAAATTGTTTTGTAGCATTGCTGAGCTTTCCAAGACTCCTACTTCATCCTTTGCACAGAGCAAGGCATGCAGCATTTGACATTCCACACGATAAAATTATACCAAAATTGACATTGTGGCAATGGAGACTACATCTCTATTAAACTTACAGAACAAGGAGCCAACTGAGTTTTAAATAAAAGATAACGCACCACATGGTTACACTAGGAGTCTTATGTCTGTCAGCAAGTCTGTTCCCAGCTGACTAGGGTTCTGGCAGATGATTTGGTATGCAAGTTCATTACAGAGTCTGTCCACACTCTGTACCTTTCGTAGTGGAGTTTTGTCAGGCCAATGAAAACAACCAAGCATCTTGCAGTATGATACCATCTCCTCTATGTATCTGTTTTACAAATGTGCATCCAATGCAGCTTACTGTATGAAAATGTTAGTATTAACTATTATCCTGTTATAGCAGACTTATCTTGGCACTACCTTTGATATTACAAGTGGTTTTCAAGCAGGCTTTCCTAAAACGAAATTCTTATGTTTGTAGCCCTTTAAAAACAACAACTATTTTGATGAGGATAGTTCCAATTTGAAAGAATGCAAACATGGAAGAACCACCACCTCTTAGCCACAAATCCAGTATCCAGTAAAAGCTTTGAAGCCCCACTCTGCTTGAGATAAAATTGAGATCCAAAAACTCAAATCCCAAAATGGAATAATAAACTTTTACAAACTATAGGGGAAAATACATCTAATACTAGTAGATTAGTACTAAGTCATAGTTTCTCTAATTATTTGCATATTCAACACTACAAGATTGATAAAGCACAAGAGATGAGCAAAAAAGGGTGAAATATTGTGCATATTCACATCAATTTATAGGTGAATCTTCTTAATACAGAAGAATGACTCCATGTGCTGCCCTCATGATTTGCATTTGACTGGTTACTGCACTGCTCCTGGACATCTCTATTACAGACACAAAAGGCTTCTCCAAACACACTGTCTGCAGATCTATCCACAGTGCTAGATCATGGATATGGCTAGGATCAAGACGGGCAAGGCAAACTACCAAGGGAAAAGGGGAGAAACAAGCAAATCAGGCTCCAATGCATCACTCCAGTGAGTTCAACATGGATTAAACCGAAGAGACAGTAATTTGATCATGGGTTATATTTATTATTCTGCAGGGACATCAAAAGGTTCTAAAGATATATGTCTAGATATATGTCTATACGTCTATGTTGACAGAAATTCTGGAGTAGAAACTGCAAGAAGTCACCTCTAGTTCTCTTCATGTGATATAACAGCAGGACCACAGCCTGCAAAGGAGAGGACTGCTTAACCTCATCCATAGAGGTGCCCAAAGACACTAGGAAGTCTTGTGCAGAGCAATTCCTGCAGGCTTCACTACAAGAGGTGACAAGAAAAGCTATCAGGCAGCTTCATAAAAAGTCTCTTGAAAATCCCTGAACCTTCTACACCTGGACTTCACCTGACTAAATGTCTACTTGCCATTGGAGTGAAGAAGGCAACTTTAATAAACTAGATATTAATTCCAAAATACAGAAAATATAAATGACACAAATATAGTGATTTACATATTTGCATTACTGAATCAACCTGTAGCAAATACACAACACAGACCTTTCAAACAGCCATCTAGCACTGGAGTATAGATTCCCATTAGGCAACACACTTCAAAGACAGATTAATTATCTTTCATGAAAATTCAAATAATATGCCTACCATGCTGTTCTTCCTCAACAGAAAACCCTTTTCCTAAGGAATGAAGTTTCACATTATCTAAAGCAGATCCAAAGAGTGACAAAGAGTTTAACTTTATGTATAATCTCATATCTTCTTCATGAGTGATATAAATATAAACTTCTGGCAGATTTACTAATCTACCATAAATCTCCAGATTTCACAAGACCTATTAAAATACAATTCTTGACATTGAAAGAAAAAGAAAGTACAAGAACACCTTAAGCATTGCAGTATTATAAAAAGAAAGAGAATGAACCACCCTTTATTACAGCTAACAAACACATTTTGGGTTGCTCTTGAGGTCAAGAGATTTACTGTAGACAAAAATACCACTGATTCAGCATGCCCACAATAATTTTTTTTATCCAAACTGTGAACTAAAAAGCAAAGCTCCTGCAATATGTGTTACCCATACTTTATCTATTTTCAAGTGGCAGCAGAAAATAATGAGTCTTCAATAAGATATAAATTACAGAACTTTCCTTTCATATATTTTTATGAAATATTAGCTGAAATTATATTTTAATGTCTACAAAGAGAAACAGACATGCCAATGGAAAAGACTGCAAATCATCCCCACGAGGGATAGATGTAGACAAAGACTGAGTGGAACTAAACACCCAAGGACAACATTTAGTAACGGTAATTAATAGCCAATTTTCCTGTATTTTCTTCCAGAATAGTTTTAGCCACATGTTTATTTCGTCATGCACAGTGAAGAAAACTCACGATGTGAAAAGCAAATACATGACTTCCTAGATACATTACATGAATTATAAATCTGTTGCAGACCAAGATCCAAAACTTCTGATTACTTTGTTAGGGGTACATAAAAGCAAAAAAAATCCTGACCCTGGGGAGTAAATCCTGGCTTTGTTGTGGGCAGCACCATTAACAGATTTGATAGACCAGCAGCTAAACAGCTAATGCAGACCCAGCTACATGTTGCTTTTTTCCTCTCCAAATTTGAAAAGCTTCATGCCCTTGAACAACTACCAAAAGAACACCTGCAGTGGTGTCCCCCATCGTTCCTATCTGATGATAAAGCACGACTGAACAGGATTCCTAACAAGAAGAATTGACAAGACACTTCTGCCATGGTGGAAGTCAGGAGGCCCATTTCGTGTCACATCGTAACTTGTCTGCTCAGTCATCTTACCTAAAAGCACCAACTTTTAATGGCAGCATATAAACACATGTAAGGCTGACCTTTGGAGACTTTGTGTAACACCAATGAGTCCTTTCACTAGGCAGCTTTGCAAAGGTTAACTTTATTGAGACTACTTCCATATGCAAGATAAAGCAAACAAATTCCAATTAGTGCACATTACTGTTCTGACTTTGCTAAGCTCCCTGACCTTTCAGTCATACAATTCTTCTCAACTTTGTACCATTTCACCATGGTTTCTAGGATGTTCTCAAGCAGTTCCCATAATTCATGCAACATACATACAAGTGAAAGGAATGCTTCTTTCACCTTGTCCTCTCTTCTGCCTTTGAGATGGGTAATGTCTACTGTTCTAATCCCTTCTCTGTACATGTTAAATAGAAAGAATATCTATTTAAGCAAAACACTGGAACAAGAACAAGCATGTTTAAGCTAGCTATGACTGTGTCTAGCTTGGAAATTAAAAGGTGTCAAAAAACATTAGAGAATCTTTTAAAACACCCATCTTCAAAAAAAATGGCAGAGTGGAGAGAATTATCAAATAAACCGAGGCAGATATTTACAGCTTTATGAACAGAAATATATTATGAGGATTGTTCAAGAGAGCCATAAGCTTCCTGATGGTGATCTGTCCCCTGCAGATGAGCCAGAAGAATCTCCAATGCATTGGAGAATACAATTATATTGTTTTCAAATTATTTGGACTGCCCTGTAGCTGCTTCCATGAAGCAACATAAACAGTTCACTGAAATCAACTGGTGTTCATAAGCTGTGCAGCGATCCCACAGTATCAAAGCAGATGTACTAAAGTGGCTTTTTTGGGAAACCAAAAAGTTTTTCAGGGTAACCAAATCTAGTCTCACACTCCAACATATAATACCATGCAAACATTTCCACAATCAAACCCTGTCCTGAAAGCAAGTTTCTATTACTTGCACCCACAACTTCCACCTGCAGATAATTAGAAATTATTAAATCTCCTCTGCTCATAGGAAAAACTTCAGTGGATTTACTGGCAGGTTAAAGCAAAGAACAATGCAAGTTAAATGTGGTTATTTGCATTAAACCAGAGCAGCAAGGTCTCACAGGACTTGTCCAGTTACCTGAAGTGACAGCTGTGCTCACCTGAGTCCTACTCTTTACTGTTAAGAAATGAGTGACATATTTAAAAGCACCTATGGATCTTTCAGAGTGGCTAATTATATTTACAGCAAATAAAAAGGTCTATCTAAAGAAAATGAAATATGAAGAAATCCACGCAAACATCTGAGCAGTGTAAGAGTTCATGTACTATGAAGGCTGTTAGGTGCTTTGCTTGCATTTTTACATAATTACTGAAGTACTACTCCCTGAAGAAACTACATGAAAGCAACACCCTTCTCAGTATCTTGTTTGTTGGATGTAAAGAAAATGAGACCTGCCAATTACTGTGACCGCAGTATGCTTTTATTTACCACTTTTTTGTTTTGCAGGTTGGAACATGAGTATATTCCACTCCTTCTCTTGATGATTCATAAACAATTTCAAGGTGTCATAGCTTAATGTGCAAATATCTGCTGAAAATAACATCTACAAGAGGATTACACTAAATGCCCAAATTGCACTCAAAATTTCATTTACAGGACTTCAGAAGACAGCAAGGTGCCACTTCACTGTCAAATTCCAAGCTGAGTTTACAGAGCTACTAGGTGGATAAAAAAACTCAGCTTTACTAACAAGGACTTAAAATATGCAGAAGTCAAATGACAAACCTTCACAATGGCATTTTCAGATTTCTAAACAGAAACAATAAGTAGTTCAGATGGTAAATACATGGTTTCATTTATAAAAACATGTGCCAATCTACGAGAAATTAAACTGCGCAGGGATAATAGGAAGTCTGCCTGACTGAAAACTGCTGAAAAAAAAGATGCATTGCTAGATCAATCACATTTGAACCTTGCTGGAGTAGAAGCAATAGTATTGTCCTAGCAATTAAATTTAAATATAATCATCATCTAGCAGGCTTAAAAATCATAGTTTAGGATGCCATCACAGCAAGCTGACTATTCCCTCACTGCACCTGCACTGGCACTGAGCAAGACACAGTCACTGTAAACAACACTACTTTTTGATTTCCTGGTTCCTTCAGTCAGGAAGGTTTCAGAAAGTTTTGATAGCCATGATTGTTTTATTCCATTTTATTCTTGATACCTGGGATATACATCCTTCAACCGGCTTATCTTTATATCACTTTGGTAATTAAACTGTCACACTTGAAGCACAATCTGACACCACAGAGTCATACTTTAAATATTTCAGTTCTATTACTTTCAATTCTGTACCAGTTAATCATATTTTATTTAAAGGTAAAATGTTAATCTTCTGATGTTAAAAATCATCATACTTTACCTTTTCATAGCTGCATATTAAAATAGGGATACTTGGCAATTACCTAGAGCCTTCTTTTCAGGATTCAAATGAGAAGCTGGCAAGAGGTCAGCTCACAGAATCTGCAGTACAGCAGTCTGCTCCACATGCCAGAGGTACTCTCTCTAAATTTCCCACTGCTCCACAGCTGAAATTAGGACATCTCACCAATTGCTACTCACCTTGGAGCATGCTATTTTAATCCTGACTAAAAGATTTACCAAAGAGCACCTTGCTCCAAATAGTTTTCTATAAACTCATTGAAAGCTCAGTACTCTAACAGAAATACTTCAAAAAGCCAATGGTTCTCCCCGAGATAAAGAAAGCAAAGTTTTTTGTTGTTGTCTTAATTTTGCTACTTTTCATGACTTAAAATATAGCTCTACACACACCACCAGAATGAGGTCTTAGACTGCAAGCATTTCCCAGCAGGGAGTTTTGTCTCTATACTCGTCTGCAAAGCAACTAGCAAATTGTTAATCATCTATAATTAAATACACCATAAGCCCAGAACCCATCAGAGTATATCTCCAGTTTGCTCACGTGGCCCTTTATGCATAATATATGCCTTTACATTTCAGTCCGTGTACCTTTTTTCAATTTGGGTGCCTTTTGCTAACCTTATTCTATGATGTGCCCAAGAAAAGAGACATTTTCAAATATTTATTTTTATGTATAAAACACAGGGAAAATGACAAATCTGTATGACATGCTTCTCAGTCGTTTTCCTTGAGCCCAACATGTTTGGTTTTATTTACAATGTTCAGAGATATACAATGTTTGCATTGCTCAAGGCTGAGGGTGTCCATGAAATGCCATCACTAAGCATCATGTATACATTTAACCTTTCATGCCATACCAAAGCCAGAAAGCAGCACACCAAGCACACCAAATTTCTGAATAGATAAGAAGGAAAGAAGACAGCAAAGCTGCCCAGTGCCAAAGTAAGTCAGTACAGGAAGTCAGTAAAGCACAGAACTGAGCTGGAGATTCACTAGGTTTCCATGCTTATCCACATGGGTCATGTCTATCTCACAGGTGACACTTACACCTCTTGATATTTACTTTTTCCTGTGACCACAACTGTATAATACAGGATGCACTCATCTGCCCTACCTTTTGCACTGCACAGCTGCAAGCAAGTCACCCTAAGATAAAGTTCATACAGAACAAGATGCAACATACTAATTTCATTTTGAAATTGAAGAAATGCAGTGTGGGTTTGGTGGTGGTGTCATTATTCTGTCATTTACACATTCAGAACTGCAATTACTGGTGCTGCCTCTTAGGTTTTTGATGCTGTTTCCACTGTTAACCTCAGTGCAAGTATCAAAGCTCTTACGTACATATAAGGAATTGAAGCAACACTGATCATAGAAAAACCAACCATCACAACTTAGTTCACAAAAGCTCACATACCTCTGACTGTCTGCAGAATCAAAAGGAAAAAAAAAAATCTGTGTTAAATGTAAAACTAAAAGCTTGACAATGCACAACTCCATATGCACTTCTGCTGACAGATGCTGAGCCTGAGCCTAGCGGCGGAAACTTCTCCCTCCCTGAACCTTCCCTACAAGGATGGTCTGTTGCTGGGAAAGCCAGTCCATGTATCACTGCCCAGATAGGCATCTTGCTATGTAAGGCTCTGTGCCTTACACATGAGGTGACCTCAAAAGTTACAATATGTATTTTAACATACCTCTAATATGAATTACAGAAGACTTTCTCCTTCACGCAAAGGATAGTCTCCCACCTTTCATAAAGGAGGTATCTGTTGCAACACTGAGAAGTGACTAGTAGGGGTGAAAGTTAAGTTCCATTTCTTACAGATTCTTCAGAATGAAACAAACTATATCTAAAAAGTGCAGATAAGCTTTTTTATTTCTTTTGCAGTTCAGGGGAGGGGGGGAGGGAAAAGCATCTCTGATTTGTATATTAAAGCACAAGCATCTGTCCTACTGATGATATTCTAGGGAAGCACATTAGCATAAAATTTAACGATGTCAAATAAGTGGATGTGAAATAGGGACTGCGTAAAGACACTATTTCCAAGCCTGACAGAAACATCACTGTTTAGAAATGCAAATGAAACCATTATGTTCAATAATTATATGAAAATATGAACAGTTCAGCATGTTTTCCAGCCCTGATGGCGGTTAATGGGATGTACGCTTATGTAAATAACTACTATTAAAGCTAATGCTGAAAAAAACTAATAAATTCATACTAAAGCAACTGATTTAGTACGCTTTTAAACCCCAGCAGTGCTCACTTATTAGAAAGGAGTGCATTCTTATGTTTAGAACTCATTACTGTTACAAGTCACTGCAACTCCATCAATTACCATGCATTAATGAAAATGGGACACATACAAAAAAAATTATTGCCTCTCAGCAGTTTTCTTTAAAGACAAAATATAGGGGTATTACCATCATGGGGCCTTGAGGGGAACTTATCAGCAACATAATCTTTATTACTACAACTGTACTCCCTACGCTATAACCCTGGGGTATTTTTTGTCCCAAGAAGGGGCTAACCTTTATGTAAAGCCCTTGACTTATGCACAACGAAAAGTGACCATACTGACATCAGTAAAAACGCATCATTTTAGGTATTAAAAATGCATTTAAAAACACAAACTAACATGTGAACCGAAAAAAACACAGATGTGAAATTAAAAACTATAATTTCTGAAACTAGAGCAAGTAGGTGTAACAAACAGAACTAAGCATAAAAGGTACAGATGGAAGTCTTCTGTGAAGTTCTCATGTCTGGATAAATTCCATCCACTTTTACACTTACACTTTTAGTGACCTCACAGAGAGACATGGAATTAAGACTGCAATGACATCATTCCTCTTTGGATGTTTTCTTGCATTCCTCAGCATGACTAGAAAAATTCTTAGCTCTGGTTAAACATCACAGACAGAGGAAACAAAACCAAGACAGTGCTGTTACAGCAACAAATCTCTACAGAAATTAAACGCTGAGATTTACCAAATGTCTATATCTCTTCAACTAAGCCATTTTAATTTTCTAGGCAGTCTCTGAAAATGAGATATTAATGTAACATCAACGAGATCCCAAGGAGTTTAGCAAGGCTGAAAATGCTTTTATATTACTTTGCATTGACTACTAGTTTAACATTAAGGATGATATGGGCAAAGAACTGATGCCAAATGAAGAAGATTCACATAGGACATTTTCTGTCCAGCATCAGCTGCTGTAAAATTTCCAAGACCAAGATGGCATTCATAGCACAGACACATTATTCATCTGACTACAAAAGCATTGTCAATAAGAACTATGAAACCCCATAACAACAGAAAGCAGGAAAGGAAGAGTCTGCTTTCTTCACACATGAGCAGTGACAAAGTGCATATAGGCCAATGCCCAGTGTACGAACCAGTGTTAAATTAATGCTATGTTTAAGTGCAGTGTACTCTCTGCAGCACAGGGCAAAAACAAAGGCTACCCCAGCCTGAAAAATTTACTATTTACAAAAGCAGGTAAAAAAACCAACCTCTCAGAAAGCCAGCATCTGACAGCCTACAACAGCAAACTCACACATGATGACAGTCACTGTGACAAATGTTTGATGGGGGAGCAGCGGGAGGAAAAAAAGAAAAAAACAAACCACAAAACCATCAGACTGCTTTCACTAAATCTCTGTTGAAAAAGAGGTATGAAGTGTTTTGCTATCTACACCATTACAACGATTTCATAAGCGAAGGCCACTCTAAGGTTAAAAACAGTAAGACAAATTTGCTACTGATTAATAATAAAGCCACTCATTTTATTCTTTAAATCTAAAGTAATTACAAGCCAGAGCATGGCAAATGGATTTAGCAGAAGCCATTACGTCAGAAGAATCCTTTAAAGAAGAATAGTAATTTAAAAGACTAAACTGAATAATGAACTCTCCTGAACAACAATTATTATGAGATTGATTTATTGAAAGTGTATTTAATCATGCAAAAAATGTTTAAACTTTTCAAAACAGTTCAGGAAGACAGAGAAACCAATAGCAGAGTCAGCCCAACATCCTCATTATAGTTTGAGAAGCTGAAGCAGATGGAGAATTCATTTAGTTTGGAAGGATAAAGTACATCAATTTCTCCGAATCCACATTTCTAGTCAATTTGTTACAGTACCAGCTTCAACAATTAATGATCTCATTTTTCCCATTTGTGCACCCTTTTAAGAGATCTCAGTCTTTGTTTCTGAATGAGCCAAATGTCATAGAGGAAAATTTAACTAAACAAAATTTTTTTTGAAAGCTCACATGCCTAAAGCCAAATGTTTCAGCAACAACTACAAAAGCAGGGGCCAAATTCCCTCAGGTAAGGAGCCTGGTCCATTTTCATACCTGAAAATGTCGCCTAAGACACAGCCCTTCTCACCAGACTGACTTTTCCAGAAATATATTTCATTGAACTACATCAGGATTGTTTCTTATGGTAAATGATGATTATACACAAGATTGTAATTAGAAATGGAGCTTCAGCCATGACATTCTCATATCAACATCATTTACAATAAGGAACATAGTCATATCCAGTTCTGAGACCCACAACAGATAGCATAGATAATATTGTGTCTGTGCTTAAAGTGCTAACCCGTCTTCTAGCTCTGGAGGATGGATGTCTGTGAAGCATACCTACCAGTGGCTATCAACAACCTGGCAGAGCAGCTCTTCAGCCAGGTAAGACTGCAGCTCTGAACAATCAAGTCTCTAGTAGCAGGACAAACCATAGAAGTATAAAAATGTCATTAAACAGAAGAGACGTGAGAATTCTGCTAGCCCTAACCCCTCACCTTAGCGGGCCTCCATAATTCTAGGTCAGAGGTATTGAGTGAGAATGTCTTCTCTTCAGTCAGGCACATTCAGATTAATGTCATTCCACAATTCAAAGTATAAATTACAAACCACCTCTTGTTACTTTTATCCGCCCAGCTATGCTTCTATACCAATAGTACTGTCTCACAGACAACCCTGCACTGAGTGTGACATTTTAGAGCAAAGAGCCCATCTAGCTCATTTTCTAGAGGCTGATGTTGACTGTTCAGATGCTGCTTGTTGATTCTAGATAATCACATAAATGGACAATGTGGCCAGTTTGTGCTCTAAAGCACTAGCTAGGATTAAACACCGAAAGCTGAGCTTTAAATGAATCTCCAGTCATTGATCCATTCGAACACTCAACATTACAATATGTTTCACCTTGTTTTAGTTTAGAAGTTCATGAAAAATTCAAAATATCTTATTTACCCAATAGTCCTTGACTGATTCTTCTACATTTAAGAGTTCTTAAATACATACATTATTTAGCCAATACTGCTGTTACAGAATAGCATATAAATATTCAGGGACTTTTTAATAAGTTCAGCTTTTATTCAATAGACCATAATCGTTGCTTAGAAACATTTACTAGTAGGAGACCTATAATAACTGTAAGGGAAACACCTTCAAAGAGTGATGCAGCTGGACAAAGTGGAAGAAAGGAGAAAAAATACTAATTTTTCTTTCTTCTTACATGCCTTCAAACAAATTATCATGCATAAAAAGATATATAGTATGCATTTGCATATGAAAAATAAGGGAAAATTTAAAACTGTAACCTGAAAGCACCAAGTTGAGAAATAAAAGAAAAATGAGAATGGTCATTCCAATCTCTCTGTTTATAACAGGAGCTGCACTACAAAACAAGCAAAAGCAAAAATCACCTTTGCCAAAATTAAACTCTAAAACTGTTATTCAGTTTTAAATAAATAGCTAGACTTTCAAAAGCATTAGACATACGTTACCTGCAAATGGCAGGTAATATATACAAATATTCTTCATACCTCTTATTATTTTGGGAGAGGTCAACAAAGCAGGGATCCCACTTTCATCTACACAGGCCTACCTACACTGTTAAGTGTTAAATGTATACTGAGGGTGGTGAGGCACTGGAACAAGTTGCCCAGAGAGGTTGTGAAAGTGTTTAAGTCCAGTGTGGAGGCTTTGGGCAACCTGGTTTAGTGGACAGTCCCTGCTCACAGCAGGGGGTTTGGAACTATATGATTTTTGGGTCTTCTAACCCAAACCATTGTGTAATTCTGGGAATTCCGATAACCTATTTCTCTCTGACACTATGTTGTAATTATGAGTTCAGATTAATTGTCCTTTTGCAAACAGCAGTCCTGGGGAGGCACACACACATGCACACATACCCAGTCAAGCAGGACATGAAGAGTACACATCCAACAAAGCAAGCAAAAGGCCTTCTATACAAGATTTCTGGTTTGTTTCTTCATCTGTGAAGAGAATTTGGAGGGTCAAATTAAAAGAAGAAAGGAAATAGAAGTAGCACCTATTTCTCTCCCCATTTTAGTTCAACGTTATAGGGAAAAACATGCATGACAATAGACAAGTAAATTCTGTACTCTTGATACCTGCCTTTCTATCATTTTGTTCTTTGCCATTAAGCAAGTCAGCAACTATTTTTCTTCTGAAAAATAATACTAACTCTACATTAATGCAGAAAGATTGGAAAAAGAGAAAACGTGTAAATAACACTAATTTATGAGTATATGCAAGAGTAATGTAATGAACAGTAGTACGGCAAAACTAAAAGTGTTTCATTAAAGACTTTATAATGCTTATAAGCCCATTTTTCTTTCAGCAAATTAATATTCTATGTTTCACTAACAATATCAGCAAATTAACTGGTTTAGTTAAATTAATATTCATGTTAACTGCATGCAAAATCAACTAATTAAGTATTCCTAAGCTACAATATTAAGGACATATGTAAACAGAGCCTGTGATCATTTTTAAGTCTGTCCAAGTAAATCATGAAGGGTTTTTTTCTATGAACTTGAACAAATCAACAGGTCATGTTCAGTCAGAAAATAATTCCAACATAAAACTTAAATAATCCAGATACATTCCATAACAAACTAAACAGCTGTTTAGTAGGACTGATGAGTTTAAATTTACAAAAAGAAAAAAAGGTTGTAATAAATAGAATCTCTTGTTCCTTCTACCTCCTTATTCTTTGTCTCCAAAATGATAATTTCAGCATATCTTAGAATTCAATATCCAATTAAAAAACAAAAACCCCAAGTTTCCTCTTTCCCAATTAATAAATCTTCACAGATACGTTAAGGCTGGGTTTGCTTCTTCATTTATGCAACACCATCAAATTTAGATGAAAAAACAACTTAATGTTGATAACAAGAAAAGCTAAAGACCATAACATAATTTCTTTGGGCTTTGAAATAACAGTAGTATTTGTTTCTTAATAATCTCATTATTGTAAATCTTTTCCTAAGACATCTATCATGACAGTTCTGGGGCATCTTGCAAAAAATATTTTCCTGTTTCTTAGATCAAATTTGGACCTAAATTAATAATAGCTGCTTGAAAATATGCCAGAAATAAAATAGCCATAAGCTTTTCTCTTTATAGCTCTTAGCAGAAGTGGAAGAAGGGGCAGCGCATGTAGCCTAGGAGCATAACATGGTGTGCATTGATCTTCCCTTATTTTGAAAATTCAAGTGAAACAACAAAAACAAGAACACTGAACTTGTAAGTCAAACACCCTAAGGAAATTCCAGAATTTGGACTGCTGTTAGAAGCACAGTTCAGTCACCTGGTACATGCCCACCATCATATGGGAATACAGAAGCAAAGAGAAGACAAATACTAAAGGCAGATGGCTGAAGAGGATGGAAATATGTTACATATAGTGAGCCTTCTCACATGAGCTTAGTTCCAAACTCAGTTTCAACTTTTGTAGGGTGCTAGAATACACTGAATAGACACATCTTTGCTAGATAGAACCTTTTAGGAAAAAAGGCTATAAGAGCTTATAAGACAAAATAAAGGTTTGGTCCTCCTTTGGTATTGGAACTGACTGAAACACTTTAGGACAAATTTCTGTTGAAAGAAGTCGGTTTGAAGTAGGTGAAAACGAAGCCAAAATACTTAAATTCCACCAAATTATAATATAGTAGTATAGGCCTAAAGGTACTGCCATAGGGATGACTACTCGAAATCCTTCATTTTCTTTCTCTCACCAATAAGTATTTGGCAACCTTTGGAAACAGGCTGGCCTACTTACAACTCACATCCTTATCAGACTCATCCTCCGCTAACTGCATACCCGGTAAATATTCAGGTTTAAAAGTTTCAACCACAATGGGAGGATAGAATTGACTTAAATGCATGAAATTTTAGTTGTTGTTCCCTACCCAGGCAGCAATGACCAATTCCAACGCAAATGTTAACTTTGGTTGCAGACTAATACTGCCTTTCTTTCAATACTGTGAAATTACTCAGTTCTGCAATGAGACCACTGCACACTCCCTAATCCCTTACTCCCCAAAGCATTTGCCATAGTTCATCAGCAATGAATTAAAATGGATAGGTCCATGTAGCTTCAAGAAAATAAACCCACCAAATCAGGAAAAGCTGCCTTTAAAGTAGGAATTTCAAGTACACAAAGCATCTCTGCTACAAGTCTTAAGAAGGAAAAAAAAAAGACATCTTGCTGAAAAAACACACACTCCCCATGCTATTCAAATTAAACCTTTACCAAGTTGAAATTACACTTCACTGGATAGCTACAGTTGTATCAGAAGCATTGATTTATTATTGTATGGTATTTTTAAATACTGGGCTAGATAAAGTAATTTTATAGAGAATAAATTAGCTTTGGGAGAGGAAAAAGAAAAAACAAGGTAAGCAAAATTGATTTTACCAGACTTCAAGGTTTTTTTTTCATACGATATTATATCCCTGATATATATTTGCAAGTGAACTCTGTACATTTCAGAAGAACTTCAAGCTCTTGTACTTGAAAATAGACAGAATTTGTATTCAACGGTGACAACTTACTCCTATCGTTTCTTGTCCTACAACAAGCTTTAAGATTAACTGATCATAGGTACATTGAGGATTTTGAAACATTCATGTCTGATTGGCAAGTACTGCAGCAGTTAAAATTACATTGTTTTAAATTATAACCTTGTTGTATATTTCTAGGTTTTACAGAGTTTTATGAAGTGTAAAATTGCACACATTAACCTCCTGCATGTCTACCTCACTTCTGAAAAAGTATTTATGCCTGTGCAATCTATTTCTATTAAAATAAAATAAAAAAGAGGAAAAAAACCAAGCCAAGCAATCATGCCTATTTCCCAGGAGCCAAATAAATCTATGCTGAATTAGTGAATGCTTTACG
The DNA here is from genome assembly GCA_013399135.1 of Heliornis fulica. Lineage (NCBI taxonomy): Eukaryota > Metazoa > Chordata > Aves > Gruiformes > Heliornithidae > Heliornis > Heliornis fulica. The sequence continues at coordinate 90,985 of VXBZ01004693.1, read as the reverse complement.
TGCATAAATTAAAAAAATTAATGTGGAACATACATTCCACCTACATACACAAGCTGACTGAATATGCCAGGCATAACATACAAAATACTGGCTTAAGTTAAATTAGTTTAAAAGAGTTGTAGTCACATCTGATGGCTCTTTAATACATCAAATTTAATATTTTCCAGGAACAGTTCCATGCCCAGCTAAGCTTGTTGATGCGTATATTATTTAGTACAAACAGACCAAATTGTTTCTATCAATACGAGCGCCACTGTGCTAAAAGGGATCTTCTGGGTCATGAAGGGCAATCCCCTGCTGACAGAGACAACATATCACAGAATACTTTTCATAAGCCAACCAAGGTCCATCATAAAAATGCCTTTTCTTGTTCTTAAAGCTTTCCAGTGCTAAACTGTGAAATATGATTGCCTGAATTTTCAAGAACCCTCCTCTAACTTCACATTTATGTTTGTGGACTTTTTATCTCCATTTATTTCTTCTCTAATCCTGGCCTAAAAAGAGTCTCTTTTTGTCTCAGCATTGCATCCACTCATATTCACCTCACCACCATCTCAACCTACTTCTACATAGCCAGTTACTGTTCATAATCATGTGCACATGCATTTTAGTGTCTTCTCAAAAACGTTCTCCAGGAACCCCATCATCTTAAGTAGCTTTTCTCCATTAACTTTAGTTTTTACTTGAACAAATTATGACTCAGGACTGAAAAGAGTACTTGTCACTAGGTTTCATCAATGTTTTTTAAAATAGCTTTAGTATCCTCCCTACTTGAGATACAACTCCAACCACATATTATTTGCTTTTGTTGTTGTTGCAGCACTTGCTCCTCTGTATCCCACTACAGTCCAGTGTTAGCCTTCTGAAGAATCAAAGCATCAATATCAGAGATTTGGAAGAGCATTTTTAAAAGTCTGCCACAGCACACTGAAAGAAAATTTTAATTACTCCAACACTGACTTTGCACCTGATGTTCCAAAACTGTGGTATGCACATGAAGGTTAACAAAAATGGAAGTCACGACGCGAGAAAAGAGAATCAGCTAACTTTATATTGAGAAAAAAAAAAAAAAGAAAAACCAACAAACAGAAGCTACACCAGAACAGCTGAACTGTGCAAGTTTTAAGCCTCAGTTAGAACAACCTAACAAGATTAAGCAAAAAAAAAAACCTGCCACCATATTTTAATACAAATATTCCTTATTGTTGTTTTGAGTTGACAAATATCTATTTCATAGCAAAACAACATCATAGGAACAGCTGGATGGCAGTTTTAAGCTCAAATGAACCAGCATCACATGCTGACAAGTCATCTCTCTGATTGCTTCTGAATGGCAGCACATGCAGATTTATTCCCTGCCATAAATTAGAACAATTATTTCTCTGTATTTCAATTTTTATTTCAGTGATCCCCTGCACACATTTTTAAAGGATATCTTCCCTTTCCTTGATGATAAGTTCATTCTGTTTCTCTAGCTGTCTGATCTTCTTCTCAAATGACTCCTGTTCAGCTTTCAGTCGTTCTTCTGTCACCTCCTTTTCTTCACTTACCCTGGAAAGAATGAGAGAAATAAAAATATATGCCCATAACCACAGTGACTTTCAAATCCTCCAGTTCCTAGGTAAATGAATATTATCCTCCCTACCCTTAAACTGGTTAGTTCTTCATAATGTTTACTTTATCATATTAAACTGGAAGGTGCACATGACTATGCAACACATTATGTTTTTACAGACATAGGTTTCAGTAGAGGACATGCACATTAATGGCCAGCATGGATCAACAAAGTAAGGATCTCAACCCACAATTAGATTTGTGCAGTCCGACTCCCTGCAGCCATAATGATGACACACTGGGATCCTCACAAGACTAGAGCATGTGGACAGAAAACTTAAAGGGGAGAGGTTAGATGCCAAGACAGGAAAGAAACTGAAAACCTTTTCTGTTTCTTATCTATAAACTAATCCTTTCACATTTACTGGTCAAATATAAGTCCTAGAGAGGAGTAATTCTGGTTGTTAGTTTTCTTCAAACAAAACAGTTTTGACCTCTTCTGGGCATTTTAAAATATCAAGCTGCAGGAGTAAATTTTCCTTTCTTTCTGGGCCATGGCACCCTGTATCACACTGCTCAGTGTAAATAATCAGATCAAGATTAAAAGATGACAATGTGAGAAAGCTTTACAATGATCATTTATTCTGCACCTTGAGAGCAGGCTGTAAAAACAATTATTCCAGTATCACATGGGCAAGACAACCATTATACACAGATTATCCTGCAACTCTGCTAAAAAACATGACTTAGAAGTCAGGGTTCTATAAAAGCCCTGCAAAAATATTAAGTAAGGAGCTTAGACTAATAAATATCATTGCTCTGCACTTAGGCAATTTCTGTTGCTGAAGGCTCTTAAAGTTCAGTCTTTTATGACAATGAAATAGCTGCCACAATACAGGTGACAAGAGACCAAAGCAGCACAACTTTCACCAAACTTCTGTTTTAATTTCAAGTAGAGGTATCCTATAGGAAAAGGGACATAAAAAATAATAAAATGAAATTGCATATTGTTTGTATTTTCATATACAAATATATTTATATAAGGTATTGAACTAAGTCTTCCACTCATCCCATGTCAGTTATTGACGTTCTTAACAGAGAACTCCACTCAGAGACTGAGCCATCCACTTGACATCATGTTTCCCTTCAGAGGGCACAGATTTGTTTTGATATCCCAGTGGGAAACATACAGATCACATAACTGGGTCACACCCCTGGCAGTTGGGCTGCATTCCACAACTCTAAGATCAACCCACAGCCCTTCCCACAACACATAAGTAGACTACATTAAGTGGGAAATAATAATATTGAAACTCACACCTTTTCCTCTACAAACCCGAAGGAAGCAAAAAACCCAATATAGCACAGAAACAGATTTTGTAAATTAGGGCAATTTGAAAGCTTCAAACAAACTAGTAATTGAAGTTTCCAAATTACATAGAGATTTGGATTATGCCTAAAAACACTCCACCATTTACATTCCCATGGTCTCATTTACAATCCTGTCCCTGGCAGTGTTCAGCAATTCACTCCTAGGCCCTTTTACCTCCCCTGCACACATCAGAAAACATACAATGCAAAGGGAACAAGTTGTATTACCTCTGGATCCACCCCAACACCTATTTATTCCTTAGCTAAGCAGGCAACAAACTTTAGAAAATAATCTACCATATATCCATGCACCCTGACGCTGTTACAACCATGGTAACATGTGCCACAGGTTGCATAACCAAAGGTCTGCATCTATCTACAACCAGATTTTATTCTCTCAAACTAGAGCAATCAGTTAAGTGACTACAGCATATATATGACCATGAGTTTTCTTCATGTAAACTATTTTCACCTGAAACTGGGATGAGATGCAGCCGGAACAGGTGACTAACAATAGGGTTATTCCATACCATATGACATCATGCTCAGTATAACAGAGGGGTTGTCAGGGAAGGGCAGTGCAGCTCCAGCACATGTGGCTCAGGGACAGTCAAGCTTCATGACATGTCTGAGATACATGATCTTAGGTGTGAAATTTTATAAGAAACTGCACTGTGCATCGTCAGTTTTGTGTATTCTGTTCTAAGTCATGTTGTTTTTCTTTCCCTCTCCCTTTGCTGTCCCAGTTAATTGCCCTTGTTGCGGGGGAGGGGAGGGGCGTGGCAAAGGTGGAGAGACCAACTACAGGGTAGTAGCCCCCTGCCAGCTGGGGCTACACCACAACAGTAATCCATGTATGTCCATCCCATGATCAGCAAAAGATGCAAGAATGTCTCCTGTTTCCTGTTTCTTGAGGAGGCACATGAGAGTAGAGAACAAAATAAAAAAAACATCAATTAGAAGTGATGACAGCAATGACCATATAGTTGAAAGGCAGCAAGGNAAAAAAAAGAAAAAAAAGGATGAGTCGGGAAAGAGAGGCAAGTATCATGTCCAGGGCACTAGATAAGGAAGGAAGCTTGCATACTAACTACAGGAGTGGATGCTGTATTAGAAAAGTTTGAGACAATTGAACTACTGGGTCTTACTGGCATCTAAGAATATTAAAATCAAACACCAATACACTAAGGTGAAAAAGAAGACAGCACTGGAGAAATTAGACTAAACCTAGCAGGTTTTACCCATCTCTAGATTCTGTGGTTTGCTGCTTATACCAGTCTGCATCACAATCACGTGCTGGGCTTGTATTTAACACAGATCACAGCAAGCTGTCATACTCCCAGACACATGAATATATTGTGCCACATATCTCATGCAGTAAATGACTGAGAACAGTAAGTGATCTTAGAAGAAATGTGGCAGTATGTGTTTATGTATCACAAAGCAGGAGACAGCACATAAAGGGCAGGAGAGATATAGAAGACAGTTACTCACAGGAGGTGGCAAAAGGAAGTTGGAGAAAAAGAATACAGGAATGTCATCAGATTATGCTGGATTTATGTCACATCCTTTATATAGCTTAGTGAGGGTTTTTTATATATACTTATTTCTTTGCCTTCTGGCAGTAAAGAACAGAAGATTTTTAGCAGACCTAGAAAGGACTTCATTGATGCCAAAGAGAAGCATTGCAAGGCCCGTGACACTCCTTTAAAGGGGTTTTAACCCACTTTGCATTCACTCATGGTCAGAAACCAGCAATGAAAGAATGAAAGCACAGCAACTACACAGGGCACAACTCCTCCATTGGGCAACAGATTGGTGCCCAGCTCCATTAGTGCTGTATCCAGGAACAAACAGGACTGAGAGCTGAGAGAGACCATGACAAAACAGTTGAATCTTTCCTGCTGTTCAGTGTCTGCAACACTTCCTTGCATACAATTTAGATTCACCTATCTTGTGTCATGGGATACACAATAACTCTGGTCAACATTTGTTTTAAATTCAACACTTCAAAGTTTATGTAATTCTAGACACATCTAAATAAATGTTTGAATTTTATTTTGCAGAAGTTTCTATAGCAAAAGAAAAATTCATAATGTAGATATATTGACAAAAGATCCTCATAGGACATCAGCCTTAGGGTTAAAATGAATTCCTAACTCAACAGGTTACACAAAACTATGGTGTGGTCCCAAGCTCACTGCTAATACTAGTCCTGACTGTCTGATTTGAAGGAAGATGTAATCAACAAGTTCGCTGATGACACTGACTCATGCGACTGAGTAGGCTGGATTAATGCTCTTCAGGTGGTATTTTTGAAACACTGCACAGGTCAACAACACTTCAAGTTTTATGTTGCTAATGAAAAACTTACATGAACAAGAGACAGCCATGACACTGCTCACATCAACGTTACACTACGGAAGAAACTCAAAAAGAACTCTTCCTGACTGGAGGCACTTACAAGCTTTACAAAAGATAAGAATAATTGCAAAAGCAAATTAAAAAAAAGGTTTATATATTAAAAAAATAGAAACATATTAGCTTTTACCAAGAGAAATCTGAATGCACTGAGAACTGTGGCTGTTCAAATTAAGACAGAAAACAAAATAAAAAGCAGAGACATAAGACACTGGAAACTTCACCAGTCAAGACCTACTCTTATCAGGAACATTCATCTTTCAGGGAACACTCACCTGCTATTAGTCTGCCAATTAACTGGCAAAGATGAAAATATTTTTATAATGATTTTCAAAACCCCCAAGTTTTACAGTCTGTGCAAAATATGTCATCTGGAACAGGTAAGAACACAGGGGGAGGAAAAGTAGAGCAAGGACCAAGATCAGGGCATCATCAACCTTGCACACACAGGATCCTGGGAATGAAACCAGTTATTCCAAGTGAAAGAGGCACTTCAAAAAGATGAAACAAGAAGTTTTCATCCCAGATTTGATTTCAATTTGTCTCTGGCAGAGCTAAGAAAAAAAGTGACTTTTAATACCAGCATTGCAGGAAGAGAGAATGACAGCACTTTGTGTCTAAGGACACCGTTCACAAATCTTATACATTTTACTCAAGTATCACGAGCAGTCTGTATAAATTAAAAATAAAAACAAGCCATACCAAAAAAATCCCCAACAATCTCCAAACATAATTGAAATTGCTGCACAATGGATAAATTTTATGATATGCAACTTGAAAAATAATACAAAACTGGATCTCACAGCATGAATTTATTGCTACAAATTACTTTTTAAGCACAAAAGGTTAAGTGTGATTGGTGACACAATAATCCTAGGTGTGCTTTACCTATCAACAAGAAGTAATTTCCAGACAAGTTTAGGGATACCTCATTTGCAGTCTTACTGCCTGACCAATTAAGGGAACTGCAGCAAAACATTGCTCCTCAAGTAGCGTACATACACACAAAAAATAAAAGATGACATGATCTTGGCATTAAAGTTAAAGCCAAGTAACAATTTGGTTAAATATGAGGTAGTATTACCCAGGAGAGAAGGCAACCCAAGGGGCCAAACACTACAAATTTTGTAATTTGAGTTGGCAAGTTGTCCTTCAAATATCTTAAGTGCAGGAAGAAAAATACTGAAACAGCAGATATACACTACAACAGTTCTACTGCTCTCATTTGTAACGGTTTCCAGTTTTGTAACCACATTAGCCTCTTCTCTGGAGTCCCATTTTCACCGTTTGTTGCAAAATTTCAATTTTAGTTGGTCAACATCATCTTTGTATCACGATAAAAAGTCCACATAAGGCAATTTCAGTAGGAAAGACTAGCATCCCAGGATGGCAGTACCCTACAACAGTTCAGGAATCCAAGGTCTCGGAAAGGAGGAAGCATTTTCTCAGTAAGAGACAAAGAGCTGTCTGAAGGCTGGTGGTTTTTTTTAGTTGTCAGATACAAGTCCTTCTGGGCATGCCAGTGGACTTTGCCAGAAAGACACTAATCTGATAACAAAAGCCATCTTGTATCTCATTTGAAAAGGGCAATCACTCCTTCCCTTGGGTGGATAAGGGCATTATGATACCTTTCTACCTAAATTGCTTTTGAAGATTTGTTTGCAAAGACAACAGGGAGCCAGCTTTCTCTATGTTTATCTTTTCTAAAGGAAGAATACAAAGTTAGATACCAATTCTCAGGACAAAGCAAAAATTAAATTTTCATGAACAATTCTACATTACAACTTAGTCAATGCCTCTGTTCATTCAAAAGCAAATTACATATGTGAGCTGCATGGGCATATATGAACTGTGCAGGCAAGGAAGAAGTATTTGCAATGTACTTGTGGTAGTAGGAGACAGAAAATAACAACACTATGGCTGTGTATCAGATGAATGCTCGCAAGCACACACACACTCACACTCTCTGCAAAGGAAGTTATGACCCTCTCCATTCAGCCAAATGCCAAGACACAAAGCTCTCAAAAATCTACATTTCAATCCACAATATTTGTAACCATTCTCAGCATGACATCTAGCAAGCCCTTAATGCTCAACAGTCAACTGTGTAGATCCCAGGAGCCCTTGCACTGTTCCCTCTTGGAAGAGGCTAATGTGTCCTGACACTGGCGCAGAGTATGAGAGTAGAAATCTTGCAGTGTCTTCACCGCGTCACTCCTCATTTCATTACATAAGCTGATGACTGATTCAGGAGTAGCCTGCAGTAATGAAAGCTCAAATAAAGTCTTTTTTGCCTCTTTAAAGGGTTCTACTTGCAAGGAAAGCTAAAATTTGCTCCTCCTGTGACTGCCACTTTTACCAACACACCAGCAGCGCCTTGCTGAAAACACAAAGGTACCATGCTGGTTGTTTTTGAAAATAATTGCAGATCACACTCAAGAATTTCCCATATACACAAAACACTTTGCCATACATGGGGTCATAACTCATTCTGCATAGAAATTCCCCTACAATTTAAAAAAAAAAAATCTGCTGACACAAGAAAAAAAGTTTATGTTTACAATATTTGAGTCCTTTAAACTTCAAATCCAGTTTGCCCCTCTCTTTTCATCTTAAGAGGGAAGATAGCCTAGATATATTCAAAGAAAGGCAAAATAATAGTGAGATTGCAGGTGGCAGCACAGAGCAAAAACTACAATTATTTAGCCTAGAAAGGAGGATTAGAAAGGATACAGCTGAGTCCTTCCCTTTAACCCTGTCTCAAAATTCAATTCCACAAAGTCCCTAACAGCTAATGTGATGTCAGCACTGGAACCCCCAGCAGCAGATCATTACAGCCCGGTAACAGACACATGCCTTCCCAACGTTCAAAAGTGCACTGCGAATAAGAGTTGGAGGAAGAGCAGAAATTTCAGAAGAGAAAGAAAAATAGGTTAGTCCCCCTCCAACTGTCAGCAGAAAGACCAACACTCTGAACTGCTCAAGCAAAACTTGGTTGAAATTTAAGTTCTAGGAGTTAATCTTATTTTGTTACTGGTTTCCACACAGTTTTTTACCACTTTACAACTGCCTTCACGCAGATGGTTATTGACCAATCTATTTCTGCCCACCATTCTGCAAATAAATATACAGGAATTAGTCCCAACTACCATCATTTTAATTCATAAATAGTACCAAGATATGTAACAGTGAAGTATAGACCTGGTCAAGCAAGATCTTTATTATTCCAAATATTTACTGCAGGTCAGTGTTCCTGGAAAACTTTCAGCATTCTGCTGGTTCTTTTTCTTCTCTGAAATAGCAAAGAATGTTCCACAGCATATAAAAACCCTCCATCATTGCTCAACTAGGGTTGAAAATTATGAGGAGTTTTAAAAAAGTGACGAGGTGAGCGGAATTAAAGTTCAACTTCCCTATTACTCTGCAAAAGGACTTTTAATTAGATCCAATAAAAATATGATTAGGTTTAAAAAT
>VXBZ01004693.1:51072-71640 GCA_013399135.1 Heliornis fulica | reverse complement strand
CTCCGGTAAGCCACAGCAGCCGACCCGGCTGCCGCCTCCGCCATCTTGAAACAACCGCCACTCCCAGAGTGCCCCCCGTCGCTCCCCCACCGCTCGCCGCCCATTGGCTGCCCGAGCCGGCTTCGCCCTGACACNCGCTGACGGAAGCGCCACTCCCGTTCATGCCTCCCCAGGCTTCCCGGCCGCCATAGGCCGAGCGTGGCAAGGGTGGGAGGAACTACTACTCCCAGCGCACCTCGCGGCACAGCCGCGGCGACAGGGTGAGAGGGGAGACAAAAAGAATTGTGCTCGCCGGCCCGCTGTCGATAACACACGCACACGCCCCTTTGGGTCTCGCTTGAGTATCGGGGTGCTGACGGTGAGGGGAGCTGGGCAGGGCCCTGCGAAGGATGGAGGAGAAGCCCTCCGCCAGCATCAAGCCACACTTGGACAAGCTGACCCTGGGGATCACACGGATACTGGGTGAGTGGCGATGTGGGAGCGTCCCTCGGGCGGGACAGCGGCACCGGGAGTGGGTGCGGCCGCTCGTTTGCCGTAGAAACCGCCCGGGGGCGGGAACCTGCGCCTCCCTCAGAGCTCAGGGTAGGGTTCCCGGCGCAGCCCTGCTAGGCCGTGGCCTACAGGTCCTCGTCTTGAGGCGCTTGCGGCGTCCGTGCCAGCCCTGCGGCCGAGAACGGCTGGCAGCCCCAGGCTGCGAGGTCCGTCCCCTGCGGCGCTGGCAGGCACGGCGCTGCTGCTCGAACCCCAGCCACACGGAGGCTGCAAATCTACTCAGGGTCCCTCCTCCGGAATCACGTAGCTGTGCTGCTTCTACACAGAAAAAAAAAACCCAACAGCCCAGTTTCTGGCGTTTGAAATGATGGCGGCAGCCCTGAATCTCTGGAGTTAAGAGAGCCCAACACTTTCAAAAAACCCCCAAGGAAGTGGTGCTTTATTCAAAATCGCGCGTAATGTTCAGCCTCTGTTGTAGCGTAGGGTGGTCAAGTGGTGTGCCCGGTGGAAGGAGTTCGATGTGGCGCTGTGTTCTGGCAGAAGGCTAATCAGTGTATCTGCTCAGGATCAGCTCCCCATAAACAGTCACCCTGCAGCTTACGCACCTACCCTGGGACTTTTTTCACAACATGTCCTGCCTGCCGTCACTGTTACTGGCTCAGATCTTGAGCAGTCATACATCCCTGCAGTTCCCTTTGAAGTTCAGCAGGAGGACAGAGCATTCAACATCTAAAAGCAAGGCTTTCCAGACAAAACATTTCCACATTTTCACCAGACTCAGCTGTAAGAGATTTGAATGATGTTAACTATGTCCAAAAGTAATGTTGGCATGTAAACTGCGTGGGGTAGGTGTGTTGTTTACACCATCAAGATATGGCAGTGCAGGTTTGGCTCTGAAAGTTCTGTACCACCTCTTTCACATGGAAGGTGTTTTCCTGGTTTGGGTTTGTTTGGGTTTTTTTTTTTTGTTTCAGTCTGTATCTCTGACAACTCAAATTGGACAAAATAGCAGTGCACACCCCAGCCCATTGATAGAACATTTTACTCTGGTTCTTTTCTTTGTCTTTCCACTCCTGGAAATTTCACCCATTTTTGCTCAGTAAAGTAGTCCAAAGCATGTAGATTGTGCCACCATATTAATTAGAATTGCTGAACTAATTGAGAAATATTACTGATCTGTTCAGTGATTGTTTCTTTCACATAACAAAGGCTATCTCATTCAAAAAGATGTCTTCCTTGGTAGTTTGGTGCACCAGAAATCTTATTTTGAATCTTCTTTTGGAAAGTCTCATGAAGTCTGTAGATACTCCTCTACCTACCATAATATACAAGCAGTAATTATTAAGTATGTGAAACATTTCTTTCAGGAGATAGAAACAATCCTGTAATGAAATTCAACATACTCCTTTTAAGCAAGAAAATTTTGCATGTATAGCATATGGGAGCTGGAGGCCCAATTTTCCAATAACTTAATGAAGAAATATTCATGTTACCATTTCAAAACCCTTCCTTTAAACTAACTCTGCATATGAAGTTTGGGAGGAGGGTATTGTTTTTTGGTTTGGTTGGGGTTTTTTTTAATCTTGTAGTCTCTGTGGAAGTCCCGACAACTTGGGAGATTTTTCACAGGCTATAATTTGAGGAAAAAAGAGAGGCATCTTTCCCAGTGTGATACGTTTTGTTGAAGATGTATGACTACTAGCAAATACCAGAAAGGTTGAGTGCTCACAACTACGTCTGAATGGGAAGTGTTAGCTGTTATGAGCTGCCCAGAGCAGGATCCTACTTCACCCTTTATGGTCGTTATTAGATAAGAATGTAACTATTCACACATTTTACAGAAGACGCTGAGAGTTCATCCAGCTTATAGTCTGTATAGGCAGTACAGTAAGGACCGATAATGCTGTGATTCCCTGCTTCTTCTTTGTGTCAGACCATTACATCAGCATACTACAGAGCATTTTTGGAAGCTTCCAGATGAGATGACCTGAAAACAGGACAAAATGTACTGTGATCGTCATTCAGAATAGCTAATAGAGAGAAGTTTTCTGAACTAATTAAGCTTTATCCTTTATCTTTTGTCTAACCTAGGTGGCTTCTTTATTTCTTCCATCTTGAAGAAGAAGCAACTGATGGCAGAGTTCTTTTCCTCATTAATCTTTAGTGGAACATCCATCCATACCTACACACATCTGTTAAACATGTCTTCGGTTTAGCCACAGGATATTTTTAATAAAACATTCAGGCTCTTAAGGCAGAATTTCTCTTTTTGATCTTGGATTTGGTTCAGAAGCTCTTTAGAAGTTGCAGTTCTCTCATTCCGAGACATCATCTTTAACTGATATAATATTTAATCTTCCATCATCCCAGCCAACCCGTTGTGCATGATGAATTAAACATCCCTGCTATTTTCTTTGATCACAGAAATAACAATTACTCAGTTGTTACAATCTCTTAACTTGTCATAAGGCTTTTATAGCTTAGGTGGAAAAGACCAGTTAGATCTTGACTCCACACACTTCTTTAGAAGCAGAATACACATAGACAGCTTAAATTTGAGCAGGAGGTGGATTTCCCCTGCCCCCACTCCCTTGCATCTACATATTTGAAGTTAAAATTGGCAAAATATCAGTCTTCTTTATGTTAAGGTCACCTAGATTACCTAGGTGACCTGCTACGGGTTTTTTTATTCTGTCTTTAACTTGAAGTTTGGGTTTCTGGTGCTCTGATTTCTGTTTTAAATCGTCAGACAATCACAGAATCTCCTGAGTTGGAAGGGACCCATAAGGATCATTAAGTCCAACTAGTCTTTCTGGACCTGATACAAAGTGAGAGGGAACTAGTTGAATTAGATGTCGATTAATTAAAACATTTTTAAAGTAGCAAAATACAAAGTTGCATGTGTCCAGCTGGAATTCAAGAGAGATGGTGTTTACTCAAGCAGGCCTCTTCAGCAGGATCAGATTTTGCATCTGTTCAGACCCTCCAAATCCAGCACTGATGCATGACCGGCTTTGTGGGTTATGGTTGTTAGCAACTCACAGCAACTCTGCACATGTTGTGACATGCTGAGAGTACACTATCCAACGGAAACCACAGGGATGCTTGCAAAGAAAGCAAACCGTGGATGATTTTTCCATAAATCCTCTGCAAAAGATCACATCTTGAATACAAAATGTATCTGTATACGGGTTATAAAAAGCATTAAAGGATGGCATGATGTGCAGCACTAGTCATCCTCATGCCAAGACTTGCTGAGAACAGTTTCACATAAAAGAGAAAGTGGCTGCCCGGTCACCAGCTCCATGCTTGCACTCATTAATGCCTTTTCCCCTGCTGTCTGTCAGGTTAACTTGCAAAATTGGCTTACAGACATGGCTCACCCTTGCTGCAAACATGCTTCTTTTTTCCTTCTAGAGTCTTCTCCAGGAGTTTCTGATGTGACATTTGTGGAAAAGGACCCAGCTGAACGTCACACAATTATTTCATGGGAGCAAGTAAGTATTTTCATGGTAAACCAGCAGTGAAGTCAGTCTGAGCATGCAGGAGCCCACAGAGAATGTCAGCTGCAATGGGTACCTTGTGTGTGTGTATTTGTGAGACAGCCTGCTTCTGAGTTTGATGCACCGTGGAGCCTAAGCTATCACATGCACCTGATCTTTGAGAGACTTCATGCAGGTGGTTTTATTCAGAATGACAACTCATAAGAAATCTCGTAACTGTAGTAGGCATCAACAGTGGTGACTCAGCAGAGAACAAATATTGTTATGAGTTAGGTCTGAAACCGTTTTCCAGCTCCCTAAGACAAAAGTAAGTTCTTTATTATATATAGCCATTAAAGTTAAAGGCCTCAAGTTGGAAAATACCCCTGAGCAATGCGGTTCATTCCAGCTATCTATTTCTCTTTTCAGTCTCGGCTATTCACTTCACTTTCTCATAGCCCCTTCTTCTACCTCCTCTTTGACTAACCTACCCAGTCTTTTGGTCTTTATCCCACTGCCTCTTCCAGAAGACTATGAAGAGCATATGCTACCTCAACTCCACATTAGACCACCTCACTGCATCAGACTGTGTGACAAGAGGGCTCCCAAATATGTCATGTGACTGTGGTGGGTAGAGATGGCACTTTGGTCACCTTTTTGAATATGCATGTTTATCAATCCCATGAGCATGGGGATGTAACTAGGTGTCACTCATACCTAGGGAAGGTTCTGTAGAAACTGACTTTGGAAAGGGCCATGGCAGAGGTTGAGAATGAGTGAATCTCTGCTCCAACCCTGGCTGTGCCCTAACACACACTCCTAGAGACTGTGCTTGTTACCACTAGATAAAATAACTTCCCTGTTGATGACACCTTGGCATTTACAGGTTTAAAAACAGTATGAAAAAAACTTGCAGTAGTTTTAGTAACACCCTATCCTGATTACTGATATTTATCAAGAATTTATCAATCTAGGTCAGAATGTATGTGCTATCAACTTCTGTTATTTACTGAAAGTTGTACAGTAGCCAGTAACTCTGGTCAGGCAGAAATGTCCGGTTTTTCAGGTTCATGTGACCTGTTTCATGATGTCCTGATGTAGCTGTTGTTCAGGTGTCGGATTAACTGGGCTGGAAAGTCTGAGGCACCCTGACTGAACCAGCTCAGGTCTGGAAGCAGCAACATTTGCTCGCTCTATTCAGTGGAAAGGACTGCCTGTCCCGAACGGGGTATTGCTCTTGTTTTCAGGTGCTGTTTCTCCTCAGAACTAAATTTGGTTTCAAAATTTGAAATGCTGTAGCCAAAGCACTTCACTCCAAAGATGTCAAAACAAAACTTAAGTTCCCCCACCTTTCTTCCTCTTGCACCCCAGCTGCCCTAACCAGTGATGGACTAACTGTGGAAGTAAATGGTGAAAATTAAGGAGATACAATTAAGATGTATTTTAATAGTGAAGGATTTTTTCTATCACATCCCTCTTTCCTTTTGGTCCTAGTTTCACTGACAAAACCTGAAATTTCCATACTGGAATTAAAAGATAACTGCTTGCTTTTTTTTTTCCCCTTTGAGCTTGTGAGAGGTGAAGTCAGGTATCTAACACAATTACAGTATGTCCTGCACTGACCAGTAAGTGCAAAGCACTCAACACCACATAAGGTCCTTCCACAATGAACTTACAGTTTCCCTGAAACTCATCCTACTTGAATATGAATACAAGTATATGTGTTCTCAATGTTCAGTTTTATCACTGTTCTGTGGTAATTTTTTTCGTAGGCACTAGATGGCAACACTTACACATGTAATCATTTCACCGTAGTTGAGATTTTTAACGAGACCTTGTCAGTCTGTGTTTTTAAGTCCCATACACATCTTTGGTAATGTATTTGAAGGGGTTTTGTGTGATGTAGGGAAAACTACGCCAAAATTATATTCTTATTCCCCAAAATCCCTCTGATTTCATTGAGTATCACCAAATAAAAGTTCCGAAGTTTTTGAGTGGTTTTTTTGGTACATTTTTTCTAGAAGCAATTTTTGCAGTCCTATTTCAGTTTTGCAATAGAAAGTTATTTCTTCTGAAGGAAAATCTATGGTATTTAGAAATCCTTAAAATAAAAAGAACTCTTTTACTCTTTTAATTATGGATTATTTAAATTCCGTTAATGCTGGTAATATGCTTTTTTTTTTTTTAATCCTTCAGCTGCATTTGTTAAATTGGGCCATGCCTGGGTTGTTTTAACTGGATACTACAATGGAAATTTTAAAATCTTAGATCAGTTTATTGAGTATCCAGTAGTTGTCATGAGTCTTTTCAGGGGAAAGTGAGCTTCATGACAGTAAGTAGGATAGCAGAAGAAAATATTTAAGGTATGTGATTATCAAGTGCTACATAGATAGTTTTCTTCCTCAAAACTTTAAAGCAGTTCAAAATACTTTAATAAAAACAGGTGGGTTTTTTTTTCACCTTACCTCATATTTAGACCTGCCAAGATGTAATCTTTTCCCTAAGAAAGTGAGACAAGCAATAGAGTGAAGAGACAGAGTTACCACATCGCTGACATATCAATACTATTAACTGTATATCATGCTATGGCCCTCTTCCCATTCTTAAAATTGGGCTGGCTGGCAATTGCTTTGCTTCTCTCCACACGCAGTTTTTTAAAATTATGTGTTATACTAAAGTATTTCTATGAGGCACTCTGGTATTGCAATAACAACGTACTTTTGCCTCAGCAAGAAGATAAGTAAGTCACGCATCATTGTCTTGTCTTTCAAAAAATAGAAAATTGGATTATGTTAGGAGGAGCTGGAGGTTCCAGAGCTCAGCACCACAACAGGCCAAGCAAAATGACAGGTCATTTTGGTTCTTCCAGTTGGCTTGTTAGCAGTGTCTGAACAGCTCCTGGCTGGCTGTAAGCAATCCCTACCCATCATGTTGCTGGAGCATTGATATTCTACAACTCTACATGGGAAATTTGTGGTTTCTCCTTATGCACTGTCTACAAATATGTATTTTTTTGTATAAAATCATTAAAAATTCCCTCAAGCTTTCCTGTTGTGGACTGTCTGAGGCTGCCAAACAGTTTAGAAACTCTTATAAATCTCAGTGGGGAACTATGGTGGTGGGTTTTGGCTAGGTCTTCCTCATTGCTTCTATTATATCTCTCTGACTCAGAAGTATGCATGCAGGTATGCACATCTGTGAGGAACCTTCTTCCCATCCTCATTATAATGTCCTCCCTCAACATTAGGCAAACCCCCGATGGCACAGGGATCTGCACACCTCAAACCTGCCTTGTGGCCCTGACCATGGGGAGGTGGGGAAGTGGGTCCAGCAGAACCAGTGCATGAGGAAAGGTATACTCTTTGAGCTCCATATCAGAGGAGAGACTGAAGGACTTTTGGAAGGTGAATAGTGTCTCTGACATGGTGTTCCCCTCCTGTGACACCTTATAATATGCTGATTTTAAAAACAGCTATACAACACAATACTCAAGACAATTGCTAAATCCTGTTCTTTGCTGTGAGGGACAGGTCTGTCCTAGCACTATGCATTTGGGGCAAGAAGTCCAAGGAAGGTGATCTCCTATTAGTCCATCCCAGATTAGATTTATGAAAGGTGCAACAGGAATGTCTCAGTATCTTACATAAATTAACGTTTTTAATCTGGCAGCTAGAACAAACTAGTCATGATACAGCATGACATTAGGGAGAGAAATGTGGCTACTGATGTGCTCTGTGGAAGCCTTGAGAACTGACATGAATCCCTCCTTCTCTCCCCAGAAGTTGGCTAAAATGACACAGTTTTTAGAGAAATCTCTCTAAAGCAATATGCTTTGACAGCTAACACTGAGGGCAAATCATGCCTGACAAATAGGGTGGCCTTCTACAGTGGGGATACAACTTTGCAGGTAAGGAAAGAATTACTGATGTAATCTACCTGGACTTGTGCAAAGCATTTGACACTGTCCCACATTACATCTGTGTCTGTAAATTGGAGAGGCATAGATTTGATGGATGGACAATTTGGTGGATAAGGAATGGGCAGGACAGTCATACTTAAAGAGTTGAAATCAATGGCTTGATGTCCAACTGGAGATCAATGATGAGTGGTGTTCCTCAGGGGTCAGTATTGGGACCGTCACTAACATCTTTGTTGGGACACAGCCAGAGGGATTGAGTGTACCCTTGTGAAGTTGCTGATGACACCAAGCTGTGTGTTGCAGTCAGTGTTCTGGATGGAAGGGATGCCATCCAGAGGGACCTTGTGGGCCAATGCAGAGGTCCCCCTGGACAGCATCCCGTACCTCTAGCTCATGAAGTTAAACAAGGCCAAGTGCAAGCTCCTTTGCATGGGTCAGCACAATCCCAAGCACAACTGCTGATTGAACAGAGAATGGATTGAGAGCAGCCCTTCAGAGAAGGACTTGGGAATGCTAATTGATGTAAATCTCTTCATGAGCTGGCAGTGTGTGGTTGTAGCCCACAAAGTCAATCCTGTCCCCAGCTACATCAAAAGCAGTGTAATCAGCAGGTCAAGGGAGATGACTATGTCTCTCTCCTCTCATGAGAACCCACCTGCAGTACTGTGTCCAGCTCTGGGGTCCCAGTACAAGACAGACAGGAGCTGTTGGAGTGAATCCAGAGGAGAACCACAAAGATAGTCAGATGCCAGGAGCTTCTCTCCTGTTGAAGATAGGCTGAAGGAGTTGGACTTGTGGCTACTGGAAAAGCGTGGATAAGAGAAGGCTCTGGGGATACCTTTCAGCAGCCTTTCAGTACCTAAAGGAGCCTACAGGAAACCTGGAGAGGAACTGTTTACAAGGGCATGGAGTGGACAAGTGATAATGACCTTAAGGTGAAGGAGGAGAGATAGTAGATTTTAGATAGAAATACTTTATTGTGAGGATGTTTGGACACAGGAGCAGAGTAGCTGTGTCTGTCTCCTCCCTGTCAGTGTTGAAGGCCAGGTTGGATGTGGCTTTGGGCAACTTGGTCTAGTAGAGGGTGTCCCTGTCCATGGCAGGGGTTTGGGACTAGATGATTTTAATGTCTCTTCCAACACAAACCACTCTGTGATTGCATGGCAGGCAATGTTACAGCAGTGCTTTAAGTGAACTGCCGTATGTCAGTGGTGAAGCTCTGCATCCAGTGTTAATCAGGTCTTGCCATCAAGGCTACTCTGGTTCTAATATTCTTCTCTTTCCTCAATGCATTATGGTTTCGTGGGTGACTTTTTAGGGATATTATGGTCATTAAATGAAAAAAATTGCCAAGGCTGTGGTTAAGCCACTTCTAGCACATTATTTGCCATATTGTATTTTATGAGGCTGGTGATCACAACTCTGGGAACTACTACTGAGCAGGAAAAGAACAGAGCTTGATAAGCCGTTTTTAGTATATAATAGTGGCTTGTTTCTCTGATGATCCTGTCAAAAGACCACTGTTTTGAAGTAATAGGATGATGTGGGTAAGCATAGTATGAGAGATTAGTCAGTCCTTTCCCTCAGATACAAGATATGGATACTAGTAAAGCTTTCTATATAGAGGCCTTTTCCTATAGACCCCAGATTTGCTTTGATATCATTTGGAAAGTCATGCAAAGGGACATGATTAGGAGAATCCTGAAATAAAGTGAGAAGGACAGCCATTTGGAGAAACATGCACATGCTGATCTTTCCATGCAGAAAAGGATTCAGAGCCAAAGACCTATTGACATATCTTTTTTTCCTCATCTTAATCAGCTATGTTTCGTAAATTGGGCTGTACCTGTTTTGTGCTAGCATTTAACTGGATGCTGTGGTGGAAATTTTAATATACTTAATTTTGTCATCCTACCAGATACGGTTCTCCTGCTTCTAAGAACATCCACAGAAGTCAAGAGAGCTGTTCCCATATGTATTTTTACTTCTGGGGTAGATTAGCTAAAGTTGAGGGGATTGAAATGGACTGAAAGTGCTATGTAAACACTTGTACTCATCTGAGGCTTTGTGGCATGTCTGACATAGGTTTTTCTTCATAGCTTCAAACCTAGTCACTGTGTTTACAGTTACAGTTTGAAATTGGAAGTGGTGAAAGCACAGCATGAAATTATAAATATCTAGGACTGAGAAGAACCCACAGAAGAAGGTGTGTTCGTTAAAGGCATTTGAAGAACTTCAGAAATGTCCATGTGGTTTAGAAATCTGAAGCTTAGCACCAGCCATCAGCAGGCTCTTATCAAAGGACAATAAATTCTTTACAGAACAAAGTTTCTATGCTATCAGATTCTCTGCTTTAGTACCTGCTGCCTCTAACGATTTTCCCTACCTGGGTTAGGAAAGCACTGCACTGGGATGGGGCAAGTCAAGAGACCTACTCTATCACAAGCTGCAAAACCATTGCTATCTGGGACTCGTTGTTAGCAGTCTGTCCACATAAATGGCTGTTCTTAGCAAGTAAGTTAACAGGCAGGAGTGACTGCTGTGGGTGGGCTAGAGGGCCCTGTACAGCATATTCAGCACAGTCTCGGGGACAGGGATTGTAGCAGCTCAAAGAAAGTGACTGTGAATAAGCCTCTATCAGGGAGACCAGGGATAACAGTCCTAGGGATGGAGGGGATGTGGACTAGAGGAGGCCAGCACCTTCCCTTGCTTATGCCAGTCACTGTTGACCAGAGGAAGGTGTTGCAGCTCAGTGCACAGCTGACAGGTAGCTCATGCTGAGTGGATGAATTGAGGCAATATCAGGGCAGATAACTGGATATTCACAAACTGTAGACAGGGGAGGAATCTAACCATGTTAGAAAGGTGTTAACACCTGACTGCTCTGCTTTCTCCAAAGCACTTAATTGTAGAATTACAGGGTATCCTGAGTTGTAAAGGACCAAAAAGGATCATTGAGTCCAACTCCTGACTCCACACAAGATCAGCCAAATCAAGGCATGTGACCGAGTGCATTGTACAGACACTCCTTGACCTCAGTCAGGCTCAGTGCTGTGACCCCTTCCCTGGGGAGCATATTCCAGTGCCTTACCATCCCCTCAGTAAAGAACCTCCTCCTGACATCCATCCTAAACCTCCCCTCTTGCAGCTTCATGCCATTCCCTTGGGTTCTGTCACTGGTCACCAAAGAGGAGAGATCAACATCTGCCTCTTCGCTTCCCCTTTTCAGGAAGCCACAGACCACAATATAGTCTCCTCTCAGCCTCCTCTTCTCCAGGCTGAATAAACGCAGGGACTTCAGCCTCTCATCATAAGATCTTCACCATCCTCGTTACCCTCCTCTGGATGCTCTCCAATAGTTTTGTATCCCTCTTGTACTGAGGTGCCCNCTGGCCTCCAGCATCTGATCCCCCAGTCTGTATGAGCACTTCCTGAGTCCAAAATCTGGCACTTGCCCGTCTTGAACTTCATGCAGTTGGTGATTGCCCAGCTCTCTATCTGTCCAGGTCTGTCTGTAAGGCTTCTCCACCCTCAACAGAGACAACAGCTCCTCCCAATTTGGTGTCATCTGCAGACTTACTTAAGATAACCTCTAGTCCTGAGCACAGGTCATTGATGAAAACATTAAGAAGAACTGGGCCTAAAAACGACACCTGGGGAACCCCACCAGTGACTGGTCACCAGCCAGATGTAACCCCATTTACCCTCTGGACCCAACCTGTCAGCCAGTTGCCCACCCAACACATTATGGCTTTGTCTAGTTGTATGCTGGACATTTTGTCCAGCAAGATACTGTGAGACACATTATTAAAAGCTGTACTGAAATAAAACAAAATAGCACCATCTGGTTTCCCTTGGTCAATCAGCTGGGTGACCTTCCTCTCCTGAACGTTGTTGGCTGTGACCAATGGCTGCATTGTCATTTAGATGTTTTTCAATAACTTCCAGCATGATTTTCTCCATAATTTTACCAAGTAGTGAGGTGAGACTTACAGGCCTGTAATTATCAGGGTATTCTTTTTTACCATTATTGAAAATTGGGACGTTTGCCAGCTTCCAGTCAAATGGGACCTCACCAGATTCTCAAAACCACTGAAACATAATTGAGAGAGGTTGCACAATGATATCACTCAGCTTTCTGAGTACCCTGGGATGAATCCCATCAGGGCCTATGGCCTTCTATGGATCCAGGTGGAGCAGTAACTCACCCACATGTTTGGGGTTCACTACATTACTGCAGTCATGGTCAGCCAACTTGAGGTATCTGGAGTCACAGAGCCCTTGAACTGCATTGAAGACAGAGGCAAAGAAGGCATTAACCGTCTCTGCTTTGTGTGTGTCCCTGTTAGGTGACCGCTCTCATCAAGTAACAGACCAGTGTTCTTTCTGGTCCTAGTCTTGTTGTTAATACATTTGAAAAACCCTTTTATATTGTCTGCCACAGTATTGGCCAGCCTCAACTCTGAGCTTTGGCCACACAGATTTTCTCCCTAAAAAGGTGAACAGCAACCCTGTAATTCTGCCATGTTTCCTGACCTTGCTTCCAGTGGCCACACACTTGCTTTTTCCACCTAAGCACTACATGAATATCCCTGTTTGGCCAAGCTGGACTTTTGCCCTGCCTACTTGATTTCCAATATTTTGGAATTGCCTGTTCCAGTGCTTTTAGAGGTCAATACTTAGAAAGTGACCATCATTGATGACCCCGATGCCTTCAAAAACAGTTTTGCGTGGACCTTACCAACTAGTTGGTAGCTGAGAAGCCCAAAGTCTGCACTCCCCATAGCTACTGTTGAAGTTTTGGAGGCAGTTTTCCTCCCCTAACCAAAGATTTTAAACTCCATACTTCATGGTCACTGTGACCAAGGTGACCACCTACCTCAATTTCCCCCATGAGACCTTCCCTGTTCACAATCATCAGATCTAGGAGGGCAGCTTTCCTCATCAGCTCACTCAATACCTGAACAGGATGCTACCAACCAGTTGCTTTAGGAATCTTCTGTAACTGCTCCAAAACCCACACAGGCCTCTGAGATAGGCTATGAATACCTGCCTGAAATACATATTTACCTATGACAAGGTAAGCCTATATGAGGGACAGCACTACTACCTCTAAATGCTATTGATGTTTGTAATTCTGTCTTTTAATGAGTCAAACTCACTGCACAAAGAGTGGGCCGTGTCTTTGAAACTGGCTGAATGAAAGAAAGACAGGCTAAAAATCCTGTAGCAAAAGTACTTGAATTATCAGACACATCAGAAATGTTGCATATCTCACATTTTTTGTCTTTTTCCCCTGTAAAGCATAGCTCACGAAGTCCTGTGACTATAAACAGGTTTCGGATCGACATTTTAAAGAAGTTGTCTATCCTCCCGTTTAATGACAAAGCTTGACCTTCAGGCTCTTGTTCCTGAGTAGATTTAAAGCACATGGGACTGAAAAAGGAGAATGACCATAAACGTGGAGGTTTAGATGTTTCTCACAAGAAGGGTGGTGCAGCCTGTGGCCAAGTCAGTACAGAGATTGTGACCTGCATCACTAGAGCTTGTCCTGAGTTTTGGGGTCTGATTCTTTTGGAGTCTTGAGTCTGACAATAGTTTAAATGCAAACTTTCTTAAGATAACTAAGGAGGATTAAGCCTTTGATCTTCCTCATATTTGTTGTTTAACTGAAATTTAGGGTAATAAAGGTTCCTTCCACAAATAGTATAGATGTAGGAGGAGGGTCCTGGCTCACTGGAGCTGCTTCTTCCACTGTCGGTTCAGAATGAAGCAGGCCAGGCACTGAAGTTCAGTGGGTTGAAGCCAGAACAGCAGGTTTGTGAGACTGGCTCTGTGTGTGTTTGCACACATATTCTTAAGTGAATGTAGGACATGCTTGAGCATGTGCAAGTACCATTCTGCTCTCACCTAGTTGCAGCTGAAGCCCTCAGAGTAAAAGAGTCCTCGTGCTTGTATTATTATATGTGCTTTAGTAGAACAGGTAGGTTTGGTTTTATTTCACTTAAAATTTTACATTGCAATCCACATGTATATGAATATGAATATGAATATGAATATGAATATGAATATGAATATGAATATGAATATGAATATGAATATGAATATGAATATGAATATGAATAGCTGGTTTTGGAGAGGCTGTTTGTGTTACAGAATGATATATTCTTAGTTGGAGAACAATCATGTAATAACCTTGTGATGACTAACTGCTCATTGTGAAATTTTCCCAAGTCACCTTTCTTAATGCAGTAGCACAGACCCAAGAAATACGCAGTTTTATCTCAAGATTTCAGGATATTTGAGATCTGAGTCATCTTAGAGTTGGACAAAACATTTGGTGACAAATATTCCTGTACTGGTACTCAGCCGCTTTTTGAGTTTGAGGCACATTCTGCATTCCCCTGTAACACTTCAAGTGTCTTGTGATTTGCAGAAAAACTCCTGCATATTGCCAGAGGATTTAAAGAACTTCTATCTGATGACCAATGGCTTCCAGATGACTTGGAGTGTCAAGATTGATGGTGAGCGCATATGTTTCTCTCCACCAACACACATTTCATGTCCTGGTGAGGAACAATGTATGAGTAAACATCAGAAGTCCCTCCTGATGCAGCAAGGCAAAAATCTATTGCTTCCATGTGCTGGACTTCTACGGAAAAGATGGGTACACAGAACACTGGCTAGAAACCAAACAAGTCTTCATGATATAAATACCATTCTTTCATACACTTGTGATCTGTTGACAGTCAGATTTAGATATGTAATTTAAATATAGTACCTATACTCCCTCTGTAGTTCATGGAGAGCATAACAGCTCTAGCACTTCCTGCCATAAAGGAGTAGGAGAATTCAAACTTTGGTAATGCCTCTTTATATATGTACATGCCAGAGTCTGATTCTGCTTTCCACCAGCTAAAGTCCATTCATTGCAGTTATTTCTGGAGTCAGTGGTATCAGTGAGAACAGGACCGACCCTTACTGTTTATCCTTGTTTTACAAGAATTGGAAGGTTGTTTCAGTCTGCAGTGGAACCCTGCAACTTGTTCTCCTGGTTCTTGTTGCCTTAAAATGAGATTGTTCAATTGGATTGTGGAGACTTCTCACTTCAAGACATGGGTGTCAAATAAAGGGTTTTCCTCAGGATATGGAATTTCATTTCAGAGGCAGTTGACGTCAGAGCTCTAGCACTTGCACTGAGTCCTATCATGTTTCAAGCAGGATTTAGTGTGTTGTGACCTCTTAAAGAGTTTTGTTTCAGAACACACAAGAGCACAGAGACAAGGTAGCTCACGTGACTGTCTTGTTTGAGCAAGCATCCAGTAGGGCCTTCACAAGCCATTCACAGTGGGCTCAGCAGGGTGCTTGTTGACTTGATATCTGGTAACAATACTAGTCCTTAGAAGGAGAGACATGTGACAACATTCATTCAAGAGTGGGAAGCAAGAGGATGCACCCTGAGCAGGTACGTGGGGTGGAAAAGGACGAGCTGCCCATTAAACTGTGAATGGGTGGGGAGGTTTCTGGTAGGAAGGACAGCAGCAGGGGAAGAAGTTTTGAGGAGGTGGCTGTAGCTAGCCAGCACTTTGAATAGTCAGTTTCATAGGACTGGGCAAACAGCTTCAGCATAGGCCTGGTCAGCAGTGCAGTTCCAATACCTGCACAGCTCTGAGATGGTGTCACATCTACCTGAAAGTGTGGTTCTGTGTTTGCAAAAGCCTAACTTTTTCTCCTATAGAGACTGGGTTAAGTGTCCAGACCTGCTGGGTATACCTGTCTTTTCTCCCATCCTGTTTTAGAAGCAGTTAAACTGTTGAGAAAGACCTCCTGTACTTTCTTGACATTGTGTGTCAATGGTTGGTCTCATTGCAGATACCCCAATGCCCCTGGGCTCCATGGTGATTAATAGTGTCTCAAAGCTATGTCGACTCGGGGGTTCCCCAGTGTACACACTGCCCAATGCGCCAAGTCTTGCTGACCTGGAAGATGACACTGATGAGGAAGGTAAGGTCCTGTTAACAGGCTAGAAAGCATGCCACGTCTCATCTTTTTGTTCTCTTAGGGTAATGTTGGGATATAGCATATTGATAGAGCAATACAAAAGACCACTCCAGGTACATGGGGTTTTCTTTGTCTCCTGGGACAGATCTACTATATGTCCCATTAGTGCCCTACAGCCTTGAGAGGTAGATGTGTATACTGTGAATGTCATGGGGATTGGGAATGCTGCCAGTCACTACTATTGCATATTCTTTTAGCAGGCTGGCAGCCCTCTCTTGTGAATTTTCAATATTCCAATTTTTAACTGAGGCTTCCTCCGGCATTTCAGCTTCTAAAATCTTTGTGTGTTTATGGTGTTAAATGAACAAAAGGTAGCAATTTTGGTCGTGGTAGTGGAAAGATAGCTGGATTTGCCCTTTGGAATTTAAAAAATAGCTGATAAATACATGTAAGTGTGAGGTGGCACTAGAAAATATGTGTTTCCAGACTGACTAAAAATTCTGAAATCCTGCAGTTTGGAGAAAAAAAGAAAAATAGTTTAAAAAAAGCCCACTCTTTTGTGGTCTTAAGACTGGAGGAAGGTGGTAAGAGCAGGGACAGGTGTCATGCTGACTCCTTAAAAAAACTGCCATTTGATTTCAGTCTTGTCTCTGAATTTCTGTAGCACCTGTAGCTTCCAAATAAGACTTTAGTTTCTTTTTGTACTTTCTAGCTTTGCTGCAGTCCTGATCTTCTAGCCACTGTAATGAAATGGGCCAAAATCTGCTTCCATTTAGCCACTCAGACCTCCACTGATTCATTTGTAAGATACGCTGAGAAAAAGTTAGATCCTCACCAGTGTTTTTATCCTGATTTAACTCTTCATCTCCTATGTTCCTCTTCTTCATCATCAGAAAATAATCTGCAAGAACTTGCAGCTACATAATCCCAAAATGGTCCTGTAGAAAGGCTATGTGGTGGTTGTGGGTCAGAAGTTGAATACAAGTCAGAACATGTGGCTGTTGAGAAGGATGCTGATGTCATACTAGAACATATGTAGAATGTCTATTCTAATCAAAGTTTTCTGTCAGGAGGAGAACACTAAAGTGTTCTCCCTGTCTTCCTTAGAAAAAAAGAAAGGTCAAAAAAGAGATGGACCAGAAGTAATGGGCTTCAACTGCAGTAAGATTCAGGATCCACCTGATGTCAAGTAGATTGACCCTTTGAAGCTGAGTCATAGTTAAGTTTTCCAGACTTGTTTCTTAAAGCTTTTATTTCTGTTTTCAGGTAATGGAGACAAACCAGAGAAACCACACTTTGATTCTCGTAGTCTTATCTTTGAATTAGACCCATGCAATGGGAATGGGAAAGTTTGTCTTGTTTATAAGCACACTAAACCAGGTAAGACTGAAAAGAGCTAAGTTAACTCTGTTGTTGTGGATTGCATCTGGAGGCCACATGCATCTTACATTTCTGATCTTTGCAGCCTGTAAATGAACATTTACTAGAATTTTCTGCCTCCACTGGAACCAGGGGCTAAACCTTTCAGAGACTTAACAGTAGCTAATGTTTTTCCCCATTTAGTATTTGAAACTGAGTTATGATTTTTTTATTTCTTCATGCGTAGCATACTTTCATACTGAAATGTGGAAGTTTCATATATGTCCTACAGACAATCATGTTGAAGTAATGGAGAGGGCTAGAGCTCAGCCACTGACATTTCTCTGGTTACTTGCATGTAATCAACCACCCCGACATTTTGATGAAACAAGGTGTAAGACTGTCTATAAGCAAGAGGTGGATGGTAAAAAAGGTCCTTAGCTAAGTGAGGCAGACTTAGACTGGTACTTCCACCTTGTGCACGGATGCAGAGCATCCAGGTATGAACTAGATCAAAACTTGGCAGGCAGAAAGGGCTGAACAGAAGAGTAAAAGATGTGAGTTGAGCTGTTTCTTCTGACAAATACACAGAAAGCTGCCATCAGTCAGGGATTAGTGAAATACCCAAGTGTCTTGTATAGTAGTTGCCATCAGACACCGTGCACAGGTCACCGGGTGTATGTGTATACATGTACGTTTGCTGTGTGGGGGCGTGCAACTATGATATACCTGTTCTAAAGAAAATACTTTGGTTGTTATCTTGTCTTTCATTGGGTGTGACCCAAGGCAAAAGCTTACTTGTCCTCTTGCCTTCCAGTCTTAGCAATTTCAGCACATGCAGTGAATAACCTGGGCAAGCAGGGGATTGTTGTTACAGGTGTTGATGTCAGCACAGGGGGCAGGCAAGTGTGCTTAATTGACAGTGTCCAACGTCTCTATTTCCCAAGTAAAATCACTTGTTTCTATGCTCCAAAGGATGTCACCACCAGAGAAATATTTGATCACAGTGGAAAGATTTTTTAGAATGTGTTTTTGTTGGCAGCACACACTCCCATGACTTCCAGACTCTGGACTCTATTCAGTAATCCAGATGACTGACAACTGAGTTAGTTGCTTTTTACTTTGTGGGGTAGATAAATGTTTGCCATAACTGTACTTTGAACTTGCACTACTGAGCTGCTGATGTCCAAGTATGTTCCACGTAGAACATCAGTCCCAGGTTGAGAAGGAATAGCATTATATTCATTTTACAATGGGGAAAATTAATATAATGGCTACTGCGTGAGTACTTCTGGTAGGTATGGGAGCAGAACCAAGTCCTTTTCAGTCCCCATCCTCTGTACGTTAAAACACATTGCCTCTGGATAACCATCTATGTTAGTTGGGGATGCTGCATTTTAGAAGCTGCTGCCTTCCTGATAAGTATGTTGTTTCCCACCTAACAGTGGATAGGAGTTGCAGAGTAACTGTATATTTTGTGTTTGTTTTGTGCTAGTTGTCTCCCCAGACACAGAGATATGGTTCCTGGACAGAGCTCTGTATTGGCATTTCCTCACCAAAACCTTCACAGCCTACTACCGCCTGCTCATTACCCACCTAGGTCTCCCACAGTGGCAGTATGCCTTCACCAGCTATGGGGTCAGCCCCCAGGCCAAGGTAGGACAGCAGGATCCTTCTCATCAGTATTTCACACAAATATAGGCAGGAAAGACATCTTCCCAGTTATTGTCAAGGCTCAAGTGGGCCTCCTTGGAAGAAAGCATGAGTTCTTCCTTTACAGCATGTTAACAGTAATTTGTGTATGTTAGTGAATTCACTAACATTGTGTTAACCGTGCTTTTTGCAGCTTTGACATCTAATAGCAGGTGGTGGACATCTAATAGCAGATGGTAGCAGTTATTTCTGCACTTTCTCAACTTTACTTCTATGACTGCTGGCAAGTGAGGAGATGTAAAGCTGTCTGCCTAGAGATCAGTTTTTCGGGCATGGCACCAAACAAGAGTCTACAGCTCTGTGGGTGGAGAGGCAAGTCCAGATACACATTAGTCAGGAGCCCCAAGAAAGGCTATGAGCTTGAGCCTTGACAAGAACATTAATTTCTTTCTGTCCTTTTCAGTCACAAAGGGATAACTTGATAAAAAATAATGCCCAAAAAAAGAGTCAATTTAATTGAAAGCAGTCCTGGAAGTAGGAAAACTCCAGGCACAGCCTCATGGCCACTCTAACCCCTTACTAAAAATTGTTGTTCTGCTCTGCCAGAATCCTGCTGTTAGAGGCTCCTGATGTTTCTCTGGGCTTGACTGGGCCTTCAGCCCTAACCCTGCTTCCACCTTTTGAGAGCTGGAGTGGACCCAGCAACGTTGCTGAACACAGCACATACACCTTTTCAGTATCTGTGCAAGTTGACAAGGCCTAGCAGGTCTCAGTGAATGTCTTATACTTCACCCAGACGTGACAACTATCTTACAGCATGACATTCTTCAGCCCTGCCTGAGCCCTGTGCATACAGCAGAAGTGCTCACTAAAATCACTGCTGACTTTGCATCTATCAATGGCTGTAGAATTTGGCTCTTCGTATTTGTGGTGCCTTTCCAGCCATGCTGTGCTCTATCAATCAGGACTGTGTACATGGTACTCTAGTATATGCCTGTGCTCTGCCTTTCTGTAACTACCTTGCTAGAATCTTTGATTACGTTCAGTATATTCACAAACCTTTGTGAAACCAGCCATGTATTCCCTAATCATTTGCAGCCTCTCTTAGTTAAAATCCTCCTAGTATGTTAACCATTATCATCTTTAAAGTTCTTCTATATTAAAGCTGTTTTCCATTAAGCAGTACATGAGTAGATTGCCACCTACATTTTGGTATTGATCTTCTCTTTATACTTTGCTGGTTGTTTCAGTGAGATTTGTAATACAGTAATACCTGATTTGTCAATGGAAAACTGATAGTGAAGACACTAAGAGATGAGAACTGCAGGGCATAGCATTGTGGTGGAATTTGGGAAAAAATAAAATAATGTGATGTGGTCGCTTTTTGATATAAGATCATGCCAAAAAGAAACAAACATGAAGAGTTAATAAACCTGCCTTATTGTATGTGTGAGGAGAGGCAGGCTGTATTTTGAGTTCAACTGGTTTGGATTCAATTTATATGCAGTTTTAAATGCCAAGGTTTTTAATCTTTTCTGCTTCTCTGAATCTAAATAAATGTGGTTTAGTTTCATTCCTTCTCTTTGCTTTTCCTCCTGTGTTTTAAATCAGGACTAGCTCCTGATAGGAGTTACACTACAGAAAGGTAGTGTTAGGTTTATG